>JAPFBL010000016.1:555000-1155000 GCA_026182355.1 Hermatobates lingyangjiaoensis
TCGTTTTAATCCTTGATAATGAAAATATAAATCTTCAAAAAGTTGGCAAAGTAGATTTGAGTTTTTTTGACAAGATAACCCTCAAAAAGTTTAGCAACATTGATTTTATAATGTATTAAACTTTTAATAGTTCATAATACGAGATGAATTTATCATCTGATCAAGTTAGTTTTGTTCAGTGTTTACCTGTACTTGAGTTATCTACACAAGTTTTCATTAATAATAATAGGTATGAAAACATAATAACAGAACTGACTCATTTAACATAATCATTTGACTCTGACGAAGACTAATTGTTACGGTTGAAATATCTTAATTTTTTATTGTTGTTTGAACGTTGGTTGATATACCTACAAGAATTGCATAACACAGTTCATAAAAAGCAAGTGATTGGTGATTTTTTATTAGTTCTATTCACAGAACTAGATTATAAATATTAAAAATACGAAGAGTCAATCGTGGTTAATGGTTGTTTTAAGGATGTAATGTAAACAAAAAAGTCTGTAAAGAGATTAAAGCGCACCACGAGAAATGGCTCAACACTAACGGTAAGAATTCTCCTACAGGCCTGACGATGCGTCATTATACTGAGTACTGTTTATGATTTATACTGAGTGCATATATGAAAGGGGACAAAACCTTCGAAAAAATAGTATTGAATAATGTAATACTTACTAATGAGGAGACATGAAGAGCTTGTCTCAAATTATATAAAAAGATTTTACATAAACACGAGAAATAACAATCAATGATCAAACCACAATATCAAATTGGAAAACAAGACTACGATCTTTCAACCGTAACAAGCGGTCTTCGTCAGAATCAAAAACCCAACTGAAACACTAGATGCAGAAAACATCTGGTGAGTGGTTGAAAAGAGTGGGAGGGAAGAGTGGTATTTTAAAAGGGTGAAAGTGCAGGAAAGGACAAATGTCGAGAAAGGGATGTTTGGGGAAACAAAGAAATACAGTAAGAAAGAGTAAAAAACTATCTGCTAGTTTTATCTCTCTCATATTATATATACAATTCATTAATTAAAAGATAGATTTCCAGTCTTGTAAAATACAAATAAAATATAAAAACATACTGAGGATAATAGATAAAACAAAGTCTCCACACAAAAAACAAGTCTTTTTATTCTACACGTTTCAAACACATTGTTTTCCAAAACAGGATTCTTTTTTTGCCTGAGACTTTGGTTTATCCATTTTATCCCCAGTCTGAGTAAATACCACACAATCACTGATTGCACAATTAATGAGTTAAATTATTTAAAGATAACTCAAAAATTGTTTCATCCAAGTTTTATTTTTTATAAAATATCAATTCATAAATTTATCGTTATATTTTTCGTTTGAAACATTGTTTGCAAATAGCATCATAAAGCTTTTTAAACATGATAAATCTTTATAATTTGTTTTAAAGATGATTTTCAGAGTTCATAATATTTCTCATATTTCTTAATTCGTCTGAAACTGTGACATTTTTCCTAACGCTCCAGCCCTTAAACGGTCAAATAAAACATATTGTGACTAAGGCTTGGATTCAGGTGCTTTTGTAACAGCTTTGAAAGAACTGCTGTGACATTATAGTCGTTTATGGCAATCTATGGCTTAACTATAGCCTTTGAATTTTATTAAGAGAATAATCCTTGACAGGAGTTCAGTTTGACCTTTGTAAAGCCAAGCATCTGTAAGGTGAAATTCGTCAGACGAAAACATCCACTACCTTTGGGAGTAATCAGCGACTCATACTACAGTGAAATACATACTGTCCTATCATTCCACCATTAAGGAGCAACTCTTCTTCCTGATCATTCAACTCAATTATTCATTAAAACTAATCATATATCACATTTATCTCATTTTTACGCTAACTAGATGATAGAACAAGAATAGACATAATTTATATGTAAAACATGTTTCGGAAAAAATGTTAAAAGGAATATGAAAGTATAATTCCTTTAAAGAAAAATTTATTTATCATTAAAATTAATAAATCACTGTGGAATAATACCAAAACTCCCAAAAAAATAACAAAAATAGCAATTACATATGTATTGAAAAAAGCAACGTGCAAAATATTACAAGTGCAAATATTCTAAAATAAACTCCAAGATAATAATAATTTATTTTTCAACTCAAACTTCTGTAATTTTTTTCACTTTAGCTTAGTTAACTTACATTTTTAATATTCTATTTGTTGTAATTTGGCATTTTTTATGTATGTATAATTTTGCATTGTTATGTGATTTCTTCTTATTATCTTGTTTATTTTAGAGAGTACTTTTCCTTTAAGAGAGCTGTACTTCAAATAATTTATATTTATTTATTGTTATTTTTTGGTGCTACAACCCTTTTAGGGTCCTAGCCTTCTTGAGAACTTCCAATCACTTGCTGAACTCTTTTCTTTAATTCTCTAACTCCCAGAGATCTGCAGTCCTGTTCCACATCAGTCAAACACCTCAGTCTGAGTTCCTGTTCCACATCAGTCAAACACCTTAATCTGAGTTCCTATTCCAAATCAGTCAAACACTTAAATCTGAGTTCCTCTTCCACTTCAGTCAAACACTTTAATCTGAGTCACTATTCCACATCAGTCAAACACATCAATTTGAGTTCCTATTCCACGTCAGTCAAACACCTCAATCTGAGTTCCTCTTTTACATCAATCAAACGCCTCGATCTGATTTCCTGTTTTACATCAGTCAAACGCCTAAATCTGAGTTCCTGATCCACATCAGTCAAACACTTCAATCGGGGTTCCTGTTCCACACCAGTAAAACACCTTCAATCTGAGTTCCTGTTCAACATCAGTCAAACACCTCAATCTTAGTTCCTGTTTCACATCTGTCAAACACCTCAATCTAAGTTCCTGTTTCACATAAGTCAAACACTTCAATCTGAGTTCCGGTTCCATGCCAGTAAACACCTCAATTTGAGTTCCTGTTCCACATCAGTCAAACACCTTAATCTCAGTTCCTGTTCCACATCAGTCAAACACCTCAATCTTAGTTCCTGTTTCACATCTGTCAAACACATCAATTTGAGTTCCTATTCCACGTCAGTCAAACACCTCAATCTGAGTTCCTCTTTTACATCAATCAAACGCCTCGATCTGATTTCCTGTTTTACATCAGTCAAACGCCTAAATCTGAGTTCCTGATCCACATCAGTCAAACACTTCAATCGGGGTTCCTGTTCCACACCAGTAAAACACCTTCAATCTGAGTTCCTGTTCAACATCAGTCAAATACCTCAATCTTAGTTCCTGTTTCACATCTGTCAAACACCTCAATCTAAGTTCCTGTTTCACATAAGTCAAACACCTCAATCTGAGTTCCGGTTCCATACCAGTAAAACACCTTCAATCTGAGTTCCTGTTCCAC
Source organism: Hermatobates lingyangjiaoensis (assembly GCA_026182355.1). Classification (NCBI taxonomy): domain Eukaryota; kingdom Metazoa; phylum Arthropoda; class Insecta; order Hemiptera; family Hermatobatidae; genus Hermatobates; species Hermatobates lingyangjiaoensis. The sequence goes on from JAPFBL010000016.1 coordinate 558,389, forward strand.
ATCAGTCAAACACCTTAATCTCAGTTCCTGTTCCACATCAGTCAATTTTAATCATCATAATATATAGATACAAATACAATTTTAATAACTCTATACGTAAAATTCTATGCTTCCATTTGGAAGCATACTGCATTTGGAGTAAATACTGCTATTCTCATCTCGGCAGCTAAGTTGTATTGATAGAACTGTACTTAGTATATCACCCTGGTTTGTTTGTTTGTTATCAATATTATTTTGCTTTAAATTTGATTTTACATGTTTAATTAATTAATTTCTCTTCTAACTGTATATAACTATAAATTTAAAGGTGTGCATAAAAAAAAAAAATAAATAAAAGTATCTTACCAAATATTTTGAAACAATAGACAAAAAAAAAAATAATAAAAAAAAAGTTGTTTTTAAAGGTTTATCGATTTCTATCTAAGACTCTAGGAAATGAAAGAAGAAAATAAAAGGCTTATTGGTGACTGCTGGAGGCTGTGGAAGTGAGACTGCTTTGAAGTCGAGAGCCTCGGCCTGGTGTGTGTGGCCCCGCACTCTAATTAACCCTCCTCCACTACACCATCCTCCGCCCAACTTACCACTAATACTCATATCACACAGTCTTCTTTTCATTTTCTTCCATTTAATAAAACAATCATTCAGGCATTTAAAAAAAAAAATAATAATTTAACTTATTCATATGAACTTTAGATACGAATATTAAGTTACAGTTTTTATTTATTTTAAAATATTTTAAAATAAAGTTTGGTGTTTTTCAAAGACGAATAGTACTCTCTGTGGTATACCCTTTTGTATATTAATAAAATCATATATTTACTTCTAATATTTTTAAAAATAAAATCAAATTTGAATAAATTGAAAATTTTATTGATTGTTAGTAGTTATGATAGGCTAATTAAATGAGTTATTGATATTCTTTGATAATACATATAAATAACATTAATAAATAACATATGTTAAGTTGATAGAAGCTTAAGTAACATGGATATTTTAAAACTGAATACACTTATGCAATTAATCTCATTCATTATTTCACGTATTCTCAATTAATCATTTTTTGAACTATAATTTGATATAATAGCGGAGTAGTATAACAAAAAAATTTAAAATCTATTAGATATATAATAATTTTGTTTTAATTTCTCTAAATGAACTTGTAATAGAGAATTTCACCAATTATGAAATACAGTCTATTGACTATTGATGATCTATTAATAATGACTACTTATTGCCCAATGATTATTAACAACATGTTATTCTAAAACTGTACTAATTTCTCAACTTATAGTAATCAAAGTGAGTCCAATGGTAGTCTTCCCAGATAGAAATATCACAGCCTTGTTTGCAATTTATAAGTATATAAACGATATATAAATATATAAACACTTGGAAGATCTTAGTCTTTTGTCTGGTTGTTTACTGTCGTTTGGACGTTGATTGTTGTTTCTTGTTTATATATATATATATCAGTTTTTGTCTGGTTTCTTACTGTTGTTTGGGTTATATATATATATATATATATATATATATATATATATATATATATAGAAGCAAAAAAGAAAAATAAAAATAAAACAACTAACAATAATAATATAAAATAAAATAAGAAAATTTCTTATTTTATATATATATATATATATATATATATATATATGTGTACTTAGGGAGCAGGTTTTCTTTTAAACATATTTCATTAAATTGTTTGCCTATCTTTATCTTCTCGTATTTTTATCTCATATGAACTCGTTTATGTTCTTCCCTGTCAATGGAAGTCCTTAATAAGAAGACTGGAAAAAGTATCTAGGAAATATGAGAAGATAAAGATAGGCAAACAATTTAATGAAATATATATATATATATAGAAACAGTCCAGTGGACTTTTAAATAAAAACCATTAAAAAAAAGATATCACACAGATAGACTCAGGAATAATTCACTTCTATACTTCGACCATCGTCGTCATCAGGAGGTAAATAGTCAGGAAGGCAGAACAGCGACTCTTTGCAGAGTGTCGCCGCTATGCCTCCTGCTAAACTTTTCGTCTCCTGATGACGACGAAGGTCGAAATATAGAAGTGAGTAATTCCTGAGTCTATCTGTGTGCTATCTTCTTTTTAATTAGTTTATATATATATATTTAAATCATTAATTTCGAAAACAAAGAACAAAACAAACACATATTCTGAATTTTTGCAATATGGCATAGTCAAAGGAAATAAAGAATACAATACAGAATTTTAGGTATAATTACTTCTACTTCTTCAGTTTAGTATATAAGTAATTATATCGAAACTTGATGTTGAAATATGTGTGTGTTCGAAACAGTAGTTGTTAAATAAAACTTAATTTGTATGTAGACTTTTGTTCGTTAATCCATTAAATTTACCTCAGAATGAGTAAATACGACACAATTACGGATTGCACAACTAATGATTTGAAATGATATCATTGGTATTCATTAAATGAAGAAGTAGTATAACTACTTCTACTTCTTTAGTTTAGTATATAAGTGATTATATCGAAACTTGATGTTGAAATGATATGTGTGTGTTCGAAACGCGTTGTTGTTGTTGAATAAAATTTCATTTGTGTGGAGACTTTTTTTGTTTATCCAGTTTACCTCAGAATGAGTAAATACCACACAATTACGGATTGCACAACTAATGATTTGAAATGATATCATTGGTATTAATTAAATGAAGAAGTAGTATAACTACTTCTACACCTTCAGTTTAGTATATAAGTGATTATATCGAAAGTTGATGTTGGAAGGAAATCATTGGTATTAATTAAATGTCTTTTACTATTCTGGTGTGACACACATTTTTTCAAGGTTGGCAACAACATAAAGCAATGGTTCTGTTGGGCTGAAAGTTTTCAGAAGTGTTGGTAACATTGGCTGGATACACAGCTCAATATGGTAGGCAGGGGTGGGGGAGACATGAACGCAGGAGATAAGGTTATCTAGAATGTGTTTCCGCGCGGTCAGGAGGAGATGGTTTGAGATAAGTCCATGTTGAACATGTCCACTGGTCCCCTTTATGAGAGCCCATAAATCCTGTCTTAGTCCTTTTATTGGGGTCCTGACGTGACGTGACTGCGAAGATGAGTGCCATTCGGCTCGGACACTGTCCAGCCTCCAGTTACTTCAGCCACAGGGCTCACTCTCATTCTAATCCCATCTCGCACCTCCTCTTACTTCAAATCAAGCAATTTTCTTTAGAATCACCTACACAAAACTAACCTTAATTCTTTTCACATTACCATAAGTAATATATATGACAACAACTTGGAAAAGTGTACATGCCATACACAAATAAGGGTGTTCAAGTCACTTCAAACTATTAAAATTAAACTAAAGTTAATTATATATTTAGTTGTAATGAAGTGATTATACAAATGATTATAAAAAATTGAGACTACGTCTCAACCTCCACCCAAGCGTTTTAACATTGGACTACTTCAAACACTTCTTACAATCAATCCTGAATTTTATTTACTTTCTTCCTTAACAATCATACCCACCTTATATATCATACTACCTGCTATACTTCTCGTAACAGGCATTATCGAATGGGCTGTATTCAATGTGATGCTTTTTATCTAGTTTTGGCTATCACCAAGCTAAGCTTGCTTATGAATAAGTCTTACGTCTTATGATAAGCAGAGTGACTTTCCCGTTTCTATTCAAGCCAGTTTTTAATATATCAATTTCAACAACTGTTTCCCCGTATAGGTTCTTAAAAAGCTCTAAACACTTTGACAGCTTCAGAAAAAGTACATATTTATCTTCTGGGAGCTAGATCTCATTCTGGATTTAACCTCAATCATTAATTATTCTATATTATTATTAATTTAGCTTTCTTTAACAATTTTGTGTACTTATTTATTTTGCATTTATATTTCGTTCATTATTAATCTTTAATATTCTTTTTCTTATTTTTTAAGCCTTTTCTTTGTTTTTCTCCATTTATTCATTATTATTTCTCTTCTTATTTTTTTATTTGTCCTTACAGTGATTTGCTGCCTCTTTAAATATAAAGTGACAGATATCACTTTTTCCTTATCTTTGGAGGAAATAGCATACGAGGTGTATAAATAAAGTAGTGAGACTGATTTTTTTTAAATTTTCTATTCAAATATAATTACAATGTGATATTATCACCTTCAAAATAGTTCCCTTCGGAAGCCACACAGCGCTGGAGACGGTCCTTCCAATCATTGTAGCATTGCTGGAACTCGGATTCTGGAATGGCCTTCAGCTGGTCGGTTACAGCAGTTTGTATGTTTTGTAGTGTCCCGAAATGAGTTCCCTTGAGGTGATTTTTCAATATCGGGAAGAGGAAAAAGTGATAAAGACTCAAGTCTGGTGAATAAGGAGGCTGAGGAGCAACAGGAATGTTTTTACTGGCCAAAAACTCGTTTTCTTTTCGGAATTTTCGGAACCATTTTCGCACAAATTTTTCTCATCTCCAATTCATTGGTCAAAATGTGATGAACGGAGGTGTGATTCAAATTCAACTGTTCCCCGATCATTCTGACTGTCAAGCGTCGATCTGAACGCACAAGGTTCCGTACTCTGTTGACATTTTCATCGGTGTTTGCACTTGAAGGCCTTCCGCTTCGTGGTTCATCTTCAATCGACTCTCTTCTTTCTGAAAATTCCTTAAACCACCGAAAAACCTGTGCCCTTGATAAAACACGTTCTCCATAGGCCTCCTGAAGTTTTTCAAAAGTTTCGGTTGCATTATGTCCAAGTCTGAAGCAAAATTTGATTGCACACCGCTGCTCAACTTTGAGGTCACTCATTTTTAAAACGCTCAAGAAAAAACCATTTCACGAAAACCAACGCTACGGACAAACAAATGACTGTGGCGAGTTCAGATTCATACTGGAGGCGCATCACACGTGCACCTGACGCTACTCAAGGCCACGCGTCTCCAGCGTTGCCAGATCGAAAGCGACGTTGCCAGTCTCACTACTTTGTTTACACACCTCGTATTTTTACCTTAAGACGATGGAGCCCAAATATAGTAGTGAGGTATTGTGATCTCTTCTATGTATTTTCTTTATGTGAATTTATATTATATCAATTTATTTATACATATACATCAACGTATAAACCAAAATAAGAAAAACAGTAAACAAAGATCTTTTGTCACAATACAAAGTCTTGTATTGTTTGAAAGACCTTCAACAAATTTCAGATTTTCTTATTGTGTTTTGGAACTAGGTTTTTATTCCATATGTTTATTTTAAAATTTCGTTATATATATATAACAGATTCAATAATATATCGACCGTTTGATAGAATAGGTGTGTTCTCTAATCGGGGTTCGGTCAATTTTCCAGGATAAAAAATTAAACTCTCGTTGCCAACGTTTCGGTTTTATTTAAAACCTTTTTCATAGGCATCTTCTCCATACACTCTTCTTATATCCTCATAAAAACCCATATTTCTTCTTATTTATATAAGAAGAATTTATATAAATATAAATTTATATAAATTTTATCATTTTAAATTTATCATTTTAATTTAAACTTTATCATTTATATATATATATATATATATATATATATATATATATATATATATATATATAAATGATCAAACCACATTGAAGTGAGAAAGCAAGACTAAGATCAATCAACCGTAACAAACGGTCTTCGTCAGAGTCAAAAACCAATCCAATTTGTTGATTTTAATTTGATTTGAGCATATGAATACATTGCGTATTTGGCATCATTGAAAAGGTGTTTCCCTGAGTTGAAGATGTACTATCTATTAAGAATAAATAGTATTGTGAACGAGCAACTCTCAACCCTTAATATGAACAGGCAGGAAAAATCAACAAACAACTTCTTACGCTATATCAAGCCGAGGAAAGAACTTACAAGTCAGTAAAGAGAGTGGTTAGTAATGAGAAAGTAGTTCATTATCCAACTGAATTTCTTGACTCTGAATTATTGTCTCCTGGACTGCCTGCTCATGAGTAAAAACTTAAAGTAGAAGCACCAATCATGCTGCAATTTAGTAGCAGTAACAAATTTCATGTTATGGAACGTGAGTGCCCCAAAACTGTGCAACGGGACACGACTCTGAGTTTGTGCTCTGGACAGATATGCCATAGAGGCAGACATCATGATTGGGTAGTCTATATGTATACCACGCATACCATTAATACCATCCACTATCTGTTTCCGTTGAAACGATTGCAAAAGTCCCTTCAGAGGCTATTTTGCAATGACGTTAACTAAGTCGCAAGGGGAAACTTTATCTAACGCAGGAATTCAATTTAGCGGAAAACCACATTTTAAATGTGACCAAGTTTCTGTCACATGGTCAACTGTAGTTTACATGCTCAAGAGTCAGAGGTTCCAAATGTTTGTTCTTCCATGAACCTCAAGCACAGACACTTACTGTAGTCTATACAGAGGCATTTGCTTAACACTTTGTATTTTAATTATGGTATTAGTTAATAATGGTATTTTGTACTATTCTATAATTTTTAATGGCATTTTGGAATACCATATGTAATAGAATTTTTGATTCCGTCAAAGACAGGTACGTTTGCTAGTGTTTTATAAGGAAGTTGATATGAAACTTTAAACATAATTTGTTAACTACTGTGAATAAAATAGTGAATAAGGTTCTTATGCATTTATGACAATAAAGAGGAGTAGAGAGGAAATAATTACTTCTAGTATATTCGCAAAGTAGTTTTAATATAAAAGTACTTTTTTTTTATTAAACTACTTGTTTAACCTATCCAAAGGATTATTGACTTAGATAAAACATTTTATGGCACACCTGGATTTTTTCATAGTAGTTTTCTTTTTATATATAGGATTACAGTTACTTTTGATTTATAAGTTTCAGCAATTCTTTTAGTATCAACATTTTTATGTTTAGAATAAGAGTCTATAAAACTTTTTAAGGACAATAATAACATCTTTTGGACAAGTCCTTGAACCATTCCGTTTGCAATTTTTATATTATTAACATCTGTTATATGTCATTTTCAGCATTACCTCTAAACCTTTAGCCTTCTAAAAGTTATTTATATTTATAGTCTTAAGAACAAAATTTAACCATTTAGCAATGTTTTTAACTTATTTTTATCTAATATTTTTTTTATTGTTTAAACCGATCCCCTAGTGAGTAATAACGTCATCTGTTTACCGGCTTTTTGTTTGATCGGTGATTCTACATTGGGAGTCCTAAATTTTGCCTAACCCAAATGAATTTCGAGTAGGGATCTTTAAAGAGTAACTGACATCATACAGGCTCGGGACCGATGGCTTAATGTCTTCTCCGAGGGACGACGTACTCAGATTTATTCATCGCCCGCATGAATAAATCGAGGGCCAGGCGGGGATCGAAACCCTGACTACCAGCCCAGAGGCAAGTACATTAACCGCTGAGCTAACCTGGCCCTCCTTTTATCTGTTATATTAAAGGCTAATTTTTTATAATTTTTTTAGTACCTATTAATAAATTGAAAAGTTTTTATCTTGTATTGTAAACAATTTTTAAATACTTTTCTGAGATGACAATAAACATAATCATCAGTAAATATACTGCTTTCCTTCAATTGGTAGGATGAGGCTCATCAGATAGTTTTCATGAAGTTCCGACTCACTGATCGATATTTTATTTCATTCTGCCAAGGACAAATATTTTTTTTGTAAAAATAATAATTAAACCAAATAGTCTAGCGGACTTTTCAATGAAATTGAGTTAAAACGAAGGTAACACACAGATAGACACAATATCTTCGATAATCATCGAACTATAGAAGTAAATTATAAAACTACAGTTCAGTCGCCACCCTGTCTTCGTCTCCTGATGACGTGCGATCATCGAAATATAGAAGTGAATTATGCTTGTGTGTGGACTATCTGTGTGTTACCTTCGGTTTAGTAAAAATATTTATAGAAACTGTTTTATTGCCTGCTGGCTATAGACGGACATTTCCCAACATGGTATGGCAAACCTTCCATAACGTTAAACTAGCTCCCTTAACGTTCCTTTCCGAACTGAATTATTCGTAATCGTAAACCATTTCCTTTTATATTTGATTATAGACTAACAAATTTATATGATTAAACAAAAAAATAGTAATGAAGAAGTTCCATAAAGACAAGCGGACGGCTAAGTGACTGTTACTTCACTATAGTACAGTTACCATGGTTATTTTCATTGTTTTCGGACAAACGTACAAATATTTAGGAAAAAATAATTTGATAAATTGATTGTTTTAGAACTTTTCATAAATTAAATTATGACATTTTAAACAGTTTTTGGCAAAATAATGATGGCAATGATAGAGGGCAAGTCTTTCATGCCTGAATCCCCAGAGCGCGCCCTTGAATCCCTCATCGATACTGTCCCAAGGGTGCACCGCCAAAACCTGTAGTTTCCATTGAAAGCAGGTTAAGAATCACTGTTCCAGAGTGTGATTTTTTGAAGGCTACATTAGCAATATGGCTACTAATTAGTTTTTTGAGCAACGAGCGTGTGATTCAAGTTCACTTGTCTCGGTACCTATATTAACTTTGGCTTAGCTATTTTTTTTTTTTAAAAAATTAACGAAAATTAATTTCCATTCTTCTATTTATATTTACATTTCGTAATTTTCTATTCTCTGGAACAGTTAATTTTATAATATATTTCAATATTTGTAACCCACTTGCCGCCTAGAAAGGGTTACTTGTCCTTGCATCTAAAACGTGCTTGGTCTCCCTTTTTCTTTTCTCCTGATGACGGATTGCCTGAAAATTGGATTTTGTAAGGGTGTGTCTTTATTCTGTGTGTTACTCTTTTTTGATGTTGAACTCGTATATACGAGTATATTTGAATATACGTTTCACGTCCTGTTGATAACATTTGAATATACATGCATCGTCCAAGCTTTGCAACAGTTTTAAAGATATTAAAATTCAACTTGTTGCTTACAAATTGCGAATAAATTATTAAAATGAGTTTAGTATTCATTAAAAAAAAAACTAATTTCTAGTTACTATATTATTTACTGTTAGAATCACTTGTTATAACAGTCAATCAATTTGAAGTTGGTTATAAGAAGTGGAATGAATGTAAAGTTGATTTTAGATTAGAAATATTGCTAAGTGACTAGTTTGATTTGAAGAGTGCAAATGTAGAGTGGATGTAACGAAGGAGACAGGAAGGTGATTGAAGAGAAGGCTGTGACGGGTGGGGTAATTAGAAGGGTTGACTGACAGTCAGAGCCGGCAATAGGCGGCCTGACTTACGAGAGCTCTCTTAAGAGTCCACTATAACTCACCAACCACTATCAACCATCTCTCGATCAAAAAACCCTCTATTTGTTAATTAATGTCAGCCCACTTGGTATTAATAACACGTGATTAACATCTTCATAATAAATGACATGTACCCTTGAAATATTTTGTATGTTTTAAATCACATTAGATGTGAATTGAATTTAATTTTATATCTATTCGTAAAGGAAATTAGAAAAAAAATCTTTATTTACTTTATTGAAATCTTACAGCTAAAATATGTTCGATTTGTATATAAAAAAATTTGAAAAAATATTCCTGTTATGCAATAATTATTCTAAAGGAAGTATATAAAAAAAATTCATTAGAGAATTTAATTTACTTTTTCTAATATCAGCCCTCATATATAGACTGACTTCCCGTAGATATGAAAGTTGATAAGGGTAAAATATTTGCTGGCAATACTCAAGTACGAATTTTTTTTGGAATGTTATGTAATTCAACAATCTTGAAGAACTTTATTTATTCGCGGTTTCGAACAATATATTAGGTAGCTGTAAGTAATGTTTAAAAAGAAATGTTTTTACTATACATTTAGATAAAAACAAAATGATAACAAAAACTTAATCTTGTGATTTTATTTTATTATTATTTTTTTTATGGTATTTGCTTGTGTTTGTGTTATCCAAAATTTTTCTAAAAACACATTGGTTAGACTGGTTTTTAACGAAATTGGACAGATATGTACCGATGTACCGTCTTTTTTTCGAATAAGACAAGTTCTTTTTAGGTCCAAATACGTGCTAGGGCTTATTTTTGGTTCAAGGCTTCAAGTAGATTTATATATTTTTGTTTAATATTTACTTACATACAGAATTTTAAATTTATTCAATTACATTCATGTCATCTTCTTGTAGAACATCACCATAAATTATCAAATTTTGAATTCCGTTCTGATTTTCCTCTAAATCCATTTCCTATTATTAGATTAGTATGAATTTCTCATGTTTTCCAATATAACTATAATTTTGATCGAACTATACTTTCCACATATCTTTGACTAGGGCTTATATTCCAAAAAGTTTCAAAAATCACGTTAGAGCTTATTTACGGAAATAGATGGTTGTCCTTAGTGGAAATCGACCATACTGTTTTTTAAGCACGACACAAGTATGAGAAATACACGTCATACTACTTTATTTCAAAACAAGTACTAATTTCCACTTTTGATAATCATTCAATGAACCTAATTTTTCCTTTAATGGTTTCTTCAATCTATAATTATGCTTTTATAAGTTCTCTCAAATGGTAGCCAATAAATTGCCAATATAATCGTCTGGGTCAATTTCATTGAATGATATGAGATCAGATTATATGTTATCTCACTTTTATTTCATTAATGATTTAATTATTGATATTTCAGCAGTGCTACAGTCTTACTTGTTAGTTATTGTTCTTTGTTCTTTTTTTACTTTACTATAAGTAAAGTATAGTGATCGTGAAAAAATTCGATCTCGAGATTTTGATGGAATTGCATCAAAAGATTGGGAATTGCAGGTCCCAAAAGTTAGCATTGGGAGTTTGAGGGTGAGTGTGTTAGCATTGCTTGTTACCACACTACGGTCCAGAATCTTTGATGGATCAAGTTGATATTTTACACCAAAACGGGCCCCATAATGTAGATGATCCCTATTGTTTGCGAGGAATTACATTGTTTGAAAGTCACATTTTTTTACCAAAAACCTGTTTTTATAAATCATTTTTTCTCCTAAACTGCTAACTCTAGAGTTTTGAAATTTTTGCATTATCTTTGCGGTTACAAATTCAATAAACAAAAATATATTTAGGTATTTATATTTTTACAACATGAAATTTTTTTTCAATAAAATGTAAAAATGTTTACTTATAATTCAATCTCAAAGCTTGTGAGAGCAATACAAGTCATACCGTTTAGCGGATCAAAATGAAACTATACCTAGAAATAGAACATTATGTGGAGGATGAACACAGATAATTTTTTTAAAAATTACACTCACCAAAGGGGGCGTTACAGTAGATTTTTTATATTCAGAAAATGTTTTTTTAATGCTAAACGTCTCATTACAAAATTATTAAAATTTGACCAAAAATGGAATAAAAAATTAGCAATTTATTTTCAAATGCCGTAAATATGATTAAAATAATTAACTAAAGACCACTGCAAGTTTATCTTTTTTTGGTGTTGCAAATCTATTTGAGTCAACTATCCAGGTAAAGTCACCTAATACTATCCACTGTCGACAAATAGGTAGACCACTAACACAGGTAGTCGAGATTAACTGCATGATAGATGATTACTTCGCTGAAGGGACATATTACGACAGTTTTGTCGAAGTCTATGAAGTGACAGATCAGGGGTGCTCGGTATGTCGATGGTGATCTACCAGTCGATTCCGCCAGTCACTCATTGATACAGAGGTTGGTCGCTAGAAAAGCGGGAATTCGAAGGTCAGATGAGATCTGATAACATAAAATAATTGCATACTCATTTCTATTTTTATCACTTTTTTAAATTTAGAACCCCTTATATCTCATAATAATAGAGGCATATATCTCATAAGCACAATCCCTTTTGGACAACGCCTGAATTGTGTAACAGGTTACATTACAAGAAAAGGAGATTGGTCGGTTTTTACATGTAGATGGATAGATAGAGAGAGTGAGATAAGAAAAATAAAACTTGTTCAGAATATAATAGTCATCAAAAGCATCAACAGCGCTAATTTGATACAACTACACTACCCTAACAAATCTGCTACTGTGTATAATTAGGTAAATGAAGTCATGTGACGACAGTTAGTTTTCGAAGTAAGCTGTACAAAATTAGACAAGAAAAATGCAAAAAAATTTGAATGAATATAATCTCCTACTCTAAATACACTTGTATTAGCCAACATGTATGACTCCCAATGTAGAATCAACAGGTAATGCAGCTCATCTATTAATAAAATGGGTGCCAAACAATAAATGAGGCACAATTTTTGGCACTAAAAATTAAAATCCTTATAAGTTTTTGCTTTGAAAAACAAACAATAAAATTATTATAATTTGTCTATTTGTTTTAATTGGAGAAATTATAATCCAATAATAATATTTTTTTTTTGCTCAGAAAAAAAGAATAAAACAACTAAATTCTCAAAAATCTCGTCAAATTGCAGGAAAAATAAATTACGGACGTTATATCGGACAACAATAATATAGAAAAGTAGTCTAGTTTGGTAATTACTTATCTTAAATTATACTTTTATGTAATACGAATACATAAAATCATAAAAATAATATCTTATAAAAACTAGTAGTTGTAATTATTTACACAAATATGATGAAAAAACTTATTTGGCATATTGAATGTGTGAAACTAATAAATCATAGATTTGTAAAAAGAAAATAATATAAGTAATTATTCATAATATTATAATTTACTGACTTGCCTCTGCAAGTTTAGGATCTCGTCCATTTTCAAGAGAAAATTTAAATTTGTCTGAAAAGTGGAAAAAGAGAACAACTTTCAGTTTTATTTTTTGGCTTTGTTGTACTTTTGTACAAGTCAAAACGACAGGTTTATAATACAACGGTTGACAACCTAGGAGTACAAAGAACGATATTTATGTATTAATGTTAGTTTTAAAAACACTATTATAGAAGCAAATAGGCTTTTTTATGAAGGCTGCGAAGAAATCTGTCTAAAAGAAGGTGCAAACTTCGGATATTATTTAATATTGAAGTATTTTTATTATTATTTGAATGTGGAAGGTCATTTTTTATGTAGATATTTTAATAGATTATAAAAGAGAACGTAAAATATTCTATTTTTATCAATCTTTTAGCCAATAATATTAAATCATTTGGTATTACAATCTCTTATCTCATAATATAAATATTAATATATTATCGGAGTCTTTGTTTATGAATTTGAAATAAAATAGTGGCGTGCAAATTATGTTAAGTGGAATCCTGGAATGAGTTTACAATAGGGTCTGCAAAAACAAAACAACCATTTCTTTCTGGCAGCACAATATCTTCATGGTCTTGCAATTGAATCTCATTTAACTGGGAAATGGCTTAGCTAATACGAAACGAATTGAGTACACAAGAGGATGTGAATCACGGGAGGGAGGGCTTAGAATTATGGGCAAATAAAACTGCATGATTTAATGGTGCATAATAATTTGGGTTTATTGAACTATAACACTTTAAAGCAACCATACTGAACCTTGATTCTTTTGCCCAGTTAAAGTAAAACGAACTTCAACTTTTATGTACAACATAGCCAGATAGTAAAACCACCGCTAACTATAATCAAGTTCAGTATTAGAATTGACGTACTTATTGACACTGTGCTAAGTTTGTGTGGTTTTAAATAGATCAGGTTCTTAATTACTGAACTAATTTTATTATAAATGTAAATTAGAAAGCCGCATTGCAAAATCTGTCGTTTCTTATTTAATTTTATCACAAGCTGTTTCAAGATAATAATTTGACGTGAAGAACATGGCTAATGTTTTTACAACATTTTTATGGCCTTATATGGTTCAGAGTCAAACGCAATACTTGTTTCTCAAGGATAAACATTGTTTCTTTCATTTTTTTCTTGTATCATGCTTATTATAAGTTAAGCTTTCTTAACTTATAGCCCTGTACGTTACCTTGGGCTACACTTTGACACCCGGATGACTTAGAACCCACACACAAAACTTAAACGTACAGAGACTAACAGACGTTACAAACACCTAATAAGACTTTTAGACTCAAAATCGAAACTTACGCTAACCGACAGACTACATATATACAACGCAGTCCTGAAGGCTTTCTGAGCCTATGGTATAGAAATCTGGGATTCCACCAAATTATCAAACAAACATTTACAATCCCTACAGTCGAAAATCATCCGAAAACTATCAATTTACCTTTCTACGAGTATGTCCCCAACAAAATCATACACCGAGACCTCAAAGTCCCATCTGTTCAGAACTTTGCGATAGAAAGATACAAATTATTCCACAACAGATTACTAACCCACCCCGACTCACTTGCTCATTCCCTTCACTCACCTGTAATACCTTCAAACCCGCTTAGATGTTTAAAAAGAAAATGGCCCCCAGACCTCCTTTAATAAACCAGCTGTGAGGGTAACCATGTTACGGAGTGCCACCAATTCGTGACCACTCATCCCCGTTATAAATCCCCGCTAATCGTAGATACCAAATTACAATAACTTTTTAATACAAATACTTTGTAGTTGAAGTAAAAAAAAAACTTATACTATACAAAAATCAGGAAGACATGTATCTAAGAATTAAGGGAGTTTCAAGTGACACATACTGGATGAGGCAACGACTGATGCTAGCATTTTATCCACTCTGACAGTCTCTGAACTTGTTAAAACATGTTTGAGCATTTATGTAGAACGGGTAGATAAACCCCTATGATGATATCAGACTTCTGTAAAAAGTAAAAGTTGCTTGTGTACTTGCCAACATTTTTAAACTGGTAAAAGGCATTTGCATAACAGGAAAGTAAAATATAAGGCAAGGCAATGCTTTTAAATTTGCCATTGTCGCCATATGAAGAATTACCGAAAAAAGTGTCTCCTTACTAATTCTGTAAACCTACTGAATAGTAAGCGTTACTACTGATTTCTACTATTTTTAGCCTATACGAGTGAAATGCATGCTTTTTAAAAGAAAAAGAGGCCCAAAACTAATATATATATAAAGATTTTACATAAACACGTAAAAAAACAATCAATGATCAAACCACACTAAGAAATGGGAAAACAATACTAAGATATTTCAACCGTAACAAGCGGTCTTCGTCAGAGTCAAAAACCCAACTGAAACACTAGATGCCGAAACATCTGATGAAGGGTTGAGAAGAGTAGAAGGGAAGAGTAGTATTTTAAAAGGGTGTAAAGTGTAAGAAATGACAAATTTCCAGAAAGGGATGTTTGGGAAAACAAAGAAGTACAGTAAGAAAGAGTAAAAAACTCTTTCAACCCTCTCAGAAGCGGCTATTGCCCTCGACATAAAAGTATCAAGCTTGAATATCCCATTACTGATGTTTATAATATTTGATCTATTAATTCATTCATTTAAACATATTTCGTTGTATAATTGACCATGTTTTGATGAAGTCATTTTTTTCATAAGTTTTTCAAAGTTCATCTGAATTCCGATGTAAAGTCCTTATTTCAAACTCTCTTGAAAAAGTTATAAACAAAAAACTCAGTTGGGTTTTTGACTCTGACGAAGACCGCTTGTTACGGTTGAAAGATCTTAGTCTTGTTTTCCCATTTCTTATTGTGGTTTGATCATTCATTGTTATTTCACGTGTTTATGTGAAATCTTTATATATATATATATATACATATAATATCATAAATAATATATATATTATTTACATATATATATATATATATATATAATATAAAACCGAAACCAGTGATACTTTAGTACTAGTATATAAGTATATAATACCAGTATTCTAGACTTACTTTAAATTAAATTCTGGTATAAATTAATAATTTTTAATTTATGATATTACAACTTAAATGTGGAAAATTAAATTATATTTCCAATAATAATTAAAAAAAATATTTAATAAGAAATAGAAACTATAAACACTTTTAAATGTTCATTTTAATAAATAGAATAATTAATGTACTTGTATTAAAGCGAATAAGAAATAAACATTAAGTAAGCATGTAAAAAAAGAAATGTAAAAATTTCGAGTATACAGAAGATATTTGAAGAAGGAGGATAGGGGGGATATATAATTGAGATATATCTAATGGAGTAATTAATTGAGAGTGAATGAGTTGAGGTTAGAAAGCGATGGTGTGTCCACTGGGATGTGATTTTTTGTCAACGAGCAGGAGCATAAGAAAGTGGATGTGAAGGTGCGCTGACTGACGTCGTTTCATTATCTTCCTTTCTCAGAGAATCATTAAACTCTCTTTACCACGTCCTTTTTTCCCTTTCATCCGTCTGCTTTTCATTATCCATCTCCTCCTAATAATTCCACCCCCCCCCCCACCCATCCCCCTTTCACCGCTCCCATACCATCTTTTTGATTGATTAAATATGAGATTAATTTCTATATCAACTCAATTAAACCTTGGTGATAATTAAACAACTGAAACTACAACAGCATTCTATTGCCTTAATATATTTAAAATAAATATTTCTTTTAATTAAAAAATTAAATTTATAAATAATTACTTAAGAAAACTATCGGAGAGAGAAATTGCCTTTCTCAATGATAAATGTTATACTCTTGTTGTGTAATAGCTGATATATTGGGAATCATACTTCCGTCTTTCACTGATGAATCCTTTAGCAGACAGTGAACACTCGTCTTAGAAATCATATTGCAATTATTCCACGAGATGTGATGACTTTGATATTTAGTGGACCGCATGTTAAATAGCTAACGACTAGATTTGTTTAGCACTAATGTTGTCAAACTACAAACTAGGAAGTATAATCTCATTATTTATTATTAAAGAGTGTTAACAGAAATATTTTATATTCTAGTGATAATTTATGAAACAATGTTTAATCTGATGGAAGTTCAAAGACATGATTAATAGTTAATAGTTAATATATTAACTATGAAATATAAGATGAAATTCACTAAACGTTTTTGACACATTGCAGATAATGGAATGAAATATATGAAACGTAAATTAAGAAAGGATGATATCGTCTTACCACGATGTCATCAATTTCCTAGTGAAGATGAAGAGGTATGGAGGACTGTCCTACTTTAAGAGTAGTGTTTCCTCAGTAGTTGTTCTTTGAGGTAAACAACGATAAAAACTAGTCCATCCTCACTAAAAACACTATACTGTTAACAATAACTTGGTGAAGATGAAGAGGTAACGAGGTCTGTCCTACTTTAAGATCAATTTTCTTCAGCAGTTGTTCTTTGAGGTTGATAGCGTTTATAACACACCACCGTTACCAACAGAGTTATACCTGGAAAGACGTTCTTTTTTTCGTAATTGAACTTCTAGAATTGTCAGCCAAAACTTGTCTATTGAAGCAAATAGTTTATTTCAGTGTTTGAATTCAAAAATCAAACCATAAGCGTTCTATGGTTGCAAGGGATGCGTGAAAAGTTGACTTTTCAACATGTCACTCCTGGACAGCACGTCGCAAGGCTAGGCTCTGTAAGTTAGAGTTTTTTAAACTTTTTTTGACGCGGAACCCTTTTTGCTTCTGTTCTTTCCCAAGAACCCCAGATTCTCATGATTTTATACAATTATAATATAAATATCTTCATATGCCTTTATAAATAGTATGTACGTTTAAAAACAATTAAAAAGTAATATTACTGGAATACGTATTTTTACTTAAGTATACTTTGGTATTTAGTTTTTATGTCAATATAAAACGAAAATTCGGTTTACATAACTAGGTAGTGTGAAATGGCAACAATGTCTGAAGTGCTATTTTTATAATAGAAGTAAATTGGGTAATCAAGTAACTCCAAAAACTGACTAGAGATTCATCCTAAATATGAATAAAATTTTGGCCACTTCTACTTATGTGTATAAGTATTATTCGGTTTTGTGATTCACAAGAAACACAGAATAAATCCATATCCACTAAAAAAAAATTTAGAAACATTTTTTCTCTAAATATTTTTTTGCTGAACCCGGTACAGTCCGTTAAGGAACCCCTGGGTTCTGCGGAACCCACTTTGGGAATCTCTGCTGTAAGCTATTATCTGAACTACAGTTTGTGATTTCACAAGAACAATTGCTTTTATAAAGAGGCTGATGAACACATTTAAGACTTATTAATAATCTTAAATACATCTATACATTAATAATATTTTAGATTAATGAACTTTTGAAAATAACTACGTTAACAATAACAGTGCCATTAATTAAAAATTAAAATTAAAATTAATTAAAAAATTAAAATTGATTTTTTTTATTATTTTAACTTGGTTGGTATATTATAGAAACCTAGAAAAAGTTAATAGTAAATAATAATAAATTAGTTTAAAAGTTGTCGTTTCTGTACATAAGCAAGATACATAGAGAAGAAATAAAACCAAATTTAAAATGTTATATCTTTAAGATTAGACAGGAAAAGAAACACTTAAGTTTTCCTAAACAAAAAAGATTTAATCACAGAACGCGTTTCAAACACTTAGTGTTCATCTAAAGGTTAAGATGAACCTTTGCCTCAGTAAGGTGAGATTGACTAATTAGGTGATTTTATAAATTCAGAAATATATATTTATGTAATATACCATAACTATATATTATGTAGTAATTATAATATATAAATTTATTTATAAATAATATAAAACCTTTTAAAAAGCCTAATATTTAACAACTAAAGAAAAGTAAATAACTAGGAAATCTGAAATATTTAATTTAAAATTTTCTGCTTTAAAACTGATGTTATACCTCATACTCGTATATTTAGTTAACATAAAACAGAAAACTTGAGAAATGAGGATTCAAAGTTAAAATATTTACAAAATATTTTGAAAATTAGTCTCGAAATCTGGAGAAATATATTAGGAAATAAATTTGTGTATTTTTATACTTTAAGAGAAACATAGAAATACTGATGAACTAATTTAATTAGCATTTGATTGACGAATAAATAAGTTAATGAACTCATTTATTTTAATTATAGCACTTAAATATAATTAAAAGAAGAAATAGGAGTAGGGAAACACACAAACAGTGGTGTTTGAAGAAGCAAAGAACCCCCTCCTAGTTGAAAATGGTTAGAAACGTAAATAAGCTATAGAGTTGAGAGAGGGTGTTTGAGGTTTAATGAAGGGAAGGCTGTCTCCAAGTGTTGTGTACTTGGGTACTGGAGAGAGGGTAGTGAGGAGAGGGAGGGGTGCAGATCAGCGGGGCAATTACACAAATAGCAGGGGGAGATTTCATTTAGGTAGGGACATCAAAGGAACTGACACACAATGGCAGAGGGCTCCCTTGCAGTAGTAATTAGTCGACTGGTGCTCCAGCGACTACACCAACTCGCTGTCAAAGCTCTTCAGCAAATGTTTGACATTCCCATAAGATTAACCAGTGTAAAACACACAACACACTAACCATATAGTTTTAATGCACTTAACTTAATTTATCTTCACAATACTTCAATATTGATAAAGTTTAAACTTCATGAAAACCTTTGATTATTTTATATTTTTATGAATAATTCTGCACTGTTGTGTCTATTTCAAGGTCTTTGGAGTACTAATTACGAATAAAGTGACCAAGTAAAATGGTTAGGTTGCTGTTGCAGTCTCACAAGAGAAGACACATAGGCCAAAGATTGCCCTTTTGTAATACCACACAATAAACATTCTATGTTAGGAGTCCAGTACTTTGAATAAAATCTCATTAGAGGAAATATTGTTTGTTTTCCAACACCCTCCTTATAGGCTTTCACCTTTCAGCGCTGTTCTAGGGGGAGGGGGAAGGGGGCGGAAACTGAGACTAATTTATTATTTGGCACATACTTTAGTAATGGGCGAGCCACATTACCTGTTGATTCTACAGAGAGAGTCCTAAATTTTACCTAACTCAAGTGTATTCCTGTCAAGTGACATCTAACATTCCTTTATTCTAAAGGAAATAAAGCTATACAACCAAATATGAGGAACTAGAGAATCGAACAAACCAGACAGTGCTAAATGTCCTAGTAGACGATGCACTTATCAACTATAAATAAAAAAAAAAATAAAAACTCAAGTATATTTAGAGTAGGTATCTTTAACAGGTTTCTGACATCCTAAAGGCTTCAGACCGACGGTTTAACGTCCTCTCCGAGGAACAACGTGATTAGATTCATTCACCTCCCACGTAAATACGAGTAAATCGAGGGCCAAGTGGGTATTGAACCCCGGATCTCGAACCCGGATTTCTGAGGCGAGTATACCAACCACTGAGCTAACCTGGCGAAGGAATGTATTAAGCAACTCTTGTGTCGTTCTTTATCCGGTAACATCTGCGTTTATTAGTTAGCTTTTGGTCAGTGTAAGTGATGTCAATGACTTAATAGTCACTTATTTAAGTAGTATACGACAAGTTTTATTCAGACAAGGCATAGTAAGTACCTTGTGGCAAAGTCGTTTAGTCAAATTTTGCCTAACTCAAGCCTGTTTAGAGTAGGGATCTTCAACGAGTACCTGACATCGTACAGACTCGTTGAAGTATGGTGAATCAACTTTTATCGGTATCTTCATAGTGGAATATTTATCATGGTATTTTTAAAGCCTTGTATTTAAATAGCTGATTCTTTGTTTCCAAAAGTTAGACTTCTAAAATTTTAGCTTTAATGCTCCTCGCAGGACGGGAAGTACGAGTATGATTTATCTGGTATATACCACTCATCTTAATTCTGTGCAATCCATATGACCAAGCATATTCTGCCAGGGAGTCTTGAATTTGGCGTACTACAGTACCGAACATTGTAAATACTCAATGACCAACAAATATATCCACGTAGTGTATTGCACGTCGTAACTTGCAGTTCCAGACCAGAGGTCTTCTACTGCTTGATTACTGAGCTACTATAACTTGGATTGTCAGTAATTCATGTGAGATATATAAGTTCGTCTGTCCAGTAATGACGTCATATTGACAGGACTCTGGACAGTCATCCTTATGTCCTCGCCTGAAGATGACGTGAACAAAGTTACCAATCTCCTCCATGAAACAACTATGGCCATGTATTTAAATAGCATCATGACGTCATCGCAAAGGAATGCATTATCACTATTAATGACACCCGAAATCATAATATTATCACTGAGTTCATCGTTATGTAACTTCATCACTTCGTAATTAAATCATCCGAAATGATGATTAACATCTTTCAGTTTTTTTAACATTAATATATTTAATAAAAAAAAATAATATCTATAAATATCTATTTGCTGATATTTACAACAAAATAAAATATATGTGTGAATATGTACAACAATAAACACGTGAAATAATACGTGTTTATTTCAAGTAGACGTGAAAGTTGGTTTGAGCGTTATTGTGTTGGGAAAAAAGATTAAAACAATTTTGCATTATAATGTCAATAAGTTGAATGGTGTATTAAAAAACAAGCTATATTTTTATATTACAAGCCAAGAAATTAATAGGTTTTAAAATTAACAACATTGACCAGGATAAAGTTTTAATTTTAAAATAACCAATTATCAGGGGTTCTTCTCAAATAATTTTGATGTTATTTTTGAAAAACTTATGTAACTTGAATTGTACAATCTAGATTCAGCCGTTCAGAAGTGAGTGTTTTTATTTTTTTTTCTTTGAGAAAAGTAAAGATAAAAGATGAAAGGTATTTGCTCAATCAAGGTGATTAGGTGAAGCAAAGCAACGTCCAAGATCGTGGCGAGCACAAAGCTTTGCTGAATCCTGCATCCATAGATGAGTGGAGATATCAGTGGGGTGAAGTTGAACCTTTCTTCCAAATTCAATCTCTTTTATAAGAAGAACACATGTGTAAAGATAGAAGTTATACAAAAGTACTGTTTTGTTGATTATTCAGTAGTTTCAAGATTTCTTTATAAGTAAATATGGATTTAAAGATAGTTGATTTGACCTGTTTTGATTTAAACCTGTCCTGGGCCTTTCAGGTAAACCATGATAAAGGAGAATAGATTGATATTCTTTAATGTGATGCTCTTTTGCCATGTCTCGAAAAACCAATCAACTCCTCACAAATGAGAAAAGGAATACAGTTCTTATGAAGTGTCCAAAATGGATATCTACGACCTAAACTAACAAAAAGCTATAAACATAAGCCTTGTGGTCTTTATAAGAAGGATGGTTACTTGATGAAAGAAATCATAAAGAATTACAGTTGAAAAATGAAAAGGAAAAGAACAAGGGTCTCATTTATAGGGAGTGGAGATAAATAGGAAAGAATAAGTAACTAAGGGGAGGCAGAGATTACAGGGAAAGGAATAGGGAGAAAGAAGGAGAAACATTCAGACGGTAACTACATTGCCGTAGAATCGTGGTGCCCGCCTCCGCGAGGTCCACCTCGGACACCCCAAGTTTTGGGTGGCAAAACTTGGAGGTGACAAAAGGGCAACACGTTAAATGGTCGGTTTGATCTTTTGGTGTAATGGCTGGAAAGCTAAGGTGCACAGCGATCAAAACAGGTAACTACATTGCAACAGACCAGACAAATCTAAGTCGACCATAAGTTATAACGTCCGAATGAATTTTGGACATGATAGGCAACAGAAGCTGCCGGATCTCACTAAGATGCGAGAAAAAGTCTTAAGAAAGACAGGCACATGCAAGAAGCAGAAGAAGGGGCGACCCAGCTCGAGAATAAGTGACTGACTGAGTGGACTTCCCCACCCGCGAATACCGCAGAGTTACTTGAGAAAAACAAGCGTTAACAACATTAGATTAATAAGGGAAGACTGATCCCAAAAACCAGGCTGACGATATGCCCAGTTGTGCCTTTCTTAGTTCATGCCATGCAGGCATGTTAAGCCCCCCCACCACGACAAGGTGAAGGCACTTCGGGGGGGATTACCACTTCTCTTAGTGCTCTTTGATGCCTCCTGCTGCAATAATCAAACGTATCAAAGGGATGAATATACCGAGAACACACCAAACACTTGACATCCGACTTCCATTACACTAAACCTTTAACATTTTATTGAGACAACAAACAGTTAAAATGAATTTTTAAAGATTTAAATGATTTCAGATTTGACATTAAAATCAATATATTCATTTTTCTTTTTCTTTTATAAAGTAAGAATTTTATAACTAAATTATACCAGTGAAAACAGCTTCATTAGAGTTTGAATTTAAACAATTTTTTTTATTAGCTACAATAGAAATTTTAGCGTACCAAAAACTTGTATTAATATATATATATATATATACATACCAATGTATGTGGATTTGAGGGATTCGCAGTTCCCTATCATACAATTATACTGGTACACCACATTGGTGAGCTGGAGTAATGGTTTCATTTGGGAATTCAATTATTTTATCTTTCGTTACACCCTGATGATGATGGTCAGTGATGACTGAAACGTAGGATTTAAATTTTTAAATATATGATAACTAAATATTATATGGATTTTACAAGAAAATCATTTGGTGATTTATTACACTTAGTATCAAATGAATGTAAGTGTGAGATCAGAAAATTCGAGAAGCTAAATCGAAAAATCATCCATAGAGAAATTGGCAAGAAATTTAATTGTATATATATGTATATATATATATATATATATATATATATATATATATATATATATACATTTCGCGCTCCGTTCTTTGACATGGGGAGATCTCTCTCACTTCGTCCTCTCTTCTAGTCTACTCCTGATGACGAACAACAGTTCGAAATATTGAATTCTGTAAGTGTTCTTTTTATTATTTTTTTCTGTATCGTGCTTTGTGTAATTTAAAGTTATATATATACATATACATTTTTACGTAACTCACCACAAATGATATATATATATGATGTATATAAAATGTTTGTTCATTCTATAATTTAAGTTTATTTTTTTATTACATTAATTTAATGTAATAAAAAATTAATTAATTTAATGTAATAATTTATCACATTTTATTACATTCATGACATTAATTTACAATTTACTATTCATAGAATCCTTAATACTCATATAAAATTATTTAAATAATCATTTCTAATTTCAATAAGAAAAAATATTTAAACTAATTGAATAAAGCTTAAACATGAAAGAGAGATATTTGATAGTTAATCAATCTATAGCAGAAAGAAATTTAGCTTGAATAATGTGAGAAATGATGACTAGAAGGAGTTGGTTGAAATGACGGGATGGATTTGATGCAATGATTAGAGATTGGAATGAGAGTTATCTTATATTAAATTAAATATGTGAGAAGAAAGGATTGTTTGTAGTACTGTGAAGTGGACAGGAATCCTGTAGGAGCAATAGCTGGAAGCGGTCTGCCGGCATCCTGATCTACATACTTCTGCCTGCTTCTTATCTTACGTGCCCATACAAAACATGCTTAAATTAAAACTACTTTGCAGCCAGTTGTTGTAAACAATAAGAATGGTCTGATTAAAAAAAAAAAAAAAAAAAAAGAAGAAAGTTATTCATGTGTCAACACTCGTCTATACTATCAATCAATCTATTTGTATCATCAAAATTATGGCTCATGAAAATAATTTATTTCAATCTCTACTACTTCTTTTGAATTGTGATAAAAATTCAATCATGGTTGGCAACTCAACAAATAATTACTGAAAATATATGAAATCCATCTATGAACGTCTCTTTCTAAATCTCTACATACCAGATACTAATTGTTCAAAAAAAAATTTTTTTAAATTGTTTAGAATTTATTATTTTATAAATTAAATAATAGAGATTATCCTAGGAATTTCGCATATGAGGAGAACAAATAACTCGCAAGAATGATTTAAATGATATAAATAATTTTAGATATTAAAAAAAATTAAAAATTTTTGACATTCCATTGACATTTAAATGTAATTATTAAAAATTAAATGGCATTAAAAACTGGCGGTCCAAACAAACATGTTATCTGTTATAATAATATGATAATTTGGTATTTATGCTATAATAACATATAAGATGTATGTGTTATAGGTAAGAAATGATAAATAATATAAATCATAAATAAGAAATAATGAATATTTGATATTTTGATAATTTCTTATTTCGTAATCTTTTATTCTTCTCAATTTAAAATATGTTAATATTGTTTTAAAGCATTTAATATATTGACATTTTAATTTAAAATATCAACAATAGGAATAATAAAAAAGGCCAAATGTTGTTATAATTTGAAGTATAAGAATTTCCGAATATTCGATTGACATTTAGGCAAAATAATTAAAAAGTAATTGATATTTATGTGATTAAATTTATAGCTGGAAAACACAAAAAAAAACTAGCACTCACGGTTCCCGATCATTTTGGCTACTCTTGTCTTCAGGAGAGGAGAAGAAGAAAAAACAACACAGGAGTGGAGACGTGAATGTGTCGAATGATTAATATTTATGTCTTAAAAAATATGTTATAAACATTTTTACACATCTTCACATCGTAAAGTTATTGAAATTATCATACTTCTTCTGTCAAACATTAGCTTTAATATAAACTTAAAATTATATCTTAAGGTTATGAAATCTAACTATAAAACTGTAATATATTAATCTAAATGGCTCTTAGCGGAAAATATTATTAAAATAGGTCTTTCCACATTAACCATGAATACAGTACATTATAAATAATATAGTTATTAAAATGCAGTTAAAAATATATATATATTCTCATTTTAATATATTATAATTTGATTTAGAGCTTATGTTAATATAATCTTGCCTTAAACCTCGGCTATTTATACAAAAACATTCATTATTTAAATTATTATATACATCTTTCCACTGAACATTCATAATGCCTTTTTAATGGAAGCATCAAGCAGAAAATTTTCCTTTTGTAATAATTTACTTACTTCTGTATCCTTCTCTTATTTTTAAGTTTGAGTGAAGGGGGGCTTTAAAATATATTCCTTGTCTGTGTAATATATTACTATCAAGGTCACTCTAAAATGATTTAACAAACCTAATTTTTTATTTAACATTTAATTTAATATTGTAAGGTGAAAAAATTCAAACATCTTGTAAATAATAACCCTATGTGAGAAATTAATGAGGTGCTATACTTGAGGTAACCTGTTAAGGATTTAAAAAAAAAGAAAAAAAAAAGATTTAACATCCTTTTCCCTAACTTACTGAATAAATTGGTAGCGCACCATCTTTACAGCACATTAGACTCACCTCTAACCACCTCAAATTCACTGAAGTTGCAAGTAAAACGTTCGCCATATCAAAGTTAGTTTCAAACATATTCAAATATTATTTATGTTTTTAAATAATTTATATGAATTCATTACTTGTGCAATCTGTTACAGAGTTATAGTGTATAGGGTGTCTGTTATAGGTTATTTGAAACTCCCCACTAGTTAATAGGAATTTTAACGCTTCTTAGAAATCAATTTACTTAATATAAATGCTCTTTACTCAGTGATCATCTGCTTGGTACATTGTGGGGACATATATATATACATAAAAAATAAAGAAGTTATTTAACTTGGGTTACATTAGACTGTTGTTTTAAGTTACATTTTAATGTTAATATATATATTTCTGCAACCTTGTGATGAAGCTTTTCTAAAACATTTTAAAAATATGTCTTTCTCTTTCCAAAAGGAAATGTTGGAACCACCAATAGGTGGTGATTTCTTTCTGATAGGCACCGAAATTTTCAAAACCTTTGTAATGGTGAATATCTAAACTACAACCAATGTAAATTTAAGCGACAAATATAATCAAAAACTTGGTAACACTATTTGATACTTCTCAATAATTAAGATAAAATCATTAAGTTTTATCAATATTGTAGTTATTAACAACGCTCATGCCCAGAGGTTTTGACTTTAAGTGCTGGCCAAGGGACAAAAAGTGCAGTTCAATGCTAAAGGAGAATGTTTTAGTTATAGGTCAACCACTCGTTCAGCTTGATTCAACATAGACAGTTCTAGGTTTTCCCTTATTGTAATTTAGTTATAGGTGAGCCACTCGTTCAGGTTGATTCAACATAGAGAGTTCTAGGTTTTCCCTTATTGAAATTTAGTTAAAGATGAGCCACTCGTTCAGGTTGATTCAACATAGAGAGTTCTAGGTTTTGTAATTTAGTTATAGGTGAGCCACTCGTTCAGGTTGATTCAACATAGTGAGTCGTAGGTTTTCCCTTATTGAAATTTAGTTAAAGGTGAGCCACTCGTTCAGGTTGATTCAACATAGAGAGTTCTAGGTTTTCCCTTATTGAAATTTAGTTAAAGATGAGCCACTCGTTCAGGTTGATTCAACATAGAGAGTTCTAGGTTTTGTAATTTAGTTATAGGTGAGCCACTCGTTCAGATTGATTCTACATAGAGAGTCCTAGGTTTTCCCTTATTGAAATTTAGTTAAAGGTGAGCCACTCGTTCAGGTTGATTCAACATAGAGAGTTCTAGGTTTTCCCTTATTGTAATTTAGTTATAGGTGAGCCACTCGTTCAGGTTGATTCAACATAGAGAGTTCTAGGTTTTCCCTTATTCTAATTTAGTTAAAGGTGAGCCACTCGTTCAGGTTGATTCAACATAGAGAGTCCTAGGTTTTCCCTTATTGAAATTTAGTTAAAGGTGAGCCACTCGTTAGGTTGATTCAACATAGAGAGTCGTAGGTTTTCGTATTTAAATTTATTACGATGATGATATGTTAACAGGTTCAAGGAATAATTTTGTAGTATACTACTCTAATTCAAATCCATACCATTTAACCATTCCATTGTCCTAATAACAATATTCATTGCAACTTAAGTTGTCTAGAAGTTGTTGAATGTTTTGTCGCTTGTATCATAAAATTCTCACATACTTTATATAAGCATTCATTTATAATTTGACAAAAAGAGGGTTTGTCTAATGGGAAGGAGAGGGAAGGAAATGTATTTCATGTGAAAGATATAATTGGGCTGCAGCGTGGGACTACCTGCCTCTATCTATCCTGCTGACTAACCCATTACCTCGCTAATGGCCTGGGCCTTCATGTAACGCCTCGCACTTCTCTGCCCATCTCACAAATATCCTCCCCCCACTACTCATAGTCGTATTCACTTTGTCCACTTCGTTATTACCAATTTCGAATTCTCAAACAATTTTCTTTGCAAGACACTAAACACAAACATCTTTTTCAAAGTTGAGTTACAAAATAACCAAAAATTACCACAAGTGCTAAGAACTTTTATCTTATTTTATATATCTCTTGTACTGAATGTTTATATATTTGAAATTTTTGTCATAAAAATAGGAATTTTTACATATCAAACCCAGTGTAAGGGTTAAAATTCTGTCGCTTTGTTCTAATAAGTATTTATCCCAAAGGGGTTGTAAAATAGTTGATTCATATATGTATGAGTAGGTTTCTGTAAATGTTAACAGGCATCAAGTGTAATAATTATCTAGAGGATTTAAAGGTAGTTTGTTATATAAGTAAGGATAGTTTTGACATGAGAGGATAAGAAACATGTTCCTGAAGAATGCACAAGTGATGCTGGTATAAGATGCAATAAGCAAGGGACAGGATAGTGGTTAACGTACTCTCCTCTGGACTGGCAGGTCTGTGGTTCAATACACACCTAGTACTCTTATTCACACGGTAGGTGAATAAATCTAATAACTTAATAACGGGAGGAGAAGACATTAAACTGTCGGTCCCGAGCCTGTTTGATGTCAGGTACTCGTTGAAGGCTTTCTACTCTAAATTCATATGAGTTAGACAAAATGTAGAACTCCCAATGTAGAATCAACAGGTATTCGCCCTTTGCTAAAATAAGTACCAAATAATAAATGAGTCACAATTTCCGCCCCTAGAACATCACTAAAAGGTGAAAGCTTTATAAGTGCGGGTGTTGGAAAACAAACAGATACAACAAACCAAACATACTTTTTACTCTATATCAAATTAAATAACAGATGGCAGACAGGTGAAAACCTACTTCTATGATATAGCGACAATTATTTTTAATGAATCACTAACAATTAACACGATGTATACCAGATAATACGTGTTATAAAGTGGGAAATTTCAAAATATATGTCTCCACTCAAAAAAAAGTTTAAAATCAAAACTAACTACACATTTTGAACACTTAGTCTTCTTCTTCAGGTTTACATCTGGAGAGCAAGACGACTAAGTATTTTTAATGCGTAATTAGTTATGATATTAAACTGTTTTTTTGTTTTTAAGAGGTAAATTTTGAAATTCTCCATCATAAGTAAATATCACACTATAACAGATTGCCAAAGTAATTAATATTTATTTGTATAGGTATCAGAATACTTCTTAAAGAACACGTTGTTAATTTAGTAACTTTAAATGACTTTACTAAATAATCCCTACAAATCTAGATGATAAAAATATAAATCATTAGTCATACAATTCGTAATTTTGTGGTATTTACTCATACTGGTGTAAATGGTTAAAACAGAGTTTCTACACAAAAGAAGCCTGAAGATGAACACAAAGTGCTCGAACCACCTAGAATAAAAATGCTTCTTTTTTGTAAAGAATTTGTTCAACTATTTATCCCAGTATGAAGAATATAACTGTTCACTCGTTCTACTGAAGATGCTTTTGTTTTATGAGGCTTAAAATTTGTACGCCTTCTTCATCCAATTTAAAATCCACCATCTTCAGTTTTAACTAGATGTAATAAAGCATATTAATGTTCACTGAAAACATCAAGTAAGAAAAATTTCAGTTTACATCTTGATTAAATCCATATTTTGTAAATAATGATAATAGAATTGCGGTATTTCGAAAAATGACGTCTCCACACAAAAATAGAGTTTAATACCAAAACTAACAACGCATTTGCAACACTTAGTGTTCTTCTTCAGGTTTACATCTGTACTCTTGAGTTGTTGGTCTAAGAGACTGACGTAAGAAGGACTGTTAAACTTGTTTTTTTGTGTGGAGACGTAATGTTTGAAATTCCTGTGTATGAGTAAATATCACACTATAAGAGATTGCACAAGTAATGAATAATAGAATTGTGTAATTATGGTATAATAATACTTATAGTCATTAAAAACATATTTTTATGCAAATTAAAACTAGTTGTTTACGTTTTAATATAAGCCTGCAGGCCATATCAATTTTGAACTGTATATTCCGAAAAAGAATTCGTTAAGATACATGAAAGGAACGAGTTGATAAAGAAGTTTATTCTAAGTTTTAACTGTCACCATTCTTTTATGATAAAACATATCTTAAACTCTGTTTAAATATAAAAGGAATGGTGTTTTCAGTTCTTATAAGCAGCATTGAAACCAAGTAAATTAAGAATAAATGTTAAAATTAAAACCGGAGAGAAATCATTCATCCATCATTTTGATAATTTTCAAACATGCTAATTATCCGTTTCGTCTCTATATTAAAAACAGTGTAGCCAACCTAAGCGCCTTATATGACGCATACAGTGGTTAGGAATTACTTCTGAGGTTTGATGTTAAAAGCTATGTTTTGTAGTGGTAAGGGAGGAGTAGTGCGAGAGGGTTTTGAGAGGAAAGGACAGTAAGAAGTTTGTCTTGTGGAAGAAGTAAAGGCCGAATGGTGAAAAGAAGAGATTTGTGAGTGATTTGTTAAAGTGTTGAGAGGAGGGCACAATGGACGAGGAGGTGGGTGGGCGAGTTCACGCCAGACAAAGGCTAACATGGAGATCCTGTCCTTTGACGCAGCACCTCCAGCCACCGGCGACGGCCGCCGCGCGATGCCCACCTGCGCTCCTGTCTATCGCCTTTAACACCATTACATGCCCCAACCACCACTCTCCTCTCGCATTTCAATCAAACTGCAAAACTCTCTCACACCTTCATACCCGCTCCCATACCTTCTTCCAGTCTTTAATCATTACTTTTAAAATCAAAAATCTCAAATATCTTACCAAATTTTTATTGCCAGCAATCACATACCACGCAGTGAGAGATTTCTTCTTCATGAAACCACACTCTCATTTTCTAAATCCTCTAATTTTTTTATTTATCTTCAACTCAGTTTATGATAAGTAAACTTCAATTACTCTTCATTGACGTGGTTAAGCATTTACAATCTTCAATTAATATATACTCAAATTTTGCAAAACTCATAAAAATTTAGAAGAATTTATATTTTTAAAAGAAAATGTTGTTTTACTTGTCAGATAAGAGTTAATTTTTTTTTACAGTTTTAAGATATTAAAAAAACAACAAATCTTCGTTGAAGTACCAAAATATTATTGAAATACTTATAATTACAACTAGATACATTCAAAACATATTATATATTATATATATATATATATATATATATATATATATATATAGTTCAGTGTACAAAAAGAAACAGAGAAATTAAAAGCACACACTTACAGTCTCTAATTTTCGGTGTGAACTGTCTTCAGGAGAAATAAGAGAGGGAAACCAAGAACACTGGTTCATATACAGTTGGAGTACATTGAACTATATTTGTCCGTTTCGGATCATATTTTATCGAAAAAGTATATACATATATATATATATATATATATATATGTATATATATTGTTCATCCTCGATATCTATTAAACTACTAATAATATTATTAACATTAACAAGTAGTCAATTTGAATAAACTTTTGTATGGCAAACCAATGAGCTGTAGAAATGACCTAAAATTACTAGTCTATCTGTCTCAGATACGTGGATTATTGAAGGATTTCTCAGGGTTACAAATGTTGCAGTTAATTTAATAAGTACGTTACATATAATTAGTTAAAATCATTTTAATCCTTAGTAGATCTGGAGAGCCAGAATTAGAGAAACTGTAAGCTCATTTTTAGGTAAGTCGCCTAAGAATAGAGACGTCGAGAAAATAGTTATGGAGACATCCACTAGTTTCATTAAAAACAGAATTTTTTCATATTTTTTCGTCAGAAAAAAAGTAGGAATGTTTGTGCTTGTAACAGGTTAGATACTCGTAATAAAGGCTTCCTTGAGGTCAATTAGTATTCTTATTAATGTTCTGAGCAGTTGGAATGAAATTAACAACATTGTTAAATAACAAGTGAAAAAACCTGTAGATATATTTCATATTTCACTGTTTGATGAACTAGGCATCAAGGTAGCTCACTGGCTTGCGTACTTGGCTGTGAACTGGTAGATATCGGGTTCTATTCTCATTCTGGTCTCGATGTGTTCAGGCGGGAGGTGAAAAAATCTGAGTACGTCGTCCCGAAGTGAGGATGTTTCAAAATGTTTGTCTTGAAACGGCCTGAACAATGGCAGATACTCGTTAAAGAGTTTTATTCCAAATACATGTGATTTTAACAAAATTTAAGGCTTTTATGTAGAATCAACCAGGTGATCGATCATAAATGAGCCACTCTTTCTGCACCTAGAGCAACACTAAAAGCTGAAAGCCTGTAAGTGTTTGTACTGGAAAAAAAACTAAAAAAGAACTATTTGAAGGACCCGAATTTGAAGTGAAACAATTGTTTGAACCTGTTATTGGAAATGCCTGACGGAGGCTAACTGAGGGCAGGAAAGTCACCTGATCCCTAGAGCTGGGTAGACACTGCTTTGAGAACATGCCTGGACACGACCATATCCCTTCAAATTTGACACGGACGGGAGTGTTACAGTCAGATGAGCTCTGCTAACGAGCCTGATGAACTCCACCTTCATCAATGTCTCTTCATCATAAGCGAGAGAATACATCCATCTGATCTGTCTCTGGAACCTAAGGGCTGGGTGAACTGAATAACAGAGACATGAGAGTGTTGTCTAACAAACGAAATATTGAAAATAACCATACATTGTTGTATTTCAGTGCTCTCACATGTCCGTCTAAATATAATCGTATAGCATTACCGTCTAAATTACCTCTCATGCTGGTTGTAACTAAAAAAAATATAGAAAATAATTCTAATTGTATTTTCTCTCTTTTTTGGTATTATACTCATACCTGAAATTAACGGATCTCTCTTACGGATTTCGTAAGCAACGGATAAAATTTGTAGCTTTGTTTACAGCTGTACCGGAATCCGTGTATCTGTTGGTCAGTGTTTTTCTACCTCTTTGATCCTGTTTTGTGAGTTGTTTGTGAAATATTCAACATTTTTTTTAACCGTGGCACCTGTACATGCTGTAGAAAAGAGGAAAAGTGTCAACTTAGCAGTATCACAGAAGGTTGAGTTGATTAAACAGCTGAAATACGAGTACGACCTGAGCTCGTACAGTAGTATCGGAAACTTCGGATGATCGGGAATATCGGACCGGTGTTCCCCTCTTGTAGTCCGTTAAACCGAGGCATGATAGTATATGTCCCTAATTTGTCTTTAGAAAAAACAAACCCTAATAATTTTAGTCACTCCGGCAAAGATAGTAGTAATTTTGAGAATGCAATTACAATTCTTATACATTCATAATTTCAATCCCATTCATTATCTTTTCATTTCACTTGATTACTACTTAACACTTAACAAATTCATTCATGATTAGAATGAATAAGGTATCTTGCTTCTTCTCCACCTTCCCACAATTCCCAAGGCGACTCAAGAGAAGATAGCCTAGCGATCTACTGCCAGGATAACCTACTACAACCAAAAGGACCTGATTTTACTAAATAAAAGATAAGGTTTTGCTTGGATTTTAATTTTA
Source organism: Hermatobates lingyangjiaoensis (assembly GCA_026182355.1). Lineage (NCBI taxonomy): Eukaryota > Metazoa > Arthropoda > Insecta > Hemiptera > Hermatobatidae > Hermatobates > Hermatobates lingyangjiaoensis. Next base: position 591,971 of record JAPFBL010000016.1, read on the forward strand.
TTACTTCAGTTAAAGAGATCTAACTGAATAATGCTCCAAGTTTTAATAATATTAAAAAGTAAATAAAAGAAAAGAAAACATAGAAATCTGCGATTATTGAGATGTTTTAAAACTATTATCAAAAACCAATATGAGTATCAATATTCAACGATTGAGTATTTAAATGAAGAGAAAAGTTAAACCATTGGGTTTCATTCTTTAATCATCTGTCTCAAAGCTACTTGTGTGACTCTTACCACATATGCTTATAACGAAAAATATGCGTAGTTGTATGTTTATAAATAAATATGTTAAAAAAAAATAAATAAGGGAAAGTACCATTATGTTTCCGCACAAAAGATTTTATCTTTTTGTGCCGAGACATAGTAAAGGTTTGTAAAACGTCGACGTTAAATCAAATCTTTTGTACAGAAACTTATTGTGTCTTTCCCTTACTCTAATCATGAGTAAGTACCGCACAATACATGATGGCACAGCTCGCGATAGTATTAATTGTGTTTGATATAAACTACAAAGGAAACGACTGATACCTATAATTAAGTATAATTAAAATTTTACACTAGGAGAGTAAATAATATCTAAACATTTATTTAACAGCTAATAAAATATTATTATGTAATAAAAAAACACACTCTTATTTCATACTTAGACAAAGATAAATCAGATAAGTCTTAAAACTACTCTGAAGTACTCAATCGTTGAATATTGATACTCATATTGATTTTTGATAATAGTTTTAAAACATCTCAATATTCGCAGATTTTTATGTTTTCTTTTCTTTTTATTTAGTTTTTAATATTATTAAAACTTGGAGCATTATTCAGTTACATCTCTTTATCTGAAGGAATAATATTAAAATCTAAGGAAATACCTTATATCCTTTTTATAGAAAAATCAAGTGCTTTTCTACCTGATATTGCTAGCTTTCACAATGGATATGTCAAACTATTAGATATGTTAAGTTCATTCTGAAATATAAAACTGCAAATTCATATTATGTTATTTTAAAAAAATAGGACACTGATCTCTATATTATCAGAAGCACTGGGTACTCATTGCTTGGGCAATCTGTTATAGTGTAGTATCTACTCATATTTTTCAAAAATTACTTCTCCACATAAAAAAAGTATAATATGAAAATTAAAATGCGTTTCGAACACCTAGTGTTCCTTTTCAGGCTTACATTTGCACTCTTGTGATGTAAACCTAAAAAAGAACACTAGGTGTTCAAAACGCATTATTAGTTTTCATATTAAATTTTTCTTTTTTATGTTGAGACGTAATTTCTGAAATCCCCCCCCCAAATGAGAATTGAGCAAGAATAATCTCCTTTTCATGTGAAAGATGATGTTTGTTTATTATCAATTGTAAAAGAATTAATTAATAAAATAAGAAAACTCATCCATTGTGATTTAGTGAAAGACTTTTTTGCTAAGTGGTGAAGATGATACGATGAAAGTAAGTAGGAGGAGGGGGTGGCAGGTATTTCACTAAGAGCAATACATTCAATAGGGAATGGATTCAATAGAATTGGTGCACAAGGAGAGTCTCTTTTGAACATCCAACCAGAAATAAAGGTCTTTTAGCCAGTAAAGATACCCCGATTAGACTTTCAGATATATTGGAAATACTTAAATGGAAATCAATTGCTGTTTGAAGTTGCCAACTAAAGTCTGGTACTGAATGAGAGAGCTGAGCCTTTCTTTACAATTATATTTATGTTTCATTTGGCTTTCTTAGTATTTTTTGAATATATACATAAAATGTTTTACAGAAAGAAACTGAAATCACTGAATTTAATAAATTGAATTTACAGAAAGAAAAATATTGTTGAATATATGTGGTTGAGATAAGAAAACAGTGCGTATATATGTGTGTTTTTATATATCAACTAGATTCACAAAATTAACACACATAAAACAAATTACAAAAATTCACTACTACATTCCGATGACTATGGCTATATCAAACTATTACATATGTTAAGTTCATTCTGAAATATAAAGCTGCAAATTATTATTATGTTATTTTAAGAAAATAGGACACTGATCTTATATTATCAGGAGCACTGGGTACTCATTGCTTGGGCAATCTGTTATAGTGTAGTATCTACTCATATTGGGGGATTTCAAAAATTACTTTTCCACGCAAAAAAAGTTAAATATTAAAAATTAAAATGCGTTTTAGATGCCTAAAATCACATGCATCAGAAAGATATATGTGAGTCGTTCCGAGGACAGGTAAAGACTCAGTTTTATAAATATATATATGTATAAATTAAACACCACAATAATAATTATATATTAATTAAAATGCTCTAAGGGCTTTCGTTATAACATCATCAGAGAGCTAAATGAAACAAACAAAAAATATAATAACAAGTTAACCTGGTTGATTCAAGTCTTCAGGATTGCTGGCATCTCTGTCTGAATGTAATGTTCCTAAAATTGAAGGAGTCTTGATCTGCTTACTTATTTCTTTTATTAATATTTCATCTAGTTTGTAAAGTCCCGGATTATTGTTCATTGAATTTCCATAGAAGTTCTTTATGAGTGCACTTTCAATAATATTTCTCCTCCTTTCTGAAGGTACAAAAATTAATTCCTTCTTAATTAATTAATTAATTAATTAATATATAATTGTTTATTGTGGTGTTTAATTCATATATTATATCATAGTTATTGTTGATTATTAATTATATATATATATATATATATATTTATAAAGAAACTGTCTGATTTTACCTTATTCAGTGTGGTGGCGACTTTTTCCAGTTTCCTGAAATATTTTTTTCAATTCATGGTATTCTTATTTCATAAATAAATTCAACATATTTCTCGTTCTTTATTTGACTGTTCGACATGTTTCAGTGTTATCACTACTGTCAGTATACAATAGGATTAAAATGACAATAATTGACACAAAATATACATTAGAATGAAATTAGTGAACAAAAAATAAAATGAAAAGAAAATTTAATTTAATAAAAACTTTTGGTCAACTAATCTATCTTGAACCACAAACATGGAGTAAATGTATTAGAAAAATTGAGAGACAGTAGAAAAGTTGTGAAATTAAAAAAAGAAATACAATTTAACAAGATATATATATATAACAAGATTTCACATAAACACGTGAAATAACAATCAATGATCAAACCACAATATGAAATGGAGAAAAGAACGAAGACCGCTTGTAACGCTTGAAAGATCTTAGTCTTTTTTTTTCCCCATTTCTGCTAATATATATAGCACACGTTCGATTTTAAAGATACAACTATAATAGAAAAAGAAAAAGATGAGCGAAGAAGGAAGACACTTGAGATGTTATATATTAAAAAGGATCTAAGTTCGATTAATCATAGAAGTGATATTACTAATTTAAGTAATATTTATTCTGGAGTGTTGTGCTGAGTTTTAGTGAAATTTGATTTATTCCGTTCCCTTGAGTGAACAGTGTTGAGGTTATTTGTAATGTTATCTTATTAGTCTAGTCGAAGGTTTTGTCCGGTTAACATTGTTGTTCCTTTAAATAATGTTAATTTCATTTTCTTAGTTAAAACATTCTTACTTCTGTAAGTAATATTGTTTTATGTTTCTCTGAAATACTTCTGCGTGTAATATACGCAGAATATTACAGAATATTGTTATACGTGTAACAATCCATTTTCATATTGTGTATATGTTTCATGTTGATATGTGATTTCTTATTATCCTTTGTTTGTAGACCTATGAAAAAGGTTATAAATAAAACCGAAACGTTGGCACCGAGAGTTTGATTTTTTATCCTAGAAAATTGACCGAATCCCGATTAGAGAACATACCTATTCTATCAAACGGTCGTTATATTTTTTAATCTTCTATATCTATACTTGGGAGACCAAGCACGTTGTAGACGGAACGGCAAGTAACAATCAGTGACTTGCCGTTGCGTCTACAACGTGCTTGGTCTCCCATTCTCTTTTCTCCTGAAGACGAATTACCATAAAATTTGAGTCTGTAAGTGTGTTTCCTTACTCTGTGTGTTACTCTTTTTGAATTTTAAACTCGTGTATATATATATATATTTATATATATATATATATATATATATATATATCAATGATCAAACCACAGTAAGAAAATGGGAAAACAAGACTAAGATCTTTCAACGGTAACAAGCGGTCTTCGTCAGAGTCAAAAACCAAACTGAGTTAGGTTTTTGACTCTGACGAAGACCTCTTGTTACGGTTGAAAGACCTTAGTCTTGTTTCCCATTTTCTTATTGTGGTTTGATCATTGATTGTTATTTCATGTGTTTATGTGAAATCTTTATATATATATACATATACAAAGAGAGAGAGAGAGAGAGAGAGAGAGAGAGAGGAGGGAGAGATAAGGAGTGAAAAATTCACTTGAAAAAGATTTGTTTGATACAGTTTGGAAGGGACGATTAGATTTAAAGATTTTATTAATAGTAAGAACTCCTTCTAGAAGGACGATGAATGCATATCGGTCAGTAGTAGACAGTTAGGAATTAGTAAAAGATAATAATATTAAAATTAAGATTCTGTGACTATCAAAAAAAAAAATAGAAGAAAAAAAGAAAATAAACTATCTTGGTGAAATATCTGAGGACTGAGATTTGAAGAGGTTATATGTGGTGTGATATGTGAGTTAGGGTGGGAGGAATCTGGCAGCGTGGGAATCTGTTTTCCTAGGCCTGTACTGCCTGGCCTCTGCTCCTTTTAGCGTTTCTACAGACTTTGTCACTCAGAGCACCTATCTCCCCGACCTAATTAAGATAAGCCATTCCCCCCTCCCCCTCTCACATCTCGCACTACCAATTGAACCCATACTAATTCCCCCTACTTTCCTTTATCTTAATTTACTTACCTTAGGAAAGGAAATAATCATTGAAACACTTTTTATTCCGTTTACAAATCACAGACATTTCTTACTGAACACAAATATTTTTCTAAAGCCCATATATATATATGCATAATGGAAAGCATAAATATCAATTGAGAGTATAAACACCCTTTTACAACTGTGAAATGAATTGCTTTTTATCAGCTTAAGGTTAGTTTGATTCCTAACATTATGAAATAAATTACCATTTCCTACAAAATAACTACTGAGTTAAAACTTTATGTTTTACTTCTTTAAAAAATGTAATATTATTGTATATCGCAATCAGGTATACGATATACGATCAGGTTTTGTACATCGTATACCAAACATGTAATTTTCAAAACAAACAAATAGTATAAAGTTTGTGAACTAGTACAAATACTAATAGTAATACTACTAAGAGCAACTAATAATAATACAAAATATTATATACTAATTTAGTATATAAACTAAATAGTATTATTATATACTTTAGTTTAGTATTATTATATACTAATATTAGCGTCTGACATATATCAAAGAAAGTAACAGCCATCGAATATATATATACGAGTATATACACAAGTAGTAACAAGCGGACTTCGTCAAAGTTGAAAACTCAACAGTTGGGTTTTTGACTCTGACGAAGGCCGCTAGTTACGGTTGAAAGATCTTAGTCTTTTTTTCCCCGATTTCATATTGTTGTTTGATCATTGATTGTTATTTAACGCTTTTATGTGAAATCTTGTATATAAGTAGTCTTTCACTGTATAACAGTAGATTTTTTTCAGCAGTTGTAAAATATGAAACAGGTTCTCACGTCAATACTGAAAGTATATTTTCTCCTATCAACTACCAGCCATATATGTAGAGTTAAAATGTCGAACTTATTACATGCGTAGTAACAAATAAAACAAATTATATGATCATTTTATCAGACCTAATAAATTACTGTTTTTAAGTTGTGTAACATCTGCTTTAAATTCATTTGTTAAAGGAATAACTCTGAAGTGATATAAACGTAACTTTGCCGTCCCCAAAATGATGCTGAAATACATTCAGTTATCCTCTGATAACGAGGCATTGAAATATAGTAGTGAGTTTCTGTTTCTTTTCTGTGTGTTCTTTATGTTAATGTAGTTTATATATATATATATATATGAATTGACCAAGTCCTGATAAACTTTTTTTTCTATTTTCGGCCAATACTTTTATCAATATATATATATATATATATATATATATATATATATATATATATAAACTAGAATTTTCAAAAGAACACACAGAAAAGAAATTACTGCACTCACTACTTTATTTCGATATCCTCGTCGTCAAGGATGGATGTGAATCACTCCAAAAATATATATATATATATATATACAATGATCAAACCACAATATGAAATGGGAAAACAAGACTAAGATCTTTCAACCGTAACAAGCGGTCTTCGTCAGAGTCAATAACCGAACTCACTCACTCGGGGTTTTTGACCCTGACAAAGACCGCTTGTTACGGTTGGAAGATCTTAGTCTTGTTTTGCCATTTCATATTTATCATTGATTGTTGTTTCACGTGTTTATGTGAAATCTTTACATATATACATATAGTAATATCTTGAATATATATACCATCTATCATAGAATGAGATAACATCTCATAAACTATGCTCCATGGTATTGCAAAGTGAGTTTTTTGTTGAAGTGGTGCAGTGGGACTGAGTGGCACAGTGTGCCGGACTCTCGGAGGTCTGACCAGAGGTCAGCAAGAAGTGTGCCGTCGTTTTCCCGAAGTGACTTTGGCTGCTATCCAAGGGCTACAGGCCGCTGTGGTCGAGTGTCAACATCAGTTTCGCTGGCATCGCTGGAACTGCTCCACTCTGGCCACCAAGAACAGCAACCCCCATACAAGCCACTACCTCAAAGCAGGTTATTCTCTTGATTATTTCTTATTAAACACATGTTTACTGCTAGCTCCACGGGGACAGTGTTGCCATTTAGCTCAAAACTCAGACGCCTAATATAAGTTTCTATTGATTCCATCCTTAGATCACGCTGAATATCTTCATTTCTCGCATAAAAAGGAGCACTGGCTACAAGGCGAGCACACTTGTTCTGGACAATCTGGAGTCGGTTTTTGTTAGTTATCGCAGAGTTGCACCAGACAGAACATCCATAAGTCATGGAAGTTGAATATAGACCTTTTCAATCTCTTTTAGACCCAAAAATTTTCAATTTAGTGGCACGTTTTGTAAGCCACTAATTTAACTCGTTTTTAGCCAATTATGTTTCTATTTTGTAATATTTAGTGTTAAAGATACGTATCTAGTATTTATATATAGGCAAATATTTGTAAAAGTTTAATATCTACCTTATTTTGAGCATTTTATATACATTTGTGTCTCTATGCACAGTACCCATTCAAAATTACCAAATTTGATGCAAATATCTGGTTCAAATCAAGTTCATTGATCGCTGAAAACTCATTCAGACTTCGTCCAACGATTTGATCTGACAGAGAGAGTGAGGTCTTTGCTCTACAATAGTGTTTACTAGCTTGCGTTGTAGCACTGTTTCACTGTTTGTAAGCATACCCCTTTGTCAACTTATATCTCAACAACCCCTCTCACTCTACCTCATTCATTGTGTCATTTCCCCATTCAAATGCTGATGTTTAGAAAGCATTCAGCCAAGTAAACTTTCGAAACAAGACCAATGTATCAACAATAATAGCATACTGACAATACAACATGGACTAAAACAGTTAAGAAAACGCTGCTATGATTTAGATCAGTGTTTCCCAAAGTGGGCGGTACCACCCCCCTGGGGGCGGTGCTTTCATATCGAGGGGCGGAAATGCAAAAAGGAGCGGAGATTCTATTTCCTTAAATTGAAAATGTTCATGCAATATAATTTCTAAATTTAAGTGAAAACACGACATGTAAACTTCTAGGAAACGGTTTCTTAAAATTATTTCTTTTGATAATTCATTTTTATGTTAAAAGTATATTCTCATCTAAGTTTCTTTTATTGTATATTAATTCTTTTGCATAAATATGCTATGAAACAATATATCTATTGGATTCTAAATAAATATTGGATTAGTAATTATTTTAATTTAATTACTAAAATGTTACTCATTTGGTTATTTAGTCTAGGAATCTGATTATTATTCAAGGGTGTCGAGTTATAGGTTTATGGACCAAGGGGGCGGTCACTCGAAAAAGTTTGGGAAACACTGTTTTAGATGTTCCTTTTTGTCATAATTAAGTAAATTGTGACCAATAAATCTATGAAACTAGAAAAACCAAAGACTTATTTAGGTAGTATACGATAAATTTTTAAAGACAAGGCATAATTAGTACCTTGTGGCAAAATCGTTTAGGCTAAAAAAAACTGACTGCGTCAAATAAATGCATATTGTTAGTCAAGTTCATTATGAGGTCGAGCAACAAACAAAAGCGGTCCAATAATACAAAACACGTTTCATACGATGTAGAATGGTATTTTCATTACTTAATTTAACTCTAAAGTTATATCCGACATAATTTGAACATATAATATTCAATAAGCTAAAAACCATCACTTTTTACTTGTTGAAATATCAAGTAAATTTGTACTACATCAATACCAGATATATTTTGATGCCATTTGTAGATAAATAAATCACCACTGTATGATAAAACCACAATATGATATGGGAAAACAAGACTAAGATCTTTCAACCCTAACAAGCGGTCTTCGTCAGAGTCAAGCCAACTGATGTTGGGTTTTTGTCTCTGACGAAGACCGCTTGTTGCTGTTGAAAGATCTTAGTCTTGTTTTCCCATTTCATATTGTGGTTTGATCATTGATTGTTATTTAACGTGATTATGTGAAATCTTTTTATCACCACCGTATATGTTTTGTACAATGAGTGAAATAATTCAGGGGGAAGTACAAACGTTACTTCAATCATATTAAAATTATTTAAAAATAGTTTAAAAATTTAAACTATTATAAAGCCATCTTAATGTCTTAAGTTATAAATCCATTTAATATTTTTTTTTTACAAATATGAATTTATGTTCCCTAAAACTAAACACTTATATCAAATATTCCATTTAGTTAACTTTAAGTAAACTAAATTTAAATTATAACCTTTCTAAGGTTACTGTTAGGGCTGGTTCTGCATACTGGGAAGATGAGGGCTTGGGATATTCTAGTGTGTGAAGGTTTATGAGAGATCCCAAGGGCTCGAGTCTCTTTCCGTTCATGACTGTTAGCTAAAATGAAGTCACTAACTTCATTGTTTTACATTTTAGATTACTTGTAGATTTACAAGGACAAAAAAATTGGACGCGTTGCCTAGTTACGAAGCAGGTTTCCACTCCATGATTGTTTCAGTCTCACATTGGTATAAACAATTAATTTCTAACACTAGTTATGACTTACTTGAAAAACTGTTTATAATGATTTTCCTTTTGATCATTGAAAAGCAAGACTCAATGACAATAATGGCCCAACAAATCTTGCTCAATACAAGGTGCTTTTAATCAAATACAGAATCAAATATTTTTTCAAAAACAGATAATATGATGATTAAAAGAGAATGTAAAAAATTCAGGATAAAGTATGTTTTTGACATATTGTGAGTTAGTTTTAAAAAGTAATTTCATTTTTTACTAGAATCAAAAAGTGTTTCCTCTATCAAACTTTATCATAAACCACATCGTTTTTATTTAGCAGTTTTTTAATATTTCAGGTATCGATCATACAAGTAAAAAATATTTGTTTTGAAGATGCGCCAAAATTGTCATTTTTGGCACATCTTTTTTTTTTTGTTATTAAAAAGATTATATTGTTCAAACAAGAAAAGAATTATACGTCATTAATACATAGATGAGGAATCAGAAAGTTATTACTACAAAAAAAAATCAGTGAGAGATTAAATTGTCAAATTCAACTATCTATGTTCAAGTGGTATAGTTTTGTTTTGGGATGGATATAAGGAGTTTCTCATTTTCTTAATGAACAAGATTTGTTGCAATGTGTCTTGCTTTTCAATAATAAAAAAAAAGAGAATTATACAGAATTTTTGAAGTGAATCACAAACTGGTGCTAAAAATGATTTGCTTACGCCAATGCATATATATATATATATATATATATCAATGATCAAACCACAATAAGAAATGGGAAAACAAGACTAAGATCTTTCAACCGTAACAAGCGGTCTTCGTCAGAGTCAAAAACCCAACTTCCAGTTGGGTTTTTGACTCTGACGAAGACCGCTTGTTACGGTTGAAAGATCTTAGTCTTGTTTTCCCATTTCTTATTGTGGTTTGATCATTGATTGTTGTTTCACGTGTTTATGTGAAATCTTTTTATATATATATATATATATAAGCAATCATAGAGTAAAAACCTGCTTTATAGCTTTCAATGCTGATGTTCAAACACCATTGTCGTGCACTCAGATTTTAATAAAAATAGTTATTTTTCTTTATCCTTCTACTAAGGCTACTCAATGTTAATAATACCGTCATTATTTCGAAGAACTAAACAAAAAAGAAAAAGAAGAAGACAGCATTAAATGAAAAAGGCAAACAATGGTCAATAGGGTGTGGTGTGTCTTCACGATTGCACCTGACCTCCCGCAAGATTCAGCCCTCCCCTGCATTGAAGTCATTACATCCTGGGTGGGATAGCCACATTCTGTACTAGAATAACCCTCATTCTCAACTCTCTTGTAAATATTCCTAACTTTTTCTATATATCTCTTCTTGTGTTATAATAATACCATTATAACTGGAATCCTTCTATACTCTCGTATCCTAATTTCTCTTGAACCCCTCAGTCCGATCATGCATTTCCGCATTATTTTTATTTTTATTATTTTTTTTTATCTAATTGATTTTCTTAGAAGACAGTTTATATACCGTATTATATTTGTCTTTTAATTTCTCAAAGTTTAGTCAAGATCTTTCAACTAAGCCAGATGGTCTTCGTTAAAGTCTCACTCAAACAAACTATTACCAGAAAGTTGAAAAAAAAAAAGATAATGGGACAAAACACTTGATTAGTAGTAAACTAAAGTATCTAGTATTCGTTAAAATAAAAACGAAGGAATAATTTCCAGTTATCTCAACTATCACGAAGTCCAACTTAAACATTAAAACCACAATTTTTCATATAACTGAATGATTTGTTAGGTACTGCTAGCATAAGTCAATATTATTTTTAAATATATTTATATAATTTATTTTATTTTTGGAATGTCTAAGGATAGAAATGTTACTTAAATTGAAGTAGGTCTAGTTATGGTACATCCGTAAAGTCAGACACCGGAATAACTTGAATGTTACTTTATTTTCTTATATATATAACTGAACTGGCTCTGAGTTCTCACATATTTGTCAAGAGAAACATGGGATCTCTGAAAAGGTCAGTCTTCACTCCTTCAACAGGCAGGAAGTTCATGTAATTAATAAAGTTTACAGTAGAGTTCTTTAAAACTTGATGTTTATGAGCCTCAAAAGTAAATTTGTAAACTGTCGTGGGTGGCAAGTAAACAGCAATACTTTTTGATCGTTCCTGTCTCAAGACACAACAAAAGATATCTACGATATCTCATACTTAATAACTTAATAACGCTCTTAATATATAAAAAAAATTAAGATCTACATATTTTTACATATATTTAAAAAAAATGCATGTTTAAAGTTAACATTCTATTGTATAACGCAAAACTAAGAAAATTGAGATATTTCTTTTTATTTCAGTAATTGAAGAATTATCGTTACTTCAATTTTATCTTCCTTTATTAGAGTAATTGTCAAGTGTGACATTTGTAGTTTTTATTTGAAGAGTTGTTCAAGAGTTTGGCATAAATCGTAAATATGATAATGTATGAAGTATAAATCACCAGGAAAAAAAAGAAACAAAAGAAATAAATGCTCTGATGAGATAAAGTGAAATGCTACCAGAACATTTGTTTCTTTTGTTTTCTTTTTCCTTGTGGTTTAGACTTCATTGATTGCATCACGTATTTAATTGTGATTTTTCTGCATATGATAATGTATATTGTAATATAGAAAGGTGTGTTCAAAATTTTTTTTATATTATTTTCAAAGTCCGCTCTCAAAAATTAAATTTCAAAAATAATGTAGAAATTACGGATTTTTTTAAAAAATATCACACAAGATGACACAATTTTTTTTTAAAACGTTATATATTTAATTTTTCTAATATATTGTACATACTTTAATTAAAATCCTAAGGGAAACAAAAGCGAGGAAGTTGTTCAACTGGTCATTCTTAGTGTAGTTTAGAATGCTTTGTTTTTTTTTTGAACGTTTGAAATTGCCAAAATAAATTTAAAGCTGGATTCGTAGAACGTGACACTGTCGTTTGTGCAGGATTACGAGAATTAGACCTAGATGATATCTGGCAACCCAAACACGTCTCAGAACTCCGGGTCTTGACCGGACTGTTGTCTACTTCACAATCTCTCTGCACCATTTAAAACTGAAATCTCACTTTTACGTTCAGAATACTTTGTTTAGTACAGCAGCAACAGGTGAGTTACAAAAGCTGGATTATATTTTACTTCAAAACAAAATATTCGCCCATTATAGTTCCAAGCATCTTCTTTTTGAAAATCTATTCCTCATATTTTATGAGTTATCTTTCTTATTTCAATTTCTGATTATCTTTTTTTTATTGCATATATATATGAAAGAGATAAAAATGAAGTAGAGACTTAAATAAAAATCAACTATTGTACTGTTGGAATTTTAATAGGATGAGAGATTAAGATATATCCCAGAATATCATAATTACGTCAACAATCCTAACATTAATGATTTATGAAAGAAATCATCACATCATATTGTTGATCGTACCTATTAGATTAAAATTGATGAAACGACTCATTTGGCAAATTTTTCTGCAAAAAAATTCAAAGTTAACAGAAGTTCAATTAAAAAGAGAACTATTAGCTTCCACGGCACATTTTAAAGGAATGGTTTTATACAGAGCAAACTTTATAAGTACGTAAGCTTTATATAAATAGTAACCAAAAATGTATATTATAACCTACTTTAATATTTTATACACTATCAATGTTAAACAATAGTAATTTTTTCTTTATTAAATTACGGCAATTTAATTATTTCTGTCTGTCTTCTTAACAAAAACCTTTCTTGTATTTATATAGATTTACAAATAATACATTTCTGCACTGTATTTATGCTCAATTGACACATGAATTTCGTATAGTTGTGAATTGACCAAAAGAAGAAATCGTTTATGGTTTTGTTAGTAGGATGTGGACGCGTGCGATGTGGGTCATTTACGAGTAAGACGTGATGCCACGTGAGGGACGCTGGTGCTTCGTCTTAACTAAATGAGTAGATAGAAGGACAGACTGTCATGACTTGACTGTTAAAATAAAATCAAACTTAGCTGTTCTTCTTATATAATTTATTACGGACCACTGACCTCTGCCTGCCCCCAATGACAGGGCCAGTAGGACTTCGGTTTGGAGTATAATCCGAGTGCTCTTACAATACTATCGGTATCACGGAGACGTACAATGACAGGGCCAGTAGGACTTCGGTTTGGAGTACCATCCGAGTACTCTCACAATACTATGGTACCACGGAGACGTGCAATGACAGGGCCAGTAGGACTTCGGTTTGGAGTACCACACGAGTACTCTCACAATACTATCGGTACCACGGAGACGTACAATGACAGGGCCAGTAGGACTTCGGTTTGGAGTACCATCCGAGTACTCTTACAATACTATCGGTACCACGGAGACGTGCAATGACAGGGCCAGTAGGACTTCGGTTTGGAGTACCACCCGAGTACTCTTACAGTACTACAGTACTATCGGTACCACGGAGACGTGCAATGAGAGGGCCAGTTGGACTTCGGTTTGGAGTACCACCCGAGTGCTCTTACAGTACTATCGGTACCACGGAGACGCGGCTCGTGATTTTCGTTTTCATCTCTATCCCTCATCCTATTTCTATATTCAGTCTTTCTCCTCTTTCAGGCCGACACTCATGCCTCGTCTTGTGGTTCCATACTCATCAAGAGTAGAGGCTCTGGTTCAAGCCTCGCTGTGTGAGAAGCAGTTTATCTTCTCAGGTGGGTGCCCGCATAGCACCAAGGAGGAGCTAGACCCCCAACCCCTACCAGTGGGTAACGAACACCAACGCAGCAGTCTCTTGAAAACTGGAACTCACCCTCGAGTGAGTCCCAGCCTGGGTCTATAGGGCTATTCCCCCCCGGGGGAGACTTTCTAGGTAGTCTTTAAACTCATTACCCGCAGATTTTGGCCATCATATATAATATATTACTTATGATCATTATATCTTTGCTTCCTCGCATCAACTGTTGAACTTACAATTTAACAGAATTCAAGAATTTTTAAATTATAAGTTCAATTGATGTAATGTATCAAAAAAAAAAACACTTATACTTTGTTGAGAATAGTTAACATATCAATTTATACTTTTTTATATGTGCAAGAACAAATAGTTTCCCCTCTTCTGTTATAAAAAATAAATTCAATAATTTTATTTTCAAAGAACAGTATTTTTTGTGTTTAATATCTTCAAGGGAAAAAAATACCGACCATTAAGTAAGAAAGGGAAAACGATCATTATAAAATTTAATGACAACTACGAAAAGAAAACTAAACGAAATAGAAGATAATTTTCTGTCGTGACAGTAAAGTAAGTAATTAGTGTATATTTCTTGGTTGGACGAGTGAAAAATTTAACGATTATATTGCAATCTAAAGAGATTTGCCTTTTGTTCATGGTTGTTGAGATAGTGGGAATTAAAGTGTTGTTCAAATAGTTGGTGAGTGAGCCTTGTATGCAGGGGGTGTTGGATAGAGAAGCTAAATCAACAGAATGGGATAGGACTGAAAGGCAAAGTCCGAGTGTGGTAATTTGGAGGGTTAGAAGGCGTAACTTTAATAGGCTGTAAAGTTAAAAGGATCCGCAGTAGAATCTGTACAGCTTGGTGCCTTGCATCTAACACTCAACTACAACTTCCCTCCTCTCTCATCAGCCTTTCTCAAGCTAATTTACAAAAACTCCCCATCACTTGTTCAACAACTTACTTTAAATAATTGCGATCCAGTTTTGCTAATCCATAACTCAAAAAAAAAAAAAAACAAAACCAAATTACTTCACTAAACTCAAACATATTCTTTTCCACAAAAAGTTCTACCACAGACACTTCACCCTTACTTAATGCCTGAAGAAGAACACTACGTGTTGGAAACGCGTTGTCTATACTATTAAATTTCTATATGTGGAGACTATTTTATTAGCTTTTAACCCTACAAGGAGTAAATATTACATAATAACTGATTGTAATACCTTAGAATATTCTTTTAAAATATAGCTCTTCTGTGATTCGTCTAACTTGACACATGGTACGATGTTTGCAAAGAAATATCCATTTGGCACACCCTTTCCAAATGAACCTATACATAAGCAACTAATGCTTGCTGTATGGTAATTTTATTTATATTTATGGTAATAGTAGTGGAATCCGTCGTCGCTCAGTCTTATCTCAATTCTCGTTATTGTTTTTACCCGCATCGATTACTTCACAATTGCAAAAACAGTTTCAACAAAAAGGTCATCTACTTAACTCACTGTATTATTTTCATTGTATTTTTCCTTTCATTTTCGTTTATTTAACTTTACTCAGCTATTAGTTTTTATTAATTTCCACTATCTATAAACAATTAATAATTCTGAGTTACTAAACATTTTTGAAAGTTTAAAATGATTTTTGCTGCAAATATATGGGTCCGGAGGACCCATATCATACACTAGTACTCTCAAGAGTCCTTTAATTTCAACAAATATCATCCTCGGTATTTGGCAATGTTTTCCTATCCTAGTTAAAATCAATACACACAAAAATATTTTATTTTGTTATTTTATCAAACGTTTTACTTTCAATAAATTATGCTTTGTCAACAAATATTTCTACAATTATCCTGTTGAGAAAGTATTGCTTGCTTCCTTTGTGGCTGACATTTTTTTGTGGTTCATGAACTTTTCTTTAATAAAATAAAGTTTGTTTAGAATAGTTTGAGATAGTAGAAAAAGACAATCATTTTTTTACCGGTATTATAAAATTCCATAATTAAGTTATATATTGGTGGGGGTAATTTTCCTCTGAGGTTATAAGTATTGCAGGGCACAAAATGTGGAGAGAGTTATTATAAACATGTGAAGGAAGGTTACGAATCTCTTATGTTAATGCGATTGGCTACACTTCTTACTAAGGTTTCAAAGAGCAGTGCTGTGTTGTAGCAAAGCGAATGAAAACAACATACTACGAAAACAGAAGAAGTGATAGTTAATAACTTACATTAAAGGTTAGGTTAGGGGGTCAGGCTGGCTCAGTGGTCACGTGCTCGCCTCTGAACTGATAGGACCGGGGTTCGATCCCCACCTGGCCCTCGATTTATTCACGCGGTAGGTGAATAAATCTGAGCACGTCGTCCCTTGGAGAAGGACGTTAAACCGTCGGTCCCGAGCCTGTACGATGTCAAGTACTCCTTAAAGATCCCTACTCTAAACACATTTGAGTTAGGCAAAATTTAGGACTCCCACTGTAGAATCAATCTTCATTGTGTGGTATCACAAAGGGCCAATGCTCTGTCTACGTGTGTTCCCTTGTGGGACTGCCACTGCAACTTAACCTAATCTACATTAAAGGTTGGATTCCTTTCATAAGCCTATTAATATTATTAATAAATATAATATTATTATATGGACATATATTTCACTGGAGATTTTTCTTGAATTAACTTGATAAAAAAAAAATACTTTACTGAAAACATAAAATACTGCTTGATATTAGAAACTACCACAATTCTAAATTCTTTTAGTTTTGACTGTGGATTTTGTTCGATCGAGAGTAATGAATGAACTTGTAATTGTCGTTCAAAGTAGTAGATTTGATATGATATTAACAAATAAACCAATGATTCCACAAGTGTTGGTGACTTTTCTAATGGAACTTTGAGAAGGTTTTATATGATACCAACTGATCTACCCGTCGTTGCCCGGGAAACAATTTAATTTCAAGTCTAATAATAAATTACTAAATAACATATAACGAAAATATTTTAAATTTTCTATAGTTCCAATATACTTAAGTTTTTTCAAATAAACGAAATTAATACAGAATGTAAATTATAGATTACGCAAATAAAAATATATAAATCTAAAACTTATCATAAATTTTCACCAATTATTTTTTTCAAAATTAAAACGAAGATATAAGAAGTAGATTAACATCGAAATCGAAATGACATCATTAACTTTCTCGAGGAAATTTAAATAATTTTCAGTTATAAAATATTCTTTAACTTCTTCCAGTAATGAAAAGAGAAACCTTAAGTTCATAAGTATGTGAGAGAACAAATACATACACACAGGCACTGAGTTGTACATATATATAATCAATTTAAGTGTATAGATTTTTGAACAAATCAGATGAACTCTACAATCGTTTTAAATCTTATTTCACGTGATTCTAAGCTGTTTGGAGAGAATTGTCTAAATATGGGCAGTAGATCCCAAAAAAGGGAACTATTTTATTTTAATTTTTTTTTTATTTTCCGTATAAAAAGAGTGTAATATACCTGCATCGCTATCGTGGATACATCATCTGTGGATTTTATGTAAAAAACAGTAAAATTTTGTTATTTTTGAAAAAAATACCGTTGTTAGCTCCTCCAAAAAAAGTTATGTAAGATCCATATGTTTCGTTGTATCTAAGTGTCTCCAGTTTTATTTCTATAGCGGACAGACAGACAAACTTTGTATTTTATATATAGAGATTGGTTATGGCGGTAGATACCGCTCTGATCAAAAAGGACTGATCAAAATCACAATACCGTTGTTAGTTCCCCCGAAAAAAGTTATATAAGACCCATATGTTTCTTTGTATTTATATCTTTGTATCTTATTTATTTCTATAGCGGACAGACAGACAAACTTTGTATTTTATACATATAGATTGGTTATGGGCGGTAGATAGCCAAAAAAGGACTTGATCAAAATCACAATACGTTCTTAGTTCCCCCGAAAAAAGTTATATAAGACCCATATGTTTCCTGGTATCTATTTATTTCTATAGCGGACAGACAGACAAACTTTGTATTTTATGCAAACAGTTTAACAAATAAAGCAATGATTGCAGAAGTGTTGGTGGCTTAGCTATGAGGATTTGTTGAAGTTTAAGATTGTAAAGGAGAGTATAAAGACAAGGCTGGGTGTCTGATTGCAGGGTACAGAGAGAGCGGGTTCGCTGGAGCCCTGGCAGCCGCTGGAGTGGCCCACAGTGTTGCACGCGCTTGCAGTCAGGGTCGCCTCCTAGAGTGCGGCTGTGAGCCCCACAGACGGCGTGCTCCCACCACCTCATGGAAGTGGGGTGGTTGCTCCCACAATCTTCAATTTGGCCTCCATTTCTCTCAACTCTTCCTCGACGTTAGGGAAAAGAACAATGAAGACATCCAGTCGAGGGTCAAGTTACATAATAACAACGCCGGCAGACTAGTCAGTCCTAAACTTCATTATTTCATTTATTTTAAAGTCTGTTATTTAAAATAATATTAGTTCTATCAAACTGTTAGATAATATTTGAAACTTTAAGATTTAAATTAACTTCTTCTATTTCTTGTTAAAACAAAAGAGAAAAAAAACCTTAATTATAAATATATGCATCAAAGAAATTCTAATACAAATAAATCTCATTATTATTTATCATTAATTTACACATTATCATAACAATTACCATAACATAACAATGTTACAGAATAGTTATTAGCATAACAATGTTGCGTAATAGTTTATTATCATAACAATGTTGCATAATAGTTTATTACGAGTACATAACAATTTACTCAAAAACATAAATAATAATGACAAACATATATTTTTATTTCAAAAATTCATATTACAATTGGCCTACCTTGTGAAAGGGCCTCTTGATTTCTTAGGATAAAATTATTATATTCAAACGAATATAATCCATGAATAGGGAAATATTTGACTTCTCACAAAAATACATACATATATATATATATATATATAAATATATAAAAATTCACATAAACACTGTGAAACAACATCAATGATCAAACTACATAAAAATGAAAACAAGACTAAGATCTCAACCGTAAAAGCGGTTCGTCAGAGTCGACTCTGACGAATATATATATATAATATGATATATATATATATATATATATATATATATATATATATAATTTATAATATAATATAAAAAAATATATATTTACTAATATATCAACTCGTTGGTCTCCATTCTCTTCTCCTGAAGACGGATTACCCGTAAATGACTGCTAATGTGTCCACACTGGCTTGTCATTTGTTAATGTGAATATATATATATATATATATATATATATATTATATATCAATGATCAAACCACAATAAGAAATGGGAAAACAAGACTAAGATCTTTCAACCGTAACAACCGGTCTTCGTCAGAGTCAAAAACCCAACTGTATGACCGCTTGTTACATTTGAAAGATCTTAGTCTTGTTTTCTCATTTCTTATTGTGGTTTGATCATTGATTGTTATTTCACGTGTTTATGTGAAATCTTTTTATATATATATATATATATATATATATATATTGTTGAAATGTACCGCAGCTTCGGTATTAACGACTTTCAAACTAAGCTGTTCCAGTCTCCTGACAGTCTTACGAATATAAGGTGGTAATTCCCAAATGAGTTGTCCAAAGTACATTGAGACACTTTTTTACTTTGGACAACTCATTTGGGAATTACCATAGGCGAATAGACGTTACCACTTCAATAGACAATTTTGTTTGCTGATATAATTTAAATTAAACATTTAAAACTGTGTGAAGTCTTCAAATTGAAATTAATGAATGAAATGTAATGTGATATGGTTTAGCCTTTTCAACTAACTGACTCCTAATTGAAACGATTTGTGGGTTTAAAATTCGTGTCATTATATTTAACAGATAAGACATATCACATTTAAAGAGCTAAGACTTCTTTCAACATTTCCTGATGTATTGTTAGGCAAAAAATATTCTTTTTATTATTTGTTTAATCCAATCTATCCACTACCATTAGATTATATTTTTTTTGCGTAATCTATAATTTTAATTCTGTATTAATTTCGTTTATCTAAAAAAAGTTAAGTGTAATGAAACTATAGAAAATTTAAACTGTTTTCGTTATATGTAATTTATTATTAGAGTTTGAATTAAATTGTTTCCCGGGTAAAGCCGGGTAGATCAGCTAGTTAATATATACAATATAGTATATGTATTATATATATTTATGATATATTGTTAATATATTGTATACCGTGAAAATAGTAAAAAAAATATTTAAAAAACTTGATACACTTATAAAAAAGCAAGTTTTAGCCAAATTTGTCTTATTTAAAACAATGGTTGTATACAGAAATGACTGTTTCCAAAAAATTTACAATTATTTATAAATAAATTTATAAAAGGTCAACCTTTCACAAAGACTATTAATTACTTTATAGATGTTATTTTCAAGACTAGGATAAAGTGCAGTTGGATGAAACATAATCAAGTTTAAAGTTAACAAAAGGTAGTGTAAAACTGTTCTGTAAATCTACCTGCATCACTGACAACTGAATATCAAAACAGAAATGGATAGTTGTAACTACTTTTTCTTTGTGATAAAATTTACTACTATTACAAAACTTATCAGAAATATATATTCATAATAATATATATTATGAATTACAATAAACAGTTATAGTTTACATTAAATTAAATTACAGTTTACAATAAACTGTTAACAGCAGTTTGATTGCTATAGATTTTTCTGTTTAAATTCCTACCCACATACCAAAAAAAAAAAAAAAGTATTTTCTAAACATCAATTTTTTTTGAGATTTTTAGGGTTTTGAATAAACGTTCGAGAATCAGATTTCTAATCCAACAGGTGTTACCACATGTTTTCTTTGATAAAAATCTTTTCTTATCTGGTAGCTAAATACCGAGTAATGTGATAATTAGTTAATAACTGCGAAGACGTATGCCTAATTATAAATAGACAATTAATTAAATGTAGAAGGGGACATACGTCTTAAGTTAATAAAGTTGAAATGGATATTTAACTATCTCTAAATCTCTAATGTTGAGCATACACATATAAATTAACACAGTTTATATGATATCATTAATTATTATAGTGATCATCTTATTTACGATATCGTATCTTTTGACATTAATAACTTTGTTTCTACGTTTTTTTAAAGATATTTTGATCTGGTTATTTGGTTATATATTTTTTAGACTCATTCTCTATTTTACACTCTTAGGTGGTACTGACATTCTAAACATTTCTCTCTTATTTGCTGGTATCATTAAAACCAATCCAATCCCCATATTTAATACCTCTGATATCAGTGGGATATATTTTACGTTTACGAATCAGTCAATCATTCAATAACGGTATATCATTATATATTAGTTAAATTTTCTTAAATAAAACTCAAAAAGGTTTGAGTTGTTTAACAGAAAACATTAAAAAAAAACACCTCACTTTGATATTTCGACGAATCGTCGTCATCAAAATACATGTGACTCACTTGAGAAGTGAAACATACCGGAGAAGTGTTGCCAATATACGCAGAGAGAGAAGAGAGAGAAAGGATCAATAATAGAGTAAATAAAGAAAAAACTAAATAATATAAACAGCAAAATAAATTAAAACAAAATAAAACGAGTAAGGGAAAAGAAAGAAAAAAAAGGAAAACTAAATATAAAATGCTAAGTAATATAAATAAATATTATAGTTAAAATTTATTATATTGCATTACAATGAAATTATATTATTTTACAATTGAAAAAATAGTAAAATATGAACTAACGTTAGAGATTGAGCTCAGGAGTTAGTCTAGCACGAAGAAAACTGATATGTGCCTCTTTAGAAGCCTTAAGGTAACCATGGTGTTGAAATTTTGGTTTGTTTAAAGATTTGAACAGTTATGTAGTTATTTTAATGTATATCAAGTTATTTCAATGCCATGATTAATATCAAATCATGACATGAATTATAACCGGTTGCCAACCAGATGTCATTATTAATGTCAAAAGATACAATATCGTAAATAAGATGATCACTATAATAATTAATGATATCATATAAACTGTGTTTATTTATATGTGTATGCTGAACATTAGAGATTTAGAGATAGTTAAATATCTATTTCAACTTTATTAACTTAAGACGTATGTCCCCTTCTACATTTAATTAATTGTCTATTTATAATTAGACATACGTCTTCGCAGTCATTAACTAATTATCACATAACTCGGTATTTAACTAGCAGATAAGAAAGCACCTTGGTGAACCAGTTGAAACTAAAAATCTAATTATGCAACGAATGTATTACACCTACCCTTCTTGATACCAGATAAGCCCATTGTTCCTTTCCCGTACGTAAACCAAAACCAGTTCCTTCTATACGGTCTTCTGCCTGCTCTGTCTCCTACCGCTCTGTATTCACCCTATTCTATAAAATACCTATCTTCATTTTAAATACTCTATAACTTTCTTCATGGAAGTAATAAAACCAAATATTACAATTAAATAGTTTTGTACTTAATTAATAAGATTTTGTTCTCGAATTTTATTAAATATTGCTGCTGTCTAAAAAAAAATTGGAATCTTTACATGTTCACATGTAAGTCCTTTCACATGTTACTCATATGTAAAAACAACTTACTTTTACACACCAAGACATGTAAAAGTAAGTCCTTTTTCTTTACATGTTCTGGTGTGTAAATCTAAGTAAAAGCTTTTATAGAGGTTTTGTTTAGTTGTAAACAATGTGTTAAATATGATACAATAAACCTTTAGATAATCTTTGCTTTGAGAGAATAGTAATTTTACTTTTATTTTTCAAGATTATTTTTTCCTACTTCTTCATTTTGACAAATCCTTCTTGTCATCGTATATAATTTTACAATATACTTAATAAATTAATATATCTTTAATAAATTCTGATATGATTTAGTATTACATTTATTTTATGAATATAAGTTTATTAACAACCCTGTTCCATGGTCAAGTACCGTTTTTCAATTTTATGTTATGTTTACACTTATTAGTTGGCTTTTTTTTGTTGTGAACCTGCAATACTAGTAACAAGATACGAGAATTTCAAACAGAACGAAAACTAACTAACGTTAAACTAACTATGTCCTGTTCCATACTAGTTGTACAACACTTTGGTATGTTTTTTTTTACTTTTCAGTGGACTCAAACTGAATTCTTTCTGGTTATTTCGAGGTCAAGAATATAAGTTGGGCTTGGTTTGAATCAAACTACTTACAGAATACAGCTTCAATATTAATCGGCTTTCTTAGTCATTGTTATTTTAAATGCCATTAACAAAGTAACTCTGTATTTTTTCCCCAAACAACAAGAAAATCTTATTCAACTTGTAATTTCATCTTACCACTGACAGAATGAGTCCTCTGTTCATATACGTAATCCTCTGTATTATTACATTCAGAAGTTACAAATATAATGAAAGCTGTTTGGTCTGGGCAAAAGACGAAGATGTATTGGTGTCATTGATCTAGAAAATAGAACTACAAAGATATTAAATGAATTGAGCACATGTTATCAATTCAAACCCAAACTTGATTGATAGTCTATAAGAGAGACTAAAGTGGAATTTATATTACATTATTTGCCAATCAATAGTAAAAAAAAAACTCATAAAACATATCGAAAGCTTTAATACATAAAATACAACCATTCATTAATTGCAAATAATATATGTTAAATTACTATCCATTAAATTGATATTTATTTTGAAGCAATTAAAAAAGAATAGACAATTTGAAAGACCAATAAAATTAATTAATGAGTTTTGATATATGCTTGGCTGACACAGGTACAACGTCTGACACAGGCACAACGTTTGACACAGGCACAACGTCTGACACAGGCACTACGTCTGACACAGGCACTACGTCTGACACAAGCACAACGTCTGACACAAGCACTACGTCTGACACAAGCTCAACGTTTGACACAGGCACAACGTCTGACACAAGCACTACGTCTGACACAGGCACAACGTCTGACACAAGCACAACGTCTGACACAGGCACTACGTCTGACACAAGCACTACGTCTGACACAGGCACTACGTCTGACACAAGCACAACGTCTGACACAGGCACTACGTCTGACACAAGCACTACGTCTGACACAGGCACTACGTCTGACACAAGCACAACGTCTGACACAAGCACTACGTCTGACACAAGCACTACGTCTGACACAGGCACTACGTCTGACACAAGCACAACGTCTGACACAGGCACTACGTCTGACACAAGCACAACGTCTGACACAGGCACAACGTTTGACACAAGCACAACGTCTGACACAGGCACTACGTCTGACACAAGCACTACGTCTGACACAGGTACAACGTCTGACACAGGCACTACGTCTGACACAGGCACTACGTCTGACACAAGCACAACGCGTTCAACGATCACAGGACTATAAATCTTAATATGCCTGCTTGCTAAGCTAACAAACAATGATGTTACTATAAACTATGTAAACATCAACTTTGTTTCTTTAGTAAGCTTATAAATGGTTTAGCTTTGTTGTTACTTTTTGTTGTGAAAGCATCACAACTAGTGTGAAAGGAAATGAATATTACAACTGGTAGAAGAGTTGTCTGGTAGAGATGTCATCTTATTTTATTGTTTAAGATATACAGTTATGTTATTACATAAAAATCTGATTGATAAAACAGCTAAAAGAATTTTTAGAACCATGTAAAGGCTTCAATAAAGCAATTTAAGGCCATTTACAGCCTTATATGACTTGTTTAAGCCTCTGCCTTTCTTAAGTTCGAGTTTATAAAAATTGACATTTATTAAAATTGAATAAATAAGTTCATATACTGAATTAAACATTTAGTCTGCACAATAGTACAATTTAATTATTTTCTAATATTATGTAAATTTTTTTACACAGTGTTGATTTAGTTCTATATTAGGGGACCTAATATAGGTCCCCAGGTTAGCCCGGTGGCAACGTACTCGCCTCTGGACTGGTAGATCTGGGGTTCAATTCCAACTCTTGCCCTCCATTATTCACGCGGATGGTGATTAAATGTGAGCACGTCATCCCTCGGAGAGTAAATTAAGCCGCCAGGCTCGAGCCTGTACAATGTCAGGAACTCGTTAAAGATCCCTACTCTAAATACGCTAGAGTTAGGTAAAATATAGAAGGACTATCAATGTAGAATCAATCTTCTCTATGTGGTATCACAAAAGGCCCACGTTATACCTATGTGCGTTTCCTTGTGGGACTGCCCCCTAAAACTTAACCCAACCTATACCATGTGAATCGTTGCTGTAGACGCCCGACATGTTCGAAAGTTGTGCAATAGGCTGTACAGTTGTGCAACCCAGGCTATACTTGGGATGAGTTTCATATCAATGAAACCTCTGGGTAGTAGTTACTCAAATTTATTATATTAATAATAATAATTAATTATTATTTAACTATAAATTACATGGTGTATCTGTTAACGATGTCTTCATATCAATATGTCAGAATAAAGGGCAATAAATAAAGTAAGAGTCAATCATATGAAAACATGATGGCCCTACTTTATCTAAATGTCGAGAGAAGTGACCAGCCCAAGTTAAATTAAATAATAAATCAGAGTATAGCCGCTCACTGTATAATAATGTAATTATTATGTTTGACTCCTACTTGAATGAAACGAAAAACACTTTGAAAACGTCTTATAACGATAAGATATCCTACTGGCACGGATCTATTCATGTCGATGCTTAAATGGACATTAAGTGTTTCGGATTCCAGGGTAAAATGTATAGTATGTTTCCACAGCCTCGGAATGTTATCTTCTCGGTCCATTACAGTTCCTTTACTTAATGCCCTGTCTTTAGTGCTTCTTAACTAAACAGAAGACCAATTCGGTTTAAAATTTTTAAATATATGTATATATATATATAAATATATATCTTCCGTTTTTATTTCATAATAAGGAATAACACACCATGACAGTTTCTCTAAAGATCCTTAATCTAAATAGAACATTAAAAAAAGAATAAACATTGTAAGCCACTTTAATCAAAACAATATGATATAACATTATATTTTATTTTAATAAAATTAAAAAAAATTATTAGTATTAAAACTAATATTTACTTAAAAAATACTTATGAATGATGTCATTAATTGTAAGGTCAATTTCTAAGATAATGAAATAAATAGCAAGAGGCTAGGATAAAATTAATTTCCTTTCGACATTCAAATGAATTTTTGACCTTTTGGTTAAAATGTTCCCTTAAAATTTCTATAAAAGTTATATTTAAAGATTTTTCTATAAATAATAAATAAAAGTATTTATTAAATCATGCCATTGATTTTAAATGACACATTGTTAAGAAAAATACGATTTACTTCTTAGCATTACTATAAGTATAAGTAATCATGGAAAAAATATTTCGCGGTTATGATAGTGGTATATTTACTACGTGTAAAGCCCTTGTTACGGTTGAAAGATCTTATTCTTGTTTTCCCAATTGTTATTGTGGTTTAATCATATATATATATATATATATATATATTAAATCTGTATTAAATTGGCAGCAGGTCTTCATCTAAACATGTATTGTTTAATAGCAGAGCAGATTCTGCATTCACAATTTTTGCAGAAAATATATATATATATATAATAATAACAGATTCAATAATATATCGACCGTTTGATAGAATAGGTGTGTTCTCTAATCGGAGTTCGGTTAATTTTCCAGGATAAAAAATCAAACTCTCGTTGCCAACGTTTCGGTTTTATTTAAAGCCCTTTTTCATAGGCAGAAGTAAGAATTTTTTATGAAAGTCTAGTCGAAGGTTTTTCCGGTTAACATTGTTGTTCCTTTAAATAATGTAAATTTCATTTTCTTACTTAAAAAATTCTTACTTCTGCCTACGAAAAAGGTTTTAAATAAAACCGAAACGTTGGCAACGAGAGTATGATTTTTTATCCTGGAAAATTGACCGAACCCCGATTAGAGAACACACCTATATATATATATATATATATATATAGTGTGTGTGTGTGTGTGCATGTGTGCATGTGTACGTGTTTGTGCGCGCGTGTGTGTGCATGTGTGTGTATATGTGTGTGTTTCCGCTCAGTAGTACTCCTGCTGGTTGGGAGTTTATTATAGTTACTACAAAAAACATGTGCGTGTGTGTGTCCGTGTCTGTGTTGTGTATTTGTGCGCTCGTATTAGTGCGTGTGTGATGTGGGTGGGTTTGGTGTTTAGTTAAGTTGAAGGTGTATATCCAGGCATTTAACACGCTACAGGTCACATTTGCTGTGGAATCAAATTAATATGATACCGGAAAATATCCCCTATAGAAAAATCGTGCAGGTTAGTTTTCTGGGCAATATTATTTCACGGTAAAACCAGTCTATTATTGCCCATTATTGCAATTTAGATCCCATTTTCTTCTTTGTAACTACTAACTCTGAAGAATTAAAATTTTATAATTAATATAAAGCTAATGTTAGAATTACTAGAAAATAGTATAATATATTTATTAGTGAATTGATAGGTTTTACATGAAAGTCATAAAACTCCAACATTAGATTGAACGTGAAGGATTGAAGACACGACTTTATCATAACGTTTGACGGTATGGACTGTAATCAAGTTAATCACAAAACTAGCATCTTACAAAGGAATGAGATATGTAGGTACCAAAAATATTATTTTTTATACCCAATTATCTACTATAGGATATTGACATTTTGTCAATATAAAATTAACTTATATTATAATAGATTATACTATTATAATATAATATAATAATGAATATATTAATTAATAATTAATATAATTAATAATATTATTATAATAAATTATAATATTACATATTATAAAATCAGTCATGTAAAGTTCAGTGCATTAAGCGTGATAGTAAATGTTCTAGAACGCGAATATTACACCGTTCTTTGCGGTAAAGGGCGATTTGATTAAACGAGTGTATAATAATATAAATATGAATGATATAATTATCTTATAATGTATAAACATGGCATACGTTATTTTTCCTGAAACAATATATTTTTTTATTCTTTTCTGAATATATGTATGCTTATTTTCACACTTCTACTATAATGCATAGTAATCATAGAAATATAAAGTATTTTGAGATTATCAGATTCGCATATTTTAAGGTTCTCTAAATACTTTTTGTAGTTGTATCTGACTTCAAGAGGGTATCTGTTTACCTACAGAAATACATGTTAACACTCCTAAAGTCCCACTGTTTGACAATTCCTAATTAAATCTGACTGACTTATACTTTTTGGTGTAAACAAACTCTATTTTGAAATATGGAAAAATTAAATCATATTTTATTTCAAAATAGACGAAATACATATTTAAAAGCATTTTCATAAATTCTAAATATTTAAAATGAATCTATTACTCTATAAAAGACAAATATTAATTATTAGTTTATTATTATTATTATTAATTATTATTATTAGTTTAAGCTGCTGTTATTGTCACATTGTGCGGTAATAATTATGTTATTTCTGTTACAACAGATAAATTGAAGGCATCCAATAAAACAAGTCGTTAAATTGATTGTCGACGGGTTTGATAATACTTTTAAATGACGCTCACATTAAAATAAATCAAGGAATTAAATTGATTTCAGTGTGCTTTGATAATACGATTACTTATACTAAATTGAGTGTAAACCACTCCTAATTTTTTTTCTATTAATTTGGTTAATCATTTTTTATAATAACACTTTTTTTTATTTTATCATTTATAAGTAAAATCTGATCAAATAAAGGTAAAAAGACGTCATTTAATAATTGGAACTGAAATTGCTGTTAATTTTTACGGCAAACATTTGTGGGTTAATTATGAGAAATAATAGATTACTTGCGGCATATAATTTGATAATTATGATATTTGTGACATATGATTTGATAGTTGTTATAGATTTATATATAATTTGATAATTGTGCCATATAATTTAATAATTATGATGTTTGCTATATATAATTTAATAATTTTGCAATATAATTTTAGAATTCTGATATTTGGGGCTTATAATTTAATAATGGTGCTATTTGTGGCATATAATTTGATAATTGTGACATTTGTGAAATATAATTTCATTGTTGTAATATTTTTGACATATAGATTGATAATTGTGATATGTGTGTCATATGATTTCACAATTGTGATATTTGTGACATGTGATTTGTTAATTGTGATATTTGTGACATATGGTAGATAATTGTGATATTTGTGACATATGGTTGATAATCGTGATTTTGTGGCATATGATTTCATAATTGTGACATATAGTTTGATAATTTTGATATTTGTAGCATATGATTTGATAATTGTGATATTTATGCCATATGGTTTGATAATTGTGATATTTGCGATATATAATTTGACAATTGTGATATTTGTGACATGTGATTTATTAATTGTGATATTTGTGACATATGGTTGATAATTGTGATATTTATAATATTTGGTTGATAATTGTGATTTTGTGGCATATGATTTGATAATTGTGGCATATAGTTTGATAATTGTGACATATGATTGGATAATTGTGATGTTTTTGCCATATGGTTTGATAATTGTGATATTTGTGACATATATTTGATAATTGTGATATTTGTGACATATAATTTGATAATTCTGATATTTGTAACATATGGTTGATAATTGTAGTATTTGTGGCATACGATTTAATAATTGTGACATATAGTTTGATAATTGTGATATGTATGTTATATGATTTAATAATTGTTATATGTGTGTCATATGATATGATAATTGTGATATGTGTGTCATATGATTTGATAATTGCGATATTTTTGCCTTATAATTTGATAATAGTGATATAAGTGTAAATGAGGATGCAGTGCAAGGCCTTGGGACGGTTGGTCGAGGGGGAGCAAGCGATTAGCCAAGTGTGTGAATGCCCTCCTCACCACTCCAGAACCAGAGTGTTATTTGATATGATGGGGCGAGGGAGACAAGGGAAGTGTTTGCCCAATTGTTGTATAACACAGGGGGTGAGATTTGGATCTTAATAAAGATGAACCAGTGAATCTCTCTTTGGTCACAGAGCCTCTGCGAGCGCACAATGCCCCAGCTGTCCAGCAATATCTCTAATTGTTATCTATTACTACCTTCCCTGCCATTCCCCCCAATGTCATTATCAAAACACTCCCCACTATCCATTGTGTTCACTATTTCACTCGATTTTGACATCTCCATTGCTTTCTCAAAGTCTCCCTTATAATATCCCTTCCATTCTTAACATGCACCATTAATACAGGAATTTAAATATTCTATTGATGTCTTTTAAGCATAATAAAAATGGAAAATATTATAATAAAATATCATGATATTAAATTAATTACGAACAATATCGTATCGTATATCGTATATCGTATATCGTTGGAATAATATCGATAAAGCAATCATTATAGTCTCACTTGCAAATGATAGATAGTCTTCAAATTAAATTATAATGACAAAGTTTTATTCAACAAAAAAAAACGCTAACTTTCTGCAGTTGGCTGTTTAGTACATAATCATAAAATATACCATAACTTGTAATTTTGACAAAAACATATTCAGCTTATATGCTCAAAAGGCATTATTTTTGGATATAATTTCATTACAATATATCAAAAGGTGTTGTCTGCATCGTAAAAGAAACTTTCAGTATTAATCGTTAGTAAAAATTTCTACATTTTACTGTAAAACTAACCTTTTCAATTATTTAAAAAATCTGAAACTTTCTAACTTTATCTTGCTGTTAGTTTTGTAATAATTCCACTATTTTAACATTCTAGAGTTAATAAAGCTTAGAAGAGAAAAAATGCTTTCTAAAATCAAATTTCGGACAAAATAGACACTTTCCCGTTATGTAATATTGCATAAAAACAATATTACATTGTAGATGGATCTACAAACGATATCGCCTGTTTGCCCACAAGCTTTTAGATACACACTCATCAACCAACTAACTCATCCATCATCATCATCAACAACAATAACAACAGAACAACACAACGAAAACGTCAAAATAGGACCTTGAAACCTCAAAACGTGTAAATCATTCAACATATGGAGATAAAATGTTTTTATGAATGATATATCTTACTTTATAGTGAAGTAAAAATAATTCAAATAAGTCTTTAACAAACTAAAATAAATTATTATTTACACTAATGTAATGACTTTAAATTTAACGCCTTGTAGTCCAAAGTATGATATAACAATAGCCTTAACTTGCACTTTTGAATTAATATAAGAATATTGGAATTGTTGATGTGAATTTAATAGCAGAAGTTGATAATGTAAGGACTTCTCTAAGATGTGACAGGCTTTGCAATTCAAGTGTAGTCACATTTTTCAGTCAAGTATATAAGAATATCAATAAATTTTCGGTAATAGAATTTTCGCATTATAAAAAACCAATTGTATGGAGTTGCTTCGGAAGGTGGGATATGTAGGAAATATTTTTGACAGTGTTGTCCTCAAGTTTATAAGTCTTGTTTTATTGTAACAGGATATATGGTTAATAGTACCATATACTGTAAAGAAAAATTTGTTTTTGAATTATTTCTTTTTTAGTGAATAGTCAGGGCTAACGAAGAAAACTTACATTTACCCTGGTACTGTAGAATAGTCAACCATGCATGGTAATGACTTGATAAAATGCATAAGGAGTTAAAATCGCTGTTATGCCACCACAGTGATAGAAGCCAGAAAGGGAGGACCACCATCTACGCCAGCGCGCGAACGGGCGGACTTTCCGCCCCGGACACCGGCCCAGGCTAGCACCCCACACCTAGGTTGTGCCTTTCTTAGTTCACGCCATCCAGGCGTGTTAAGCCCCCCCACCACGACAAGGTGAAGGCACATCGGGGGGGAGAGGACGTTAAGCCGTCGGTCTCGAGCCTGTACGATGTCAGGCATTCGTTGAATATTCAATTCTAAATACACTTGTGTTAGGCAACATTTAGAACTCTCAATACAGAATCAATCTTCATTGTGTAGTATCACAAAGGGCCAATTTGTTCCCTTGAGGGACTGCCACTGCAACCTAGGTAATAGATCTGATTTCCTTGTATCTGGATGAACGATGACGTGATAAAAAGCCACACTTGGTGTATCACGGTGAATCTCAACAGTGTCTTTATATACGGTTAATACGGACCCATCATACCTGAAATAAGCTAGTCAGCTTTGAATATGATCAGTAGCAAAGATTGTTTACGAATTACACCCCAAACTATTCCGGTTCATAGTCTGTTTTGGTGAAATCAATTAAGTCTAGCTTAGTATAAACATTTCATTTGCTCTAAAAGTAGTAAGACTATTTTAATTAAGTACAAAGAGGATATGGATCATTAAAGCATTTGGATTATAAATTTGCCGAAACACAATCTTTTAAGAATATGCATAATGAAGTCCTGACTATAGACACTATGACAGGTGGAAAGGAAATTCATTGACATTCTTTATGAAGAGGGAAATGAATAGAGGTGGAGTAATAAATGAGGTTAGCTAGGAGCGAGAATGATGAATGGGAGAGGGGCCGGAGCGAGGCGGTAGTCAACCCGACAATGGACCACCATGTCTGCAGCAATCAGGCCACCGATTCGACTTACAGAGTCAGTGTAAACAAAGCCCCATTAACGGCAAGCTCCTGCCATATTGTCTTGCCTTCTTCGCACTGAATCATTTATGACACTTCTGCCTGTTCATTAACTTTTGCTCTATCCAGTCAGCAACACTGGCTATCTTTTCCACGAATAACTTTCTCCCCATATTATGAACAATCATTATATATATAAATATATATATAAAGTTCAAAATTGAAGATAAGTAGCACAGAAAGTAAAAGAAACACACTTACAGACTCAAATTTTCGGATAATCCGTCTTCAGGAGAAACGAGAAAGGGAGACCAAGCACATTGTAGACGCAACGGCTAGTAACCCGTTGCGTCTACAATGTGCTTGGTCTCCCTTTCTCGTTTCTCCTGAAGACGGATTATCCGAAAATTTGAGTCTGTAAGTGTGTTTCTTTTACTTTCTGTGCTATCTATCCTCAATTTTGAACTGTTATTGTGTCCAGTTTGGATCGTCTTTCCGTTTATCAAGTGAATATATATATACTTAAAATAAACTGTCTCACATAGAAAAAAAACGTAAAAAAAAGACTCACTTTTCAATATTTCGACAGTTATGGCGGTCGTCCTCAAGAGAAGAAGTGAATTGACGGAGGGATGATAGTCAACTGAAGAACTCTCTGGTTAGACGGCTAATTAAGTTTGTGAGTCCTTTGTTACTTTTCTTCCTATATGTAACAGTTTATTTTAAGGGTTAACAGTCCTTCTGGATTTCATTTCGTTTATCACATATATATATAACTCCATTTTTCTTTTTCATCGCGCTTTGGTCTATCGTCAAATAATAAAACACCTTTAACCCAATGTTTCTTCTATATTAGTAGACATCTTCAGGACTTAGAATTAAATATATTGTGATGTCTACAAATATAGAGGAAACGTTGTGAAATCTTGTTATATGTATATATATATATATACTTGGGAGCAGGCCTTCTTTCAAATATATTTTGTTAAATTGCTTGCCTATTTTCATCCTTTCATATTTTCTAGATACTTTCTCTAATCTTCGTATAAACGACTTCCACTGGCAGGGAATAGTATAAATAAGCTCGCCAAACGATTTGCTTTTATAATCCATTATTTATTTTATACATATAGCTACACTATATGTCGTTAATAAGATTAGAAAAGGTATCCAGAAAATATGAAAGAATCAAAATAGGCAAACAATTTAACGAAATATATATATATATATATATAACACTTGAAAAACGTGTTGGTAGTGCTATAGTGTGTCTGGCTGTGTGTGTGTGTGTGTGTGTGTGTGTGTGTGTGTGTGCGTGCGTGTGTATGTGCAAGGTTCTTTTTAATATGGTTTTATAAATTAAGAAAACAAACCCTTCCTTTCTGTTTTCCTACTGTTTTATGAACATGAATGTAGTTACACATATCTTCTTCAGAACGGTATACTCGTAAGAAAGAAGCTTCCGTTCTTCTTTGCGCCTCTGATATTCGTCTATATAACGTATGTACTATATAATATATACAACAATATTTCTATATTTTTCAGTAAACAAATGGAATAAAAATGTACTTTTAAACCTCAGTAAAAATTTAGGAATGCCGTTAAAATTTTTCAACGGGTTACACTCTAATCGTTAAGAAATTAGATAATCTATTAAATCAAAAAAAAAAGTTACAAGTTAATATTCCTAACAAATGATTATCTCTAACTACCTTTTGAGTGCCTCAGAACTACGAGATGACGTGCATTAAAGTGATACGTATTTTTTAATTACTATGATTTGTTGATCAGTGATATTAATTGCTAAAATGCATGACAGTCCTTGTTAATTGAAACTTGCAGTGACAACACTTGGTCAATTGAAGACCTTTAGGTCATTTGGAGACCCTTAGGTCATTTGGAGACCCTTAGGTCATTAGTATTGAATGGTATGGAATGTGAGCATTAGTGAACACAGTTTAATTAATTAGTTAACACATCCACATAATAGTGGATTAACATAACCCTTATCTGAGTCTCTAGTTAAGAGTTGTTATTTCAGTTTTATTAGTGTAAGTTATAATTATTCCTTGTATACTATCTGTGTATTCCATGACTATACTACACCTGACGTAGATAAACATCAACTCATTCTATTTCACTTCCACTAAATTAAGAACAACTGAAGTTGAGTGGATTGAAGTGACAGCTTCTTTGATCGTGATAACTAAAGGTTCTCAGTTCGTTGAGCCACGAATCTCATCACAACCTGTTCTCAAATATTTCATATCTAATATCTACCAACACATTTATTAAAAAGAATTTTTGATAAAAAAAAAATAAACAAGTTATTTGATTTTCGTATTTTTAGGCTGTAACGAGTAAAGTTGAAGTGAGGTGTAAGTGCCATGGAGTCAGCGGGAGCTGTGAACTGAAGACATGTTGGAGAGCCGCTCCGGAGATGCGGCAGGTGGGAGCGGTTCTTAAGGAGAAGTACCGGGCGGCCGTCATGGTTCAGGAGTCTAACTCTGCCAGGGGAGGTCTTGCCGTTGTTGACAGGCCTCGGAGAAGACGGAAGCAGAGACGTCGGGCTCGCCAACCGCACCCCTCCTCCATACTTTACTACCAGAAATCCCCCGACTACTGCGAACCTGACCCACTCCGAGAGGTATCCGTCTATTATTTCATTTAACTGAATCAAAGCAATCAGCACTCAACTTTCCTAGTTACAAGTACAGTTACCAACAACAATAATAACAGAAAACTAAGAATGAATAAATATTATTTATAATGAAATTATACGATATAATCAACGTCCAAACCATAATAAGAAAAAAGAAAGACTAGATCTTTCAACCGTAACAAGCGATCTTCATCAGAGTCAAATCTTCATCCCAACTGATCTCAGTCTTTTCTCACATTTCTTATTGTGGTTTGGCGTTGAATATTGTTTCACGTGTTTATTGTGAAATCTTGTCGTTCAGAGTATAACAAACTGCCTAATCATTTTCAGAAGTTTCTAAAAGACCAGTGTGATGCTGGCTTTATTAAACATCTTTTATTATAAAGTTTCAGGTTTATATAAAGTTTCTGTAACATTAAGTTATATATATCAATCGGTATATTCATTAGTAGTTTTCTATACAGATAACAACTTATTAATAGAAAATTATTAATAAAAATCTAAGGAGTTAATAAGATATAACTGCTTATAGTAAGAAGGGAGAAACGCAATGGACGGTAAGTTGTGATGGTTTACCAAGTTTACCATGTCAAAGTAATCATGTTTATAATTCAAAAAACCATACAATTTGACTAAAAACTGAAAAGAAACAAACTTTTTCACCAATAGTTTAAATCACTGGCTTCTAACCTTGTTTACTCCTGCAGCCATAAAAAAAGTTTGCTCTGACCTCGCCCCTCCTACATTTTATAATTTGTCCAAGGAAACATATATATATATATATATATAAAGGTTCCTCATAAACACGTGAAATAACAATCAATGAAATAACCACAATATGAAATGAGAAAACAAGACTAAGATCTTTCAATCCTAACAAGTGGTTTTCGTCAGAGTCAAGCTGACTCTACGCATTTCTATAAACCATCAATTCCTATATTTCATTCTAAGTCACTAGATATGTCTTCCTGATATATAATATTTCAATTTATAAATTTGTTCTTGAATAAATTATAATAATTATATTGTTTACTATAGATTTGAAGAAGGGAACTGTTATAAAACTTGTTTTTGTGAAGATTTTTCATAATTTTCAATATGGGGTTATTTACTTGTATATATTTGTGATTAAAGATTTGCAAAATCTAGAATTTGCTACTTCTGCAAGTGTAAACTTGCCTACATAACTTCTTGAACTCAAATCAAAATTTAGCACGAATATTTCGTGATTATGAAAGGATGCAAGAGAAAACTTTACCTATCTTGTAAATATATAAAAGGGGATTTTCCTGTAATACAATAATAATAATGCCAATTAATTCTACTGAAATAGTGCAATGATTCACAAATACAAGTTGAACATTTTAGTACATCTAACATATTTGCTATAGAGTCAATGTCTAAACCGCAACAAAAGTCAGTAAAAGGACTTTTTTCTGATTTCTTGTTGTGGTTTGGACGTTGATTGTTATTTCACGCGTTTATTGTGACATGTTGTTTGCCACGGAGTGCGTTTTGATTGTAAGGACGGCTGTTTTCATTTCTGCCAAAGGACTTTTCAGCAGAGACTGTTTGATTTCAGGTCAGTGGTACAGTCGGACGGCAGTGCCGACGATCGGGCCGTGGAGTTGACTCCTGTTCTTCGCTGTGCTGCGGCCGAGGCTATAATATTCTACGCAGAAAGCGCACTGATCGCTGCAACTGCAAGTTCCACTGGTGTTGCAGTGTCACCTGTCACAATTGCACCGTAGATGAATGGGTCACTGTTTGCAAGTAGCACATATTGCTGTGAAGTGAGGCCTCCGCGCTTTGCTGTATCAATAACAAGTGCTTAACAATACCATCCATTGAAACATATGCCACTAATTTGACTAAGGACTCACCTGAATCCTATTAACACAACCAGCTGATGGGCAAGCTAATGAACCTTGTAGTTATTTCAATGTCTAAGAGCAAAAGTGGTTTATTAACAAGCAATTCATTTCATACCAAAAAGAAAATAAAATTACTCACAGTCGTGAGTAAAAAGCAGAAGTGGTTTATTAACAAACAATTCATTTCATACCAAAAAGAAAATAAAATTACTCACAGTCGTGAGTAAAAAGCAAAAGTAGTTTATTAACAAACAATTCATTTCATACCAAAAAGAAAATAAAATTACTCACAGTCGTGAGTAAAAAGCAAAAGTAGTTTATTAACAAGCAATTCATTTCATACCAAAAAGAAAATAAAATTACTCACAGTCGTTAAATTTAGTTACTTCTTGAAGCTCAACTTAATTCATTAGTCATCATGGATATGATAATAAAATAAAAAAAATATGAACTACTGACATTTTATTTCAGATAGTAAATATTATATTGAACTTAATGGTTAATATAAAATCAAGAGTAGTAAATTTATTAGTTTACAAATTAATCAATAATTTTCTATATTCTGTAATTTTTTGACCATTTCAAGACCATATTGTATGAAAAAAATTACATGAAATTGTTTAAAATGAAAACTTTCTTACGGCTATTACTTTTTTAATAAAATATTTATTATTTATATTAAGGCAAGTTATATTTATATATATATATATTTTTGGTTGAATAATTGACCATGTTTTGCTGAAGTCATTTTTCTCATTAGTTTTCTAACATTTGTAAATAATTTCTTCTTTTCTATTTAGAAACTTTGAAATAATTATGATAAAAATGACTTATAACCAAAATATGGTCAATTATTCAACGATATATGTTTAAATGAAGGACTGTTCCAAAATTTTACAAATACATAAATATATCCCAAAAAAAAAATAACAAAAAATAAACATGTGATGCAATCAATGAAGTTTAAACCTCAAGGAAAAAGGAAAACTATAGAACTAAATCCTCTGAGGTCTTTTAATTTCTGTCATCTGAGAGCTAAAAAAGTAAAAACTAAGAACGTAGCATTAAAGTTATGCAGAAGGAAGGTATAAAACAGCTGATTTTGTTACCTTCTTTCTGTGTAACTTTTATGTTACGTTCTTAGTTCTTACTTTTTTAGCTCACAGATGACATAAAGTGAAAGGCCTCAGAGTATTTATTTCTATTGTTTTCCTTTTTTGTTTAAACGTTATATATAACTTACATATAAAGTTCGAAGACATTGAAGTCCAAATATTGAAATAAGTTTTGTCCTTTTCAATTAACTGTAACTGTTGCCTACGTAACATTTATTTAATATTATTTACAGCGTATTTATCATAAATCGAACATTAATTGATATCTTGAGGAGCTTTTTAACTTTATCATCTGCTTGGATATAACATTCATTTCTTACATGCTCTAACTTTCCAAACAATAAATTACCTTTCCCATCTTTTAAGCTGGTTATTTTTTCAATAACTTTTTTTAATAAAGCTTAATTTTTTTTTTGTATTTTGTATCATTTGGATTGTTATATTATTTATTGCAAACGTATTTTTGATTCTTTACTAAGAATTCACCTGCTCAGTGAATTTGCAAGTTGGACATTCTTTACAGCATTGAGTAAATCATGCTGACTCAGAGTTTGATCCTGCAGGTATCAGGATCATATATGATAATCATTAACAATGATGATATGATATTTTACCTTAATAACTTTATCATAAGTGTTCTCATTTTCCCATTAAAATGTTCTGTATTTTAATTTATTAAATAATTAAAAATTAAGTTTGTAATAATATTCACTTATTTGTTATTCATTGTTCAGTTTATAGTTTTACATCTAGAAATGTTTAAATTATTTTTTTAGTTCTAAGAATCCTGTCCGTCTTCTTTTAATAATTACAACAGTTTATTTATATCTTTTGCGTTTTTGCTCTTAAAAAATACAAAAAAATACGATTTTTGCCATTTCTAATGAATTTTTTTGTATATCTTTATCACAAATGATCTGTTCAGTTAGCACGTATAATAATATTGTATTTGCTAAATATTAGTGTTAATATAATTGAATAATGTATACCAATAATATAGTATAATAATTTATACCGCATTCTGCCAGGTTTAAATAACAATTAATTTCTGAGTTAATATTTTATACTTCGCAACAACAAAATTAAAGAAAAAAATGTATTTTAATTGTATCTACATGTATGGAAAATATGAGCCACTCAGCTGACATACTTTAACATAAACATATTACTTGAAGAAATACAGTTTAAACTACATTGTTATAAAAAAAAAAAGAACTGTAATAACAAAAACAATTATCATTTAGTCAATGTATTGGTTAACAGAAATTAACAAAACAACATCTGTATTAGATACATGATGGTAAAAAATAT
This sequence comes from Hermatobates lingyangjiaoensis, assembly GCA_026182355.1. Lineage (NCBI taxonomy): Eukaryota > Metazoa > Arthropoda > Insecta > Hemiptera > Hermatobatidae > Hermatobates > Hermatobates lingyangjiaoensis. The sequence continues at coordinate 631,631 of JAPFBL010000016.1, forward strand.
CTTTTTTTTTGTTTTTCGTCTGATGAAAGCTTTCTTTTCTTGTAAAAAAAAATTTGAAAAATGAAAACGATTTATCAATTTTCGACAACACTATGTTTGTTTTGATAATTAATTCAACAATGATTTAACAAAATTGTTCACATTTTAGTTAATGTAAATAAGAGAAGAAATCTGTTAGAAACATGTCATTGAAAGAATTAAAGGCCTTTATTTGTTTAGAGACTTAAGAAAATGTGTTTGTACTTTTTTAGTTGTTAGAAACATTTTAGGGCTGAAATACTAAGGTTTCTAATTGATGTTGATATGTGAAATTTAAGTTAAAGAATAGGATGATTGACTATTATAGTTCCTTGAAACGTTGTTCTGAAAACCAGTTTTCAAAATCCTGAAACGTAATTTTCACATGAGGATGACTATTTGAAATTTAATATGACTGGATAATCAGAGGGTCTGAATTAACAAACTCTGATTGTAATTAATACTCACTATCTTTATTAATTAAAATTGATGGAAATCATTTTATTTATTATCTACATACATAAACTTATTTAATTAATTAATTAAAACAAAGTGTTCAATCCTTCGATAGTAAAAAAAATAGAAGTATTTAATATATGTAAAAAGATATTATTCAATTTAGAATGTCTTAGTTCACCTAGATTTTTTCTTTAATTGGTAGAGATATATTACAATAAAAGTATTTTGGCAAATATTTAAAACGAAATATTTTTATGTATTTTTTTATTTTTATTTTTTTTTTATGCCCGGTATTTAAAGCTTTAACCATACATTAAGGTTTTTCTTAAATGTGCGCACAATTTTATTGTTCTTAAGAAACATACATTTTGTTTTTTTTTATTAGTCAGATTTATTGGTGATAAATGAAGCAGAGACAGTCTTCAAAAACTTAGAGAACAAACATTGATCCGAAAACGACAGTGATCAGAAGATGAACTCTTTGATGTAGATATATATACTTAAACAAACTGTCAGAGCAGATCAATTTCTTATATTACTGTTACATTAATATATTAGCGTATGCATTATACATGTCGTATAGTGAATGCATTTCATAAGCACTTTTGCAAAATATTGAAAATATAAAGTCATTGGCAAAGCCGTTCGTTATATTCCTTAAAAAAAATTATCATCCTGAATATTTATATTTATTTTATATTTATTTGTAACAGACAAGTTTGTATTTAATATGTGATATGTAACTCATTGGAATCTATTAAACTTCAATTGTGTACTTCATGGAATATCTTCACAAGTTAACTATTCTATTTTGTCATTTATTAACTGAATAGAGAATTACGGAAAAAATCTAGTTATATGAAAAAAAATGGTTGTACTTGTGTGATTTTTTTTATAAAAACTAAATAAAGTAATAGTTTTAATAAATATTCTAATTTCGAAAATACTGCTGTGTAGCTGTAAAGAGAAGGATAGTAGACAATCCACTGAATATTTATCTGTATATATATTTTAATATCTGATTTGAATGTGTCTTTCCTGCCACAATTTTTTAAAATGTTTATTAAAATAGTAAAGAACAGTATTTACTAAAGTATAAGCATTATTCATTCAGTATTGAACAAATTAGTTACTGGTTTATTTCTGAACTTATAATTTACATTATATAGAAAAAACAAATGTATATAAAATTACTCCTCTTAATTTACTGTACATTGTTTGTACAGTCATTAAAACATAAGCATTTACTGTTTAATACTGGATATATATATATATATATATATATATATATATATAAAACAAACGTAACACAGAGATAGAAACAGATGTAACTCACTTCTATATTTCGACAATCATCGTCATCAGGATGGGGATAGTCTCACAGAAATGCAGGTGGCGAATCCCTGTAGGAGGCCAGGAAAGCAGGAGTCGCCACCTTGTCTTCCTGGGTTACTCTTCGCCTCCTGATCACGGCGATCATCAAAATATAGAAGTGAGTTATAACTGTTTCTATCTTTATGTTACCTTCATTTTAATTCCTTTTTATTTAAAAGTCCATTGTACTGTTTCATTTAATTGCTATATATATATATATATATATATATATATATATATATATATATATAATAATTGAGAAATAAATGAAAAATAGAAATTAGGACTCACATTCAATATTTCGACCCATTTAACGTCATCCTCAGGAAAGGAAATTGAGTGGCTAGAAGACGAAAGTCAACTTCCTTTAAAGACAAAGTGAAATTGAGTTAGCTTTCGTCTTCCAGCCACTCAATTTCCTCTCCTGAGGGCGATCGTTAAAAGGGTCGAAATATTGAATGTGAGTTCTAGTTTCTGTTTTTCATTCGTGTTTCTCAAAGTTTTTAGAGTGTATAGTCCGATCGGATGTGTTTTCATTTGAATGTATATATAAAAAGATTTCACATAAACACGTGAAATAACAATCAATGATCAAACCACAATCAAAAATTGGAAAACAAGACTAAGATCTTTCAACCGTAACAAGAGGTCTTCGTCATATGGGTTTTTGACTCTGACGAAAACCGCTTGTTACGGTTAAATCTTAGTCTTGTTTTCCCATTTTCATATTGTGGTTTGATCATTGAATGTATATATATATCATTGTTGGTACGTTATATACAATAGATATTTATATATACATATTATATAATATATATAGTGAATTATATATTTAATATGTATAATAAATATATTGAAGATCAGTTTTTATCAATAAATATATGAGATATATAATTTTAGTTTCCACATGTCTTTTTAATTAAAAATTCTATTGCAATTAAATTTTAAATATTGCTTTTGAATATCCAAAGATTTGTAAACCTCTTTTGAGTTTGCAGTATTCATTTATACATCTAAGTTCCTTTCAAAGACGCCAAATGAATGAGTTTGCTGTATGAATGGTTGACGAGTATTTATAGTGTTGATACTATTCTATATCCAGTCAGACGTCAGTCAAGATGAAAAGTTAAACATCAATTCCATAGTTAAATCAAATTCACCAATTATTCCTAACTAAAGTTCAAGTTCACAAGCTTTCAACACTGATGCACTTTTCCAGTTTTGTTTTACATTATTCACTGGCATTATCACAATCAAGTACCATATATTGGTATTAAATTTATTTCTATGCTAACAACAATATCAAAATGCCACAATTTAAAAATACAATCGAAATTTATACTACAAGAAACAAAAAAATGTGAGAAAAAACGCATAACTTAATATTTTGATTATTTTCTATTTGCTATATAAAGAAATAAACATTGTTAAAAATATAATAAATATTGTTATTATTTAATTGAAAGACGACCTATTTGAAGCATAAATTAGTTTTAGATTATGACTAAATCAACCATATTAATAAATTAACATTATATTTGTTATAATAGTACAGCTAACTTATGTTATAAGTTAAAAAACAAAATAAATTTCAATTTATTGTAGTTTGAAACTGCTAACCAGATATATACTTACTGATACTGTACTTGCTAGCATGTCTTAACTCGCAGCGCATCATTCATTTTCCTTTATATTGTATTGTACGAAATAATACTTATGTAACAGCCTTAGTCAATTATTATTTAAATCACATTACACGATATGTTCCTCTTTTTGTTAGGTATATTATTTATTTTTAATTTATATTTTGTTTGTAAGATATAAAGAAAAAAAACATGTAAATAAAACATTATAAAGTGTACATTTTTTTTTGTAAAATACGTACGAATTGTGAGCGCACAAAAGTTTTAACATTTTTTTTTAAGCAATAACCAAGCATTTTTGAGAATAGTGTTTACCAAAAAATGAATGATTAAATTAAACAATTTATTGTTATTGTGTTTTTTTTTAGTCCTATCTCATTCTTTTGGTAAAAAAAATGTCGTTGATGAAACGAAAAAGGTAAATAAATAAAAAAAAATAACTGAGAAGTATCAGTTGGATAGTTTAAGAATAATCTTATATAAAATGCAATGCTTCGGGCAAAAAAAACAGGTATGTATGTTACAACAATAAGGTAATCTCTTAATATTCTTTAAGTAAAGTGAAGGAACAGATTCAATACTTGGAATATACAAGTTTATTTCTGAACTTGCACTTTCACGATTAATAGTAAAGAAATACAATAAATTTATTTTAAGACGCTCCCTGAGTGTACAGTTGCAGATAAAATATAAAGATTTAAAAAACTTGCTACTTATATTTTGTTTTCATTTCTATTTTTACCTGATATTCATTTAATGTTTTTTTTTATTGTTTAAACCGATCCTCTAGAGGCTAAGAAACGTAAGCCTTTTACAGTCTTTTTATTTGATCCGTTTGATTTTTCATTGGGAGTCCTTAATTTTACCTAACTCATGTATTTAGAGTTGGGATATTTAACGAGTACCTATCATCTTACAGGCTAAGGGACCGATAGCTTAACGTCCTCTCCGAGAGACGACGTGTTCAGATTTATTCACCCTCCTACGTAAATAAATCGAAGGTCAGGTGGGAATCGAACCCTGGTCTACCAGTTTAGATGCGAGTACGTTAACCACAGAGCTAACCTGACCCCCTTCATCTAAAGCAGGCATGTGCAACCTTTTGTGAACTGAGGGCCACATTATATAATTTCCAAGTGACCGCGAGCCGCATGGTCATTTCTGCGGTATTTCGATATATACAGCTTATATGTATAATGTATTTTTATAAATATATAGAAATACAGACTGTGCGCTATATTAATATGCCAATAATTATTTAACTTTTTATTGTTCCTATAATGAAAATTATAATTCATATCTCATTATTTCTCCAATCTCCAAAAGATCAGTGCGTCATAAATGAAAAACTAAATCATTTGTAGCTATAGAGATCTCTCTCTCTCTAATATTGTAATTTCCTTCCAAAAGTCACGGTGAGCTTTTTTTAATAACCAAAAATCAAAGGAACTTTTAATATTAAGATAGAATTCCAGGTAATCTCTGAAGGCCGCATAATATACGTGCTGGGCCGCATGTGGCCCGCGGGCCGCAGGTTGCCCATGCCTGATCTAAAGCTAGATTCACTTATAAAGAATTGTATAAACTGATTGAAAATATTAAATAATTTATGGAAATTACATTAATCAACTTTCATGTATCAAATAGAATGTTCTTACATTCTAAATTATAGCATCGGACAGGACACAACATTTCTTATTACAATTAAGTGATTATGTAACTCAAGACATATATTACGATTACATAATGAATACTATATTCTCCACATAGCTAATTGGGGAATATAAAGCATAAGCTAAGCAATCTTATCGCATGTTTGATTAAAATCACAGTCAAAAACCGTTAAACACTGCTTAAGTGGACTATAGTGTTTTCAATCTCGTTGTGAACTCTAGTAAAAGACGTTTTTAAGCCTCTAGGCTATCGGTTTAAACAATAAAAAAAATATTAAATGAATATCAGGTAAAAATAGAAATGAAAACAAAATAATAGCAAGTTTTTTAAATCTTTATATTAAATCCACACACTAAAAAAATCTGTTTGGCGAAAACCTTTTAAACAAAACTACTCATACAATCCTTGCAGGTCAGACCGACATGTCAACATATTACTATATTGGGACCTATTGTTCATCTCAAGCACTTATTTCAATGAATTTGTAATTTAGCTTTTATTTATTATTATTTAAACTCTAAAAATGTAATAATTTAATTACAATGGAATGAAAGTTCAGAAATCAAAAAACCCGTGACGACAAAGTTTTAGTGGCCTAAACTTTAATTAATCATAAAGATACGTTTAAGATTCCTCTTAATTAAATATTATTTTTTTTTTTAAGGAAAACCCATTTAAGGGATTTATCCAGCAGCATAATTACAGACACGTTTTACCCCGTTTTCTTGTTGTTATGATGCTGTTGGATAAATGCCGTAAACAGATTTTGAGATCTTCGAAGCCTTGAGAATGCTGAAAAATACTAAATATTGTATAGTTAGCTAAAATGAAAAAAGTAATAAAAAAACAAAGTTAACCCTTTAAAATAACAGCCTGGTACTCCTGAAGAAGATCATTTATGTTTGTAACTTATTGTTATACACTTGTTACTTGTGACTTGTCACCGAGCTACCTCAGTGACTTGAATTCAGTGCAAATTCAAGTACGTTCAACTATAGATCATAATCGCGGAGAAGTCACAATCTTTAATGATATATTGATATAACTTCTCGACCTCTGATCCTTGCAATTCAAAATAGATTTCTTGAGGATTAGGTCCAAAGGATTGACCATTCCTGATTAATAAGCCGACGTTTCATCAAAGATTTTTCAGCATTCTCAAGGCTTTTTTTTGGAAGGAAAATCTGTTTGGGTAAAACGTGTCTGTAATTCTGCTGTTGGATAAATCCCTTAAATAGTTTTTCCTTAAAAAAAAAAAATAAAGCTTTGGGATTGCCAAACAATGTTTAACAAAATGTCGGCTTATAATCAGGAGTAGTCGATCTTTGGACCTAATCCTCAAGAAACCTATTTCGAATATTAAATGATTTACTTAAATAGCAAGTATATTTCAAAATAGAAAAAAAAAATATTCGTTCTGTTGTTTGCATACCAATGACGGACATCAAATATAATAATATTAGACAAAGTATAATTATTTAAGATGAAAAAAAGAAAAAATATATAGAAAAACCCACTTAGGTCAATAGTATAAAATATAATGATTCATATTGTCTAATAGTAACGAGATCCTTTTTATAAATTTAGCTTCTTTGCTAAAGTGTATTTGATTTGCTTCCAGGGAAAATATTAAACATTAGCAATATAAACAGTCAGTGAATTCAAATGCTATCAAGGAGACAAAATTAACTGATATTACGGGAAAAAACTGGTCATTTTTTTTTTGCAATGGCACAGTTTTCAATGTCATATTGTGTGGGTCAAATTAAAGACTGGATATGTTTTAGTCAGCCTGTGTTACATAAAGCCCTGGACAGGCTTCCTAATTCAATAAGGTTTCGGAGATAAACCTGTTAGTCAACACCCTACTAGTGGCTACACCGCTTCCGAAAAAAGTGAGTACCCAACAATTTCAGACTTAAACAATTTAACCCAAAATTATATTGTTATAATTATAAAAAGAAAAAAAGATCAAGAAAATGTTAGTCTTTTTAAACTAATGTCTAATTTAAAGAAAATATTGAGTCTATGAGTTAAAGGAACTATAATCAATAATTACAGACACAGTGATGGTAATAGAGAAGAGTTTAATGGAAAATGACGCTTAAATTTTATGTATTGCTTCAAAATGTTATAATATCATAACTCATTGGCTTAAGTACATCATCTTTTTTGGGTTTAAGCACCATTTGAGCGCTCATATTACTTTTCTCATACACAGAGACAAGTATAAGCAATTCTACGAGCATATATTCACAACTAGTAATTAGTAAATCAATTAGTTATGGCTTAAAAAAGGAAGATTAAAAGAATATAATATAATAGACTTTCAAGTATAAAATTATAGTAAGTTGGTACTATTCTAATTATTAATAAAGAAATAGACCTAAACATGAAGTTTTTGCAGTGTGTTTCTGTAGAGGAGGCTTCCGGGTTTTATACACAGTGACCTTAATTAAGTGATTATAACTTTATTTGTATTTGAATAATTTAATGAATAACTAAGGGTTATATATATATTCTGAGGTAAAATGGATAAACAACCAAAAGTCTCCACACAAATGAAGTTTTATTCAACGCGTTTCGAACACTTTGTGTTCATCATCAGGAAGACACCAAGGATGTGATATTGACGGGATGGTCCAGTGAAAACATATCCCGTCAGTACCACATCCTTGGTGTCTTCCTGATGATGAACACAAAGTGTTCGAAACGCGTTGAATAAAACTTCATTTGTGTGGAGACTTTTGGTTGTTTATCCATTTTACCTCAGAATGAGTAAATACCACACAATTACGGATTGCACAACTAATGATTATATATATATATAATATATAATATATATATCAATATTTACATTTATTTATAATAAATATAAAAATTGATAAATATTCATCAATATTTCGGTTATTATTAAAATGTGCTATTGCCGTTGTAATAAGACTTTTGTTGGCACTGGGTCATTTCCCTAACATACGATATATCTTACAAAACAGGAATTGCAATCATTTTTTGCACGTATACAACATTTTTACAATGAACACTATTAAAATTAAATGAGTTTTAATAAAGCTTTGGACTATTTATCAATACTGATTTCCACGGAAATTTTTTCTCAAAGAATGTATAATATTGCATATCATACAGATTATGAAGATAATTAATATTTTTTTATAGTTTAAAATTCATTTCTCTGTTAAAACTCAAAAATTTTGTAACAAAGATTATTATTTATTTTCATTTATTATTACTGAAGAGAAACTGGCCAAGAGACTTATTGGTGTGAATTACTCTAGTGACTTGTAAATTTTAATTTAAGTCTTATAACTTATTTCTCACGCCAGGAAGTATAATTACTGGATTATTTCTTCCCTCCTGCCTCCATGTGTAATGTATATATTTCCTTCATCATTGTCACTGGTAATGTTACATTTGCATTGTTGTGACTATGTAAAATAAAAATAAAAAAAAAATTATTATTAATGTTTAGGTGACTCTCCTAACAAATTATGTTAAAGTGAATTCACTAGTTCATAAAGGAACTTGTTTTCTTATAAAATCATATCCTTGTAAAAAAAAAACAGAAATATTTCTGTAAAAACAGTACGGATAAATTCAAAACAAACTTGCAGCTTGTTTTGGATCAAATATGAATAAATTACTTTTTAATTGAAAGAATAGCTTATAAAATGTTAAATTTGACAGGATTACAAATAAGCATGTTTTGAATTTAATAAAAAACTAAATAATTAATGAAAGTTTGTTATTGATTGAAGATAAAACTATTTTTTAAATAAATAAAAATTACATTGGCACACCTTAAGGCTTCGTTTGTTGAACACAAATAAATGAAATTAATATTTTTTTTTCTTATTGAGTATACCAAATAAAATTATTTAGATCTATCAAAAAACTATCACGTGTATACATTCAGTTTAAAAATCTTGTAAAATTAATTATCATTTTCTTTTCAGTTATTAATTTAAATAAATAATTAATGATTGTCTATAAGCAATAAACTTGTCATTCATTATACGTTTAAAAACTTAAGGCTCAGGGCTCTAACCTTGGTTGTTTTTAGTAACCTTGTATTATTAATCATCCATAAATCATTAATCAACCGAAATAAAAAAAACCTTTCATAGTTTTAAAATACATACTAACTTTTGAAAAATAATTCTAAAATGATTTATCAAAAAATTTAATACATAAGTAACCATTCCTGTTTGAATGTTACTTCCTGAATTACATGATCTATTTTTACCCAGTGGTTTAGCAAGGGGGAGGGGGTGGGAGGATGGTCTGCCCGGGCGCCACGTGACAGGGGGGTAACATTTTGAGGGGTAGAAATAGAAAAAAATTACAATAATAAAAACTTAACAAAAAATTTGAAATTCTATGCTAAAATGAGTTTTTAAGTTCGTAATTGTTCTTATGTGTTTTATGTGTGTAAATACTGTTTTGAAACAAATTTTTTAACTGTAATATTTGCAAAATAAAAATAAATGCATTATAAATTTTTCAAAACTAGTTTTTTAATAGGGTTGTAAATTTATTATGTGTATTTGTGTAGCCAGTTAATTTAATTTAATCATTTTTTTATGATTTGAATTATACGTTTTTGTTTTGAAATATCTTTTATTTTGTTTGATGATGACTGTATATTTTGAAGGCTATACAATTTTTGCCCCGGGTAGAGAGAGAAGAGAGAGAGGGAGAGAGAGAGAGAGAGAGAGAGAGAGAGAAGAGAGAGAGAATCAGAGAATCAGATTTTGTGACCACTGTTTTTACTACACCTTGATAATAATTTGAACTGAATCTTTTTTATTTTTTGATTCATCAGGTTGTGGTTAGTTGTCTGCTACTATTATCACGATGGGACTTGGAGAGGAAGGTCTAGATCTAGAAAGCCTTCAGGATCCCGAGCCTCGATATGTTTTGGAGGAGTTGATAGGCTCGGGCGTCCATTCTGATGTACACATAGCTAAGGATAATGAGACTGGTAACTCTCTTTTTTTTATGATTTCACATGGGTCATTAATCCCTTCTCCATAACTTTTGCTATGATATCCAGATAAATATTGATTCGTGATCATTTTTTTATGGTTGCACATGGATCATCAATTTCTTCTCCATAACTTTTGCTATGATATCTAGATAAATATTGATTCGTGATGATTTTTTTACGGTTTTAGATTGATAATTAGTCCCTTCACCATAACTTTTACTATGGTATCCAGATAAATAATAATTCGTAATGAATCATCATTTAATAGAAATATAAAAGTAACTGTAACTAAAATAAGGTACTTTTTCAAGTGAGGAGTGCACAAATATAAAAGATGTTCGGAAAGTCGTTGGCATTCACAATTAACGTAGTCTGAGAGATGGAACCATGCTTTGTCGGTGAAAAAGGTTACGTCTAACATATCAACCGTATTCTCTTCAATAAATCGGTTAAAGCATCTGCAATAGTGGAAATTGTTTCTCATGATCAGTGGCTTTCAGTTCTTGTACTGCCATTATTTTGCATGGAAAGAGCCTTAATTTCCTACTGATGGCCTTATGAGCAGTTGTAAGACCAATATCATGCTTCTGTGATAATTATCGTAATGATTTTGATGGACTCTGAAGCATACTGTCAAAAATGTCAGTATCGTGGTTACGAACTGCGTTGCGATGCTGAACAGGTTTATCTGGGAATTTTTCAGCAAACCGCTGTCACATCTGTGTATCTACCAACCTCTCAGAATTCGTGTTCAACTTCTTCAGTTCTTCAATTGTTAAAACCATATTATAGGGTTGAAATCTGAAATATAACAAAAAATTATTAGAAAAGTGCACAGTGACTTTCCAAACACCCTTTATTTCAATATTGTTATCCTTATTATAAATTGAAAGTATGTTTGGTAATATTTGTCAGTTTATTTGTTGATTTTTAGTTTTAAAGACAAGGCTTTATAATTTTTCAATGATTTTCATTAAATAATAGGAGACCATGAAAGAAATCATCACCTGATGCCGCATTTCTCATTCCCATTCATCAGATTTGTTAGAAAATCATATTTTATACTTTTGCATATATTACTAAATGACAATTTTTTTTTTAAAGGAAAACGAGTTGCAGTGAAAATCGTTAAAATAAACACTGAAAATAAACGAAGAGTAGAGCAAGAGTATAGAGTCTTGCGCGATCTTTCAGAACACCCAAATCTACCAGACTTGTACGGCATCTACATGAAGAAATCATCGTCCCCTTTGAAACAAGACGAGATATGGTTTATCATGCAGGTATAATAAATTCATTGAAATAATTCAAATTTTACCCAAAATTTAAAACTTTGAATTACTTAGAACAAAAATTTTGTTTCAAGAAATAAGATTCTTCTTCATCAGAGTTTATTGAAACAATATAACAAGAAGTATTAAATGCCATTAGAATGAGATAAACTTGTACTGTGCACTTACATTCTCCTAATTCTGGAATTTAATCTATTTAAAATGTCTAATATTCCTACTTTCACAACACGTTTTCCTATTTCTGAGGTAAAATGGATAAACCAACAAAAGTCTCCACACAAATGAAGTTTTATTCAACGCGTTTCGAACACTTTGTGTTCATCATCAGAAGACACTATAATACAAATTTGTTGGTTTATCCATTTTATCTCAGAATGAGTAAATACACACACAATTACGGATTGCACAACTAATGGTTTTCCTATTTCGAACCAGAATCTTTAAATATTATATTTATCTTTTTGAGTGCACCAAATATGATTTGTATTAGAAAATTAATCCAATAAATACTAATTTTTAATCCAATATTTATATATATCAATTAATGTTTATAAATTTTCTTTTTTCTAACAATTTTTCCTTGATTGTGAGTCTAATATTGTATGTTTTTTTTGTTTTCAGTTGTGCCATGGAGGAACTGTTCTAAATTTATGCAAGAGATTAATTGATCAAAACAAACGAATGACCGAGATTCACATTGCTTATATCATTAAAGAAACTATAAAGGTACTTTGCGAACTATATAAAATCGAATGTCTTAGTTAAATTCTTGTTCTACTTGATGTTTGTTAAAAAGTTCATTGTGACTTTAGCAGACCTAGCAAAACAAATATGTTAACTTTTGATATTTCATAATGTTTCGAATGATTATTTTAATCAGAACTTTTTTTTTACCATTTTTATTTACAAATATACAACTACGCATATTATGCATAACAGGCATATGTAGTAATAGATTACACAATGACATCGATGCACATGAGCAAATAATGAAACCCACTGGTTCAACTTCTCACCTTGGTTTTTTTTTTTTAAAGTATATTATTGTAATAGTAGATCCGTGGGCCATTTTCTCTTGAGTCGTCTTGGGGGATTCTGGGAAGGTGAGGAGGAAGCAAGGATTCGTACAAATGGATTTGTGTGAGAGGAAAGGTTCTTGTGAAATGACCTATAACGATCAGAGGCAAGGTTTTGGATGAATGGAATTTTTAAGTCTTTATGAAGGGTGTAGTTTTTGACGTAATACGGAGCATTTGTGATAGTGCGGAGGATTTTGGATTGCAATGATTGTATTCTATGAATATTGCATGGTTTTGCACAACTCCATAGTTCAAGTCTGTAAGTCCAGGTCGGTTGCAGTAATGTTTTGTATAGTAGTACTTTGTTATGTAGCGTCAATTTCGAGTGTTTCCCTAGAAGTCTGTACAGTAGTAAGAATCGTCGTTTTAATCAAAACTTAAAAAAAAAAAAGTAAAGAATTTTTACAACAGAGCTAATTAATTGAGTTTAAAACAAGTACTCTGGTTGAGTGAGGAATTAACTATTATATCGTTATAATATCTAAGGTCAATCTAAAAATTCTTACATACATCCATCAACAAATTAGTGTATTGTTGTTAATTGGTGGTTTATGGGTTGCAAACGTTACAAAAATAATTATTGTAATTTTCAATCGTATACAAAATTATTATAGTTTTTAAGTTTAAGAACTCGAAAGAAATTTAGCTAGTTTTATGGATGTTAGAAGTAAACTAACTGGTAATACCTTATAAGGAACAAAACGTTTCTGCTTGGAAAAAAGTATTTTGAATGTAAATGATAAAAATAGGGTCGATAGTTATTGGAAGGAAAGGAATTCGAGATATTTAATAAACTCGCTAACCACCTCTAACCACCTCAGTGCTTGCATTAGTATCAGTGTGGGTTGGAGTTGATGACCTGCCCATGGCACTCCCTTGGTATAGTCTAAACGACCATGGTGTCTTCCCCAGCTCTATACTAGGATGAGCCACTTCCAAACATCTGATCTCTGCTGAAGCTTGGAGGATAGTAGTATCCATGGGACGGATTACCAAATGTACCGTGCCAAACGGCTGAAATGTCCGAAATAGTAGTGATTCAATTAAACAATTTTTATATTTTAAATTTCCAATAAGGAGATAATTGTAAAGTCATATTTTAATTTAATTTCTAAAATACTAAATACTAAAAGAAAAACATATTACTTATGATTTTAAATTTCAAATTTATTTTAATTTTGTTGGCACTTGTTTTGTATACTTATAAATAAAGAATTCAAGAAATCATCACACATTAAAAACTAAAAGTAAATGATATTTCGATAAAAAAAAAATTACAGAAAAAAAAACAAAAGTTTCCAATTCATTGTTAACGAGGTCTCTTGATAAGGTTATAGACCTTGTTCAGTTTTCTATTGAACTTCCAGTGATGTATTTAACGTGCTTGGTCTCCCTTTCTCTTTTCTCCTGAAGACGGATTGCCCGAAAATTTGAGTCTGTAAGTGTGTTTCTTTACTTTGTGAGCTACCTATCTTCAATTTTGAACTGTTTATATATATATATATATATATATATATATATATATATATATATATATATATTCCACATAAACACGTGAAATAACAATCAATGATCAAACCACAATATTAAATGGGAAAACAAGATTAAGATAATTCAACCGTAACAAGCGGTCTTCGTCAGAGTCAAAAACCCAACTGGATATATATATATATATATTCAACTGGATACAATACAAAAACAACATAATATATATATATATATTTGTATGAGTTGGCAGCAGATCTTCATCCAAGCATACATTGTTGAATAGCAGAGCAGATTCTGCACTCACGACTTTTTTAAGTAGCAGTTCTGTTTTCCTAATTACACTTCTATGTTGCAGAGGCAATGCAAATAGCAAATAGCAAATATACTATTTGCATTGCCTCTGCAACATAGAAGTGTAATTAGGAAAAAAGAACAGCTACTTAAAAAAGTCGTGAATGCAGAATCTGCTCTGCTTTTCAACAATATATATATATACAAAATTGAAGTTTATCAGGACTGGGTCAGTTCTTCAGGTTCAAATTAAGCTTTCATTGTCAACGTTTCGGTTTTTATTTAAAACCTTCTTCATAGCCTCATATCACATCCATAGGTTCTTCTTACATCCTCATAGAACTGACCCAGTCCTTATAAACTTTAATTTTGTTTCTATTTCACGGTCGATACTTTTATCATATCAATATATATATATATATATATATATACAATTAAAAGAAACGGTCCAGCGGACTTTTTTACAATAAAATAAAAAACGAAGGAAACACACAGAAAGACACAGACATAACTCACATCGATATTTCGACAATCGTCGTCATCAGGAGGTGCGAAGAGCGAAGAGCGAAGAGTCCCGCAGGAAGACAGGGCGGTACTGAACTCGGAAACCGCAGCCAGTACCCCACCACTTACCACCAAGCGGGGGAAGGGAGGGAAGGAAATGAAGAGCCAAATTAAGACGTAAAAGGAACGAGTAAAAATTATAACTATAAAAAATTATAAAAAAGTAGATAAATCAAATTAAAATTAATAAAAATAATAAATAAAAAGTAAAATAAAAAATAATAAATAAATAAATAAATAAAAAAAAAATAAATAAATAAATAAAGAAATAAAAAAAAAATAATATTAAATAAAGAAATAAAAAATAATAAATAAATAAATAAATCATAAATAAATTATCGGTTGAGGTTGAGTCCGGAGGAAGAGCGAGCATCAAGTAAGCATATGTATGCCTCCTCTGAAGCTCTTAGGGTAACTTTATTGTTGGATTCGGGGATCTGTTTCAGGATCTGAACCCTGAAACAGTCATTGAAACTGAGTCCATGCGAGTTCGCATGGATGGCTACAGGATAGTTACTGCGTTGACCGACTGAAGCCCTATGACCATTCATACGAAGGCTCAACTTATTAGAAGTTAAGCCAACGTAAAAGGAGTCACACTGAGTGCAATCCAGTCGGTAAACACAGTTGCTCGAGGTACAGGAGGAATTGACCTGAACCGGGTAGGAACTATGGTGGAGAGGGGAATCGAAGGAAGGATTAGGATTTACAATCAGGCAAGTTTGACAGCCACGGCGTCCACATTGTTTCATTCCAGGAACAGGATTGGAAGGCTGAGGGGAAATATGAGAGAAAATGCTTTTTAGATTGGCAGGTTTACGGTAGGAAATAGAAGGGGGGTGATTAAAGATGGAAGAAGTAGAAGTAGACAGAATCGGAAAAGACTCCTTAATAACAGCACGAAGCTTATAAGCGCCAGGGAAGTAGGTTGTCAGGAAGAAGGAAGTGTTACTTCTATCCCTCTTGGGTCTGGTTTGGTGGGAGATGTCAGCCGGTAAAACACGACTATCAATGAAGGAGCGAGGATAGCCTCGTTCAGAAAATTTGTCCTTTAAGAGGTTAAGGTGATGTCTGCGGTCTTTTTCTTGAGCGTTTTAAAAATGAGTGACCTCAAAGTTGAGCAGCGGTGTGCAATCAAATTTTGCTTCAGACTTGGACATAATGCAACCGAAACTTTTGAAAAACTTCAGGAGGCCTATGGAGAACGTGTTTTATCAAGGGCACAGGTTTTTCGGTGGTTTAAGGAATTTTCAGAAGGAAGAGAGTCGATTGAAGATGAACCACGAAGCGGAAGGCCTTCAAGTGCAAACACCGATGAAAATGTCAACAGAGTACGGAACCTTGTGCGTTCAGATCGACGCTTGACAGTCAGAATGATCGGGGAACAGTTGAATTTGAATCACACCTCCGTTCATCACATTTTGACCAATGAATTGGAGATGAGAAAAATTTGTGCGAAAATGGTTCCGAAAATTCCGAAAAGAAAACGAGTTTTTGGCCAGTAAAAACATTCCTGTTGCTCCTCAGCCGCCTTATTCACCAGACTTGAGCCTTTATCACTTTTTCCTCTTCCCGAGATTGAAAAATCACCTCAAGGGAACTCATTTCGGGACACTACAAAACATACAAACTGCTGTAACCGACCAGCTGAAGGCCATTCCAGAATCCGAGTTCCAGCAATGCTACAATGATTGGAAGGACCGTCTCCAGCGCTGTGTGGCTTCCGAAGGGAACTATTTTGAAGGTGACAATATCACGTTGTAATTATATTTGAATAGAAAATTTTAAAAAAAATCAGTCTCACTACTTTATTTACACACCTCGTATATTGTTAAATAACGCCCCATATTTGGCTTGTATCTGTTTTTACATAAGTTTTTCAATCTCCTAAAGTTTTTTCTCATCTCTTCTTTAAAACTGTATAACTTATCACCTATATTAATATTCGACATGTTTTGAATTTACTAAATTCATATTCAGAACAATAATGATTATATTTGTGGATAGGTGTGTTCATATAGAGAAGGAACTGTAGTTGAAAGTTGATTTAGTATCGACAAGCAATTTATACGCAAGCTCATTCTCGTGGTATTCAGATCGATGTAATAAGCCTTACCTAAGTGCTAGGTTTCGATTGTATATATTCTAAGTACCGATCTCTCTTTTTTAAACACACTGTTTAATATTGAGAGTTCAAACTCTATTCAAGGCAAGAAGAAGTTTTCATTACCAGATCATTTACTTGAGAAATGGTATATTTGATGGATCTTATATTGCAAAATTTTAGAAATAGTATTTTTCCCGCACGTAATTTCGAATATGATAAAATAATTAATACTCGCAAGAGATGGAGTTCCCTTTAGTACTTTTTTTTCTTAATTAATATTCTTCATCGACATTTCCTTATTTTTGTATTTTTCTGAATCACAGTCTTCTTTTTGAAGATATATAAAAAGTGTGATGTGATGAGGCAAAACTGCAGATTGAATTTGTATACCGGATACATGGTAATTAAGTTTTTGATTTCTAATGCCTCAAAAATATCAAAGGTGCTACGCTGCTAATGAGCCTGGGGTGTAATTAGGGTTGCGGCGACTGATGGAGTCTCTAATAGGGCGCCTCGTTAGGAGTTGAGCGATGAGGTCACTATATCAAAGACGACGGCAGATATTTTATTATCATCCGCTCTAAAGTCGCTGGACAATGCCTTTACAACGCCTCTTTATTACGCCCATATGTCCAGTAGTGACATTTGCTCTCGCCATTAAAAAATCACTTTTCAGTCTTAATAGAAGAAACTAAGGGATTTCAATCAAACTTTTTCTCTTTAAGAGTAAACTTTTAGTCTTGTTCGTTACATTGAGTGTTTGCTTACATATTAAGTCTTGAACAGTTAGACGTTGTTTCACGTAGACGTTGTTTAACTGATTCAATGCTTTTACTGAATACAATTTAATATGATCAAAACCCAACTCAGTTGGGTTTTTGATTCTGACGAAGACCGCTTGTTACGGTTGAAAGATCTTAGTCTTGTTTTCCCATTTTCTTATTGTGGTTTGATCATTGATTGTTATTTCACGTGTTTATGTGAAATCTTTTTAACAATGTAATATCTGTAATAAAGAATCAAGAGAACCCTCCATTCATTTTACTGTAACAAGATTTCACAATAAACACATGAAACAACAATCAATGTCCAAACCACAATAAGAAATGAGAAAAAACACTATGATCTTTCAACCGTAACTTGCGGTTACTCCTCATCATAGTGAAAACCCAACGTCAGGGTCAGTTGGGGTTTGACTATGATAAAGTCCGCTTGGTAAAAGACTATTGTCTTTCAACCGTAACAAGCGATTACTCCTCATCAGAGTCAAAACCCAACATACATAGTCAAAACCCAACGTCAGGGTCAGTTGGGTTTTGACTATGATAAAGTCCGCTTGGTAAAAGACTATGATCTTTCAACCGTAACAAGCGGTTACTCCTCATCAGAGTCAAAACCCAACACACATAGTCAAAACCCAACGTCAGGGTCAGTTGGGTTTTGGCTCTGATAAAATCCACTTGGTAAAAGACTATAATCTTTCAACCGTAACAAGCGGTTACTCCTCATCAGAGTCAAAACCCAACAGATATAGTCAAAACCCTATACACATAGTCAAAACACAACGTCAGAGTCACTTTGGTTTTAGCTCTGATAAAGTCCGTTTGGTAAAAGACTATTATCTTTCAACCGAAACAAGCGGTTACTTCTCATCAGAGTCAAAACCCAACACACATAGTCAAAACCCAACGTCAGGGCCACTTGGGTTTTGGCTCTGATAATGTCCACATCTTGGTACGGTTGAAAGATTTTAGTCTTTTTTCTCATTTCTTATTATAGTTTGGACGTTCATTTTACTCTAAAGTATCATACTTCATTTAGTGTATTAATGATATCCACATCTCAACACTGACATTGTGTTCAATCAAAACACATGCTGTTGCTTTCAATCAAGCATAACATATAATTCAATTACATAATTGTCATCAAACTGCAACCAAATTATCATCTAAATACAACTGAAAATATAAAAACAAATGGTTTCATATTTAAAAAATTTCTACTTTTGCCACGAAATTAAGTTCCTTAGTCAGAAAAAAATTTTATTTTGGAAAATACTCTTCTAAATTCATCTAGTTTCCAACAGCAAAAATTTTATTGAACTACAAAAATGGACCCAACATAGGCTGCTTTAACCACAAATGCTTATTTGTTAATAATGATAGAAACATAATTCTGTCATTATTTTTAATGTAATTTTCATTTCAACATTGTATATCTGTTTGTAACCATTTGATTTAAACTATCGATAATAAATACTGTTAGTTTGCTATGATATGGTATCGATGTCTATTTGAAGCATATTCACAGCCTCTTACATCGGTCGTGGATAAAAGTTTTGTTAAACCTACGGCACTTTTAAATCGGTGGTCAGCTAGAAAAAAATTAAAGTTTACAAGAATCAATTTATTGTACAAAAATAGCGTTTTCCTATAGTACTGTAATTACCTTCACATTTTAATATCAAGATTGCAACTTTTTACACTATTCCTACTGCAAATATTTTAGTTCATTTTTTTTGAAATTATCTTTATGAAGGACACTACTTTCAATTTAAAGAAGTGCAGTACAATTCTATGTTGCTCACCCTAGTAGGCAGACTTTCCGCTTAGTGGGCTACAAACCAAGGAAACACACCGTCCTGTTATAACTTTCATGAAGGAAAACCACCCAAATAGGTTAAGCTCCCTCACCACAAGGATGTTAAATATCACTTCAACAAGGCGATATAACTATACACTTTTTTAAAAGAGTGTATACTGCTCCAGTATATTGAAGTGTAATTGCACTTCAACCGAAACAAGAGCACTGCTTAGCTGACCTAATGTCAGGAAGGGATTAGACACACTTTAAAGTTTTATCGTAGATATTGAGAACTGCTCCATATTCACAGAATCCATATATATCCTAGACTAGCTCTAAACTTTTTTTTCTACTTCAACTACAAAAATAATTGTTATAAGAAGTGATTCTAAATTATTTTTTTTTTTACAATTAACGGGGATGTATATAGGGAATGAGTGGTCACCCGTTGGTGCCACTCCATAACATGGTTACCCTCACAGCTGGTTTAACTTAGAAGGTCTCGTGGCCATTTTCTTTTTAAGCACCTATGGGGGTTTGAGGGTATTACAGGTGAGTAAAGGGCTTGAGCGAGTGGATTGGGGTGGGTTTGTAATCTGTTGTGGAGCTCTAAACTTATAGATAACAAAAACAGAATGCCAGAAGAGCACACAACAATATTTAACTGAAAAATACACAAGTCAGCCATTATTAGGGATATCCCAATTCAGAAATACCCTGGAACCTAAAAAATATTTTAACTTTAGAAAATATAATTGTTTCTAGAAAACTGGCTGCCAGGTTTTCTTTTCATATATGTTTCTAAAAGCACCACCATATCGTTTTCATCCTTTGGAGAAAACACTTTGGAACACAGATTTAGAAGGATGAGTCATTCTGTGCCATAGGCTTCAAGTTGTGTTTAATTTATGTTCAAGTTTTCATATTTTTCTAAAATCATCCCCTTGTCTAGAGCTACCATAAGTGTTTCATGAGCTAATTGTAAATTCAACAAACACTCAGTCAGAGTATATTTAAGAGAGCTATTATTCAAGCTGATTTATATTATGTTTTAATATGAGTCACCACCCTTCACACCTCCTGATGACAATGAAGGTCGAAATATTGATGTGAGTTATGTCTGTGTCTTTCTGTCTGTTTCCTTCGTTTTCAATTTATTTTGTTTTAATATAAATGTTATATGAGCAAAGGAAGGAATGATTATGATTTGGAACAAAGGGAAAGAAAAGTGATTCTTTAAAAAAAACACTAACATGTCGTAAACGTCCCAGTATAATACATTTATAAAAGACCAAATATGTGAAAA
Organism: Hermatobates lingyangjiaoensis; assembly: GCA_026182355.1. NCBI lineage: Eukaryota > Metazoa > Arthropoda > Insecta > Hemiptera > Hermatobatidae > Hermatobates > Hermatobates lingyangjiaoensis. Next base: position 652,517 of record JAPFBL010000016.1, read on the forward strand.
ATAAATAATTCAAAATTGAAAATATTCTTTGAAAAGAATATTTTCATATTACCATATGATTTTACTAAACTGGTAAAAATCACTTTTTTGACATTTAACAAATTGATCAAACATAATTCAATATATTTTGATTATACCAAAGAACTGAAGTAAGACTAAAATCTTTTTTCTGTCGGATGTATTTGTTATTCGACAGAATTGACTTAGAGATTGAATTTAAACTGTCGAAAAGGGAAATGTTTATTATTCTTTATTCCTGGAGGTAGTACAGATAATGATTCATCTACATATCAATATAAAAAGATTTCACATAAACACGTGAAATAACAATCAATGATCAAAACCACAGTATGAAATGGGAAAACAAAACTAAGATCTTTTAACCGTAATAAGCGGTCTTCGTCAGAGTCAAAATGTTGTTTCTGATGTTGTTTCCCCGAACACTTTCTGGACATTAGTCCTTTCCTGCGCTTTCACCCTTTTAAAATACCACTCTTCTCAACCCCTCACCAGATGTTTTCTGCATCTAGTGTTTCAGTTGGGTTTTTGACTCTGACGAAGACCGCTTATTACGGTTGAAATATCTTAGTCTTGTTTTCCCATTTCATATTGTGGTTTGATCATATCAATATATACACTCTTATTTTTGTACATCACACCGCTGATACTTATCATTAGTATAAGTACAACAGTAATACCTTTTTTGAAAAGCGAAAGTGTAGATTTCATGTTACGAAATAATCTCTTACAGGGGAACACAGCCGATGGATCTATTACATAGTTTATCTGACCTTCTTCTACATTAAAGATTTTAAACAAAAAAATTTTAAACAAAAGATTTTCCCATTTGAAATTTTAAAATATTCCTATTTTGTCTGAGAAATGTCAGAAACATGTAAGAGAAAATATCATTTTAATATAATTTTTAAATTAAGATTCAGGATAATTTGAATAATTATTTTTCAAAGAATATTTTCAATTTTGAATTATTTATATTTTACATTTTTGGTCTTTTATAAATTTATTATACTGGGACTTTTATGGCATACTACTGTTTTTAAAAAATCACTTTTCTTTCCCTTTGATTCAAATCATAAAAATCGAATTTACTCTGAACGAGTGTTACTTTTTCCTGTGTACTGTACTCTGTTATAAGGTTGCTGTAAATGTATATTGAGAGAAAATGTATTAGTAACTAGCCAGTATTTTGCCAAAAAATTTACATAAAAAGTAAATGCTATATTTATGAAATGTTATTTCAAGTAAACTAAAGATACTTTAAATTAAAAGTAAATAATTAGATTAATTAATTTACAATAAATAAATTAGAATACTGTGGTGAAAAAATATAGTTCAATAAGTATTACGTAATGTTATTTAATTTAAAAAAAAAATCAAATCAAATTAAACCAATTTTATTAAATTAAAATAAAAAGAAGAGGTTGAAATATTCCATTTTTACTAGTAACTTTAATGTTTTATAAAATAATGTCTATTATAAAATGAATTTCAAGTAATATTACCTAATCAATATAAATAGAACGGTTACTACAATAGGTTGTCAATAGTTCATATCAGTTTTACTTCTTTCAATAATTCATTAGTTAACTATTATGTTAGTCAACTATTAATTAACTAATTATTCATTAGTTAACAATTGTTTAGTCAGTCAATAGTTTTATATCAGTTTAACTCTTTAAATAATTCATTAGTTAACTATTATGTTTTGTAACTGAAAAATTAAGTCCAAATGACCAGATAAACTCTTTAAAGAACTCTTTTATGTGGTACAGTTCTTTATTTTAGGTGTGAGAAGGTTTATTAGATTCTAAAATAAAATGTTAATAATATTAACAATTTATTAAATTTCATAAGTTTCTTTGATATATACTGCAAGTGGTAATATACTCTTGTCAATCTAATCTCACTGTAGAAATGTTACTTTTTATCAACAGGATTCACTTATTGAATTATTAATGTGATTATCTTGCTACAATTAAATGAAATGCTATTTTGTTTTATGAATCTGCTTAAAGATTTAATAAGATTGATGATTTATTACTATTATTTATTACTGAATATAAATGTACAAATTTTCCCACTTATTGGAGACTACTGCGCTATCTATTGATTTTACTGTGGACTAACATTTGTATGTATAAAAACTAGAACTAAGTTGTCAAAATATGAACTTGTATATAATCCAGAAACTAAACAGAAGGAAAATAAACATCCTAATAAATAGTTTTTATCATTATAATACTGATATTATTATCTAGATAAATTTAAAAAACTTAAAATAAGTAAATTCACTGCTGAATCAAAACCTTGAAGTTTAAATTATATTAAGAACTTATGAAAATGTTCAACAATTTCAACATTTTGTTGACAGTTTTCATATTTGTTGCAAATATGGCAATATATTACACAAGAAGATTTATTTAAATCATCAATGAAGTTTAAAATAGTTCATTGTCATGGTCAAAGTTAATGAAAAAATTAAAGCTTAAACAATAATATTTTTAATATTAATAATAATAGCCATTTTATTTCACAAAAAAATTATTAGACTTGTTGATAAAAAGAACTTTTTTTTGTCAATTGTGATAGTTGGCCAGTTCTGGGCATAGGCCTCTCACACCTCCATCCATTCTCTCCTTTCTCTAGAGCAGGGGTGCTCACAGATTGTCGTATGCGAGCTACTTATGAAATAAAAGAAATCACAATGATTGCAACTTCATTTTTAAAATACATTGAGTTTCTTACAATGTTGACGATTATGTAACTTTCTGGTATGTAAACCTTCTCTTCCTATCATATGAATTGGATAGGTGTTTGCTTTTCCCGATCCACTTCCCCCCATTTTTTACCCTTTCTTTATTTGAAAATAAAAAATAAAAGTAAAGAGTAAGAGGTAACTGAATGTAATTAGCTGGCTTTCAGAAAATGTATGAGATTCCTGGCATAGACTGTACGTGGTTGAGAAAGGAAAACTTCGATTTATAATCAATATGTAAATTCTTAGGGTTTCTAGTCAAAATGTGGTTAATATCAAAAAAATGGCTAAAATATATTCATAATGATATATTATTATTATGTAAATAAATAATGGCTTGCTTAGGTTTACTGCACTTCGAGCCGTTTTTGCTGATGACCAGTGACCTGAGTATTGAAAAATCGACTGGCTGTTCTATATGTAAGTCAAAGACGAGATGAATTAGAGACTGATGTTAATTTTCTTAATGTCATACGATCTAATTATAATAGCTGGGCGATCGATTGGTAGATCGCGATCGACGTATTGAACACCCATGCTCTAGAGACTCTGAACAACATTGGTCCCGCTGTTTCTTTAAATTCATCTTATTATCTTCTTATTTGCCTTCCCACTTTTCTTCTAGCTTCTCTGAGACCGTATTTAGTAATTATTTTTGCTCATCTATTGTTCTTCATTCTCATGACATGTCCTGCCCACTTCTATTTTAGAATGCATACTGTAGACAAAATAGTTTGTATTCCTGTTTTTCTATTTATTATTTCACTCCTTATTTCTGATGTTTCTTAATCTCTAATAAACTTCCCACCATTGCTCTTTGTGCAGACCAAAGTTTCCTTATATTCATTACTGTTTCTGTCCACGTTTGAGCACCATAGGAAACACAGGAAACACACACCAGTCCAGGAAACACACACCAGTCCAGGAAACACACACCTGTTTTTCTGGAATATTTTAGCCTTTGTGTCTTTCAATATTTACCTCAGCGCCCAATACCTCCTCCAGCTAATCCAAATTCTTCTTCTTATTGCTTTATACGACCAATCCTGAAAGCTAAGTAATTGGCCAAGGTATATCACTTCGTCCGATCAATTAATCGTTCTATTTTGCAGTTTAATTTCTTTTTGCTGACCATTTGTCATTAAGACAGTTTTTTCTAAATTTCTTTCAAGTACCACCTTTTTTCTGGTTACTTGTAGATTATTTATCATTTTCTCTAAGCCTCTTATGTTTAGGGTTATGACAACTACATCATCAGTATTAAAAATACTCAATTCTCTTAAAAATACACCATTGCTCATGATGCCCTGTTGATTCTTTAAAAACTTACTCCAGGACGCTATTATTATTAATATTAAATATTAAACTTAATCATTTAGTTTGTTCCCTAAAACTGTTGATTTTTTACAGGCTCTATGCTTTCTACACGAAAACCACGTGATTCACAGGGATGTCAAAGGAACCAATATACTTCTTACAAACAGTGGGGAAGTAAAGCTAAGCGACTTTGGAATTTCAAAGTATTTTTTTTATATATATATATATATAGATATAATCCTAGTTTTCAACTGAGTAACTCTAGTAGTTTGTTTAGAAGTGTAAATAAATAATTCATTGTGTAATTTAAATGAAAAATATTTGTTCACTGTAAACAAATTATATTTCAGTAAAATAATACTGTAAACGAAAAATAATTTGTACTGTATTAATCATTATTCATACTAAATGAATGATTATATATTGCCGGTTTTTTTCGAAAATAAGACATCGTCTTACTTTATTTTTAGGTCTAAGATATATGCTAGGGCTTATTTTGGGGAGAGGGCTTCAAGTACAATAGTAATAGGTAACAATCAGACATACAATACTGAAATGCAGGAACGTTATACCTGTACCGTCACGCTATGTAGACTGCTGTCTTACATTGTATTTTCAAGATAAGTTCTACTTGATAAATTTGAAGAATTAATTTTGACACGTGCCTATGCATTTCTTGAAACGAACTGTAGTGGTAAACAAGGAATTTATCAGAATATTTTGTTCCAATCAATTGTCACAATATTATATCAAACAAATTCAACAGCATTTTTTAACGAATTATATTTTCCGCATTATCTGAACTAAGGCTTATTTTTTTGGGGGGAAGGCTTATATTCGAAAAAGTCCTGAAAATCATGCTAGTGCTTGTTTTCGGGGGATGTCTTATTTTTGGAAAATGATGGTACAATTGTCTAATATTTTTTCTAATATTATTTAAAATATGTTTGTTTTATGAGGAAATATGATAGGACTAATGGTTTATAACTGTGATAAGGACTGGTTGATGAAATGTGTGGGGTTTGTAGACTATGTTTTTGCAATAGGGAGTTGGAGAGTACTATGGGTAAGTGCAGCTCCTACATAGGCACTCCTGCCTATATGGCTCCGGAGACCATCTCATCAGCAAGCAGTAAACAGCCTTATGATAACCGCTCCGATGTCTGGGCTCTTGGTAATAATCGCCATTCTTTTTGTCATGCTTATTAAAACACAATGTGAATATGTCTATACAATAGTACTTTGATAAGATAATATCCATTTGCATATTGTAAACACCTTTCATGTTGTCTAAGGCAAGAACGAGTAGTCATTCGTTAATGTGCCTGTCAAGTACCTTGATGAATTAAAACTGTAGATACACAACACGTCTTGAAATGATAATTGTTCAATACATCCTTGACTTACAGCCAATAAAGGTAACGCTTACTTTCAAGCACGAATAATTAAACAAAATTTAGAAATGTTTAAATCATTAGTTGTGCAATCCGTAATTGTGTGGTATTTACTCATTCTGAGGTAAAATGGATAAACAAACAAAAGTCTCCAAACAAATGAAGTTTCATTTCATTTGTGTGGAGACTTTTGTTGGTTTATCCATTTTACCTCAGAATTAGAAATGTTTATTTAATGTATGATTTTTTGTTATTATTTTATTGTAGCACATTCCACATTCTATTACATGCATTAATTACACGTTTTCTTCAATAATTCCTATTTTTACATTAAAAGATTTTTGTCGTTTTAAGTCAATGTTATTAGAATAATAATATAAAGTTCGCTCAGATGCATTGCTATTCAAATATTCTTAAAGTTCAAAACTGTAAAATAATTGTACATATTCTTTATAATATTGTTTTGTGACAAATGAGGAAGGCATAAGAGGCTAATCCACTCGACAAAGTAAACCTTTCCGAATAAGAGCCTGTCTTTGTAGTTCCCTTAGACAACACTCATACACCAAGTGTCCAGGATGTAGGGATGTTTTCGTGTTACGTGTACATTATGGGCTAGGAGCTAATTTTATCTTGTTCAGGTATTCTTTAGATAGCAAATAACCTGTCATATATTAAGAAAGTTGTTAGTTTATTTTAAAATGATTTGTTCTTAGTCTTTTTTTTGTAGACTATGAAAATATTCCTTCATTAGAAGGCTTTCTGTACATTCTGCCCCAATATTATACCATTATGTCACTTTATCTGACTAGTCTTTGCTTTATATAACACATAGCGTATTTTTCATTTATAAAATCCAAGTCTTGAGCACCCTTTTTTAGCTCTAGCACCTAATAACTCATTCCCGATGACTCCTACGTGTGCCTAAACCTTTTGAAATAAAATTGCTTTCCACAAATTTGATTTTCAAGTCTATTATTTGAATGTATGATTTAATGGGTAATTAAAATGATTTTGAAATGAAACTTTTTATATCTAATTATTATTTTAAAGTTTGTAAAAATATGTTTAAAAAAGGCGTATTAGATTAACTCTCAGGTGCCAGTTACCTTAAACATTGAAATGCTCACTGATGCTAATTCATTCCTCATTATACTAGCTAATCCAAAATATTTAAACAATAACAATTATTTCTTGTTTGCCTTCTATATCTACGTTTTAAGTTTAAAATGTCTTTTTCAGAGTTTAAAAACTCTTATGAATTTTCTGAAATGGTCTACGAGATGAAAAGTAACTATTTAGTCTAGCACAGGGTTCTCAGCCCTGCTTGGACCATGTACCCCTTTCATAATTTATCGCAAGGTGACGTCCCCCTCCTTTCCAAAATCGTCTATTTCAATAAGTCGAGTCTAAATTATATGCAAATTTACTAAAAATCCTTTTAGTATTTTTCTGTATTATATTTCAACATTAAATGCTAATTACATATGATTTATATTATTAATATTGCCATATTAATAATATAAAACCGTCATACCTCGTAAGATAATCTTGGAGTCGTTGGAGCGCTTTCGGACGTTGTCCATCTTCGATCGCAAGAGTAGGTTAGTCGCGATCGAAGTTGGATAACGTTCGAAAGCGCTCCAACGACTCCAAGATTATCTTACGAGGTATGACAGTTTACCATATTAATAATATAAATCATACTAACCTCAGTGGTAATAATAATATGCATGTATCTAATTACATATATATGGAAATACAACTAAAATGGTATTTTTAATTTATAATTAAGAGTGAGAGTCTATGATTACTTTCCTCATTCTGTATGATTACTATGGAGGCAATTCACCCCTTGAAAACTCATGTAGCATGTTGCATCTATTTTAGCTGGGTATTTGTAGGATCGATAGCATCTATCTATTCCTACACTGCTCGACTTGCCGATAATGAAGACAAAAAACTGCCCACCCATTCAAATCTCCTTGTTCAGAAACCAAATCCTACTCGCCTAGCTCAGTGGTTTCGTGCTCACCTCTGAACTGATAGGACCGGGGTTCGATCCTCACCTGGCCCTCGATTTATTCACGCGGGAGGTGAATAAATTTGAGCACGTTGTCCCTCGGAGAAGGACGTTAAACTGTCGGTCCCGAGCCTGTACGATGTCAGGTACTCGTTAAAGATCCCTCTTCTAAATACACTTGAGTTAGGCAAAATTTAGGACTCCCACTGTAGAATCAATGTTCATTGTGTGGTATCACAAAGGGCCAATGCTTGGCCTAAGTGTTTTCCCACTGTGGAACTGCCACTGCAACCTAACCTAACCTAATCCCATAAGCCTCAAAGTTCCTACTTAAACTAAAAATGGCGACCACATGACTCCAAAATTATACAGTATCTCAGAGAATGCAAAGCCTGAAGACCAAACGACCACGAAGACGACACATTCCCTTACTGACTGACTCCACAATTCTTGCAATGTTTACTGACCTAACAAAAACAGCAGGATGAGAATCTAGCAGTAGTGGGCCTCTGGTCCGGAACTGCTATTTACGACATGCACTGTCGTTGGGTATTTGTTTGTTATTACTAACCATTGTGTTTCACTGCTTATCAGGTATAACAACTATTGAGCTGGCAGACGGAAAGTCTCCCTATCAGGACATGCACCCTACAAGGGCTCTATTCCAAATCGTCAGGAACCCTCCTCCGCAGCTCTACAGGCCTGCCAACTGGTCAAACATCTTCAACGATTTCATTGCCGAGTCAGTTCAACATAAAACATTGTTAATTGCTCTCTAGAAACATATGAAATATGATAAAACTAACATAGTAAAGGTCCTTAAACCACTTTTGTACGATCAATTAACCAATTAACGACCAAGTGAAGGCATGGGATATTAAATTGTGTGGTTTCATACAGAGAAGGGATTGCTCACCACCTACAACCACCTCTAAACACCTCTAAAAAGATGAATTCAGCATTTTTGATAGACATCTGTAATCATTCAATATTAAATAACTTAGAACAGAAGTTAAAAAGGTAAAGCATGATCAAAAACTAGTTTTGTTTTATTTAATCTGCATATATAAAATAATATGCAGAGTACATAAAACAAATGTTTCATATGCTCTGCGTTTTTGAAAATTTTTTTTTCATATAAGATTAAAACTTATTCTTATTCAAAATATTTTGAATAAGGAAATTGCCATATTTATTATACTAAATAAGAATGAATATTATTATTTAAAAATAATATAAATATACATTGATGCCTACTTAGTCTGTATACTTTGAGACTTTAGTGTACTGACTGAGAGTTTCAAATGGTTTATAAGGAAATCACTTATATATGCAGAGTATATAAAACAAATGTTTTATATACTCCGCGTTTTTTTACATTTTTTTTTTCAAATAAAAATAAAACTTATTCTTATAATAGTTCGAATAAGGAAATTTCAAAAATAAATTTTTTTGAAAAATTTTTACATTTTTCAAAATTAATAATATTAAATATTATTTTATAATATTATCGCGTGGACAGACGAAAAACAATAATAATTTAAATGCTTGAATTTTTTTTTTGAATACTGGCAAAATCTTTATGTTATTTTATAATATTTAATATTATTGTTTAAAATTAATATAAATATGCAACGATGTCTACTTAGTCAGTATACTTTGAGACTTTAGTGTACAGACTAAAAGTTTCAAATGGTTTATAAGAAAATCATTCCAAGTTATTGAGATTCGTTATGACTTGACAGTGTCTTGATGTTTAAATATTCACATTATTGCTTAAGCACTTCCTTTTGATTGGTACAGATGTTTAGTTAAGAACCCAGAACATCGACCCTTCATGAACGAACTTCTAGAGCATCCTTTTCTTACTCAACTTCCTGAAAACGACTTTCATGTAAGTTTTTTTTTTCTTTTTTTTTTATAGAAGCTTTATTATTTTCTTTTTCAGATAATTTTAAAAGTTGTCAAACATATTTCAGCTTAGCTCAGAATTGAGAACACTTTTAGAATCAGTGCCTCCATCAAGTGCTGATGATATTAAGCCAGAAGCTAAAGTACAATCAGGAATTCTGAAGGTATGCAAAAAGAATCTCTTGTCTATAGCTAAAGCAATTTGAGCCATCTCATTAGAATGCAGTCTAAAAGTTATTAATTCGACCTCAGGATTCACAAACAATGAAAACCAATTTTTATTCGTGGCAAATTACCAAATCATAGAATTTTTTTTTCAAACTAGCAGGCCGTTGAAGATTGCGTGGGCAGACGAAACACAATATTTTTTTAAAAATAAATGCTTGAATATTTTTCTTAAATACTGGCATAGCTCTTTTTGAACATCAAGTGCGATAAATATCAAGGGAATCGGACTTTGATTTAACCAAAACAATTGATAATATATAGAAAACAAATGTCTAAATATACAGTTACATTCTTACATTTAGAAAAAGAATTAACATTTATTTTATAGAATAAAGTATATTAAATTTACTTACGAATAAAAATTATTAAATTTTACTCAGCAGATCAGACTGATCTGTTAAAATTTCTTTTCTGTTCTTCTTTCATCTCAAAACTCAATAATTTGTCTCATGAAATTTTATTTAAGTATTGCTTTTGTCATTAATTAATAAATATTTAATCCCAGTTTTCATGAAATGCTGTAAATTTGAAAGATATTTTCTTTACAATATTTTAGGAAAAGAGAGTTCTAAGGCATTGACTGTAGAAGACCTGGCCTCTCTGGAAAAAGTCACTGAGGACTCGGTGGCAGGCCAGGTGGAAGCCAGGTTCCAGAGGGGACATTACTTCACTTTCATTGGAGACATTCTTCTCTTTCTCAACCCTTCTTTAATTCCAGATATCTACAGTTATAAGGTTAGATATTTTTCAACTAATATATATATATATATATATATATATATATTCTAAATATATATATTTCACTCAAAATTCGAAAAAAACGATCCAAACTAGACGCAAATCAGCTCAAAAACGAAAAAAAAGCAACACACAGAGAAAGAGACACACTTACAAACTCAAATTTTCGGATGTTCCGTCTTCAGGAGAAAGTTTCCTGCCGTTGTGTTTCCGCCGTCCTTGGTCGCCCTTTCTATTTTCTCCTGAAGACAGATCATCCGAAAATTTGAGTTTGTAAGTGTGTCTCTCTCTTTCTCTGTTTTGCTTTTCTTCGTTTTGTGCTGATATATATATATATATATATTTTAAATAAACAGTGACACATAGACTGAAACATAACAAAAGACTCACTTTTCAATAGTTCGACCGCCATTACGGTCGAAATATTGAAAAGTTTTTAAGTGTTATCTGTCCTACCGGACCGTTTTTCGTTTATCATGGTATATATATATATTATAACAAATGAAATAAATTAATATTAAAAACGAAATAAAATTAGCATACTTTTAACAAAATGAAAATTGGCACAATTTTTAACAAAACATGTTTGAATGAAGGTCTGTGTTCCCAGAATAAACAGATATACATATATAAAAAGATTTCACATAAATACGTGAAATAACAATCAATGATCAAACCACTTCTTATTGTGGTTTGATCATTTATATACATATATACAGCTTTTCGATGAAAATAGGATCCGAAATGGACAAATACAGTTCAATGTACATAAAGAAACATAGAGAAATTAAAAACACAAACTTACAGTCTCTAATTTTCGGTTAAAGCGAAAAATGGTCTCCAACCGTCTCTGTACGAGTGCACTTGGTTTCCCTCTCTTATCTCTCCTGAAGGCGGTTCAACCGAAAATTAGAGACTGTAAGTTTAAGTTTTTAATTTCTCTATGTTTCTTTATACATTGAACTATATACATATATACCATATATATAATTTTTCGATGAAAATACGATCCAAAACGGTCAAATAAAGTTCAATGTAGATGAAAAAGCATAGAGAAATTAAGAACACTTACTTACAGTCACTATTTTTTGGTTGAACCGTCTTCAGGAGAGATAAAAAAGAGAAACCAAGCGCAATGGTACAGAGATGGATGGAGATCTAACTCCAACCGTCTCTATACCAGTGCGCTTGGTTTCCCTTTCTTATCTCTCCTGAAGATGGTTCAAACCGAAACTTAGAGACTGTAAGTGTGTATTTTTAATTTCTCTATGTTTCTTCATATACATACTGTTGAAAATTAGGCCATATTTAGCTGAAACTTACTTTTTCATAAGAAGCAAGGATTTGTATGAAAAATCAAGTTTCATCTAAATATTGTCTAATTTTCAAACACGTGTATATACAGGAAGAACTGCTACCAAAATTTACGAAGGTCAAAATATCGTTGTGAGTCTTTTTTGTGTGCGTTTTTATCTGTTTTCTTCTTTCCTGAGTGAACTATATATATATTAATATTTAAAATTCAATATTGCCTAATCTGGACCACATATAGTCAACTATTTGTGGAGTAACGTATATATTAAATATATATATATTAAATATTAAAATATGAACAATTTTTTAAGCGTAAGAAGCAGTCTTCGTATGTGAAAGACTTCGTCTCCCTGAAAAAATGCTATTTCCTGCACTTTACACCCTTTAAAATGTTACACCCTTTGTTTGTCCTGCCACTCTTCTCACCCCCACACTAGATGGTTCTACATCTTTCACTTGGAAGACTTTAACAAAGATCGCTTGTTACGGTTGAAAGATCTTAATCATTTTTTGTAATTTCTTATTGTGGTTTAGACGTTGATGAACTACAATGTAATAGTTTGACCTCTATATGAATAATTTATTCTAATTGGATTCCACATTATTTATACTTTACTTGCTAATGAATTCAATATTTATTTTTTTTCTTAATGATAGCATAAACAATATAAACATACTGTTTTGTCTCGTGCTAAGTTGAAGTGTCAATGCTTGCGTGACAACCAAACCATGCTCTCCAGAGGTCATAAGCCACAGGTGTCAAACATACGGCCCGCGGGCCGCATCCGGCCCACCTGAGGGTTCGATCCGGCCCGGGGGATAAATCTGCATTATATATATATATCAATGAGCAAACCACAATAAGAAAATGAGAAAAAACAAGACTAAGATCTTTCAACCGTACCTAGCGGTCTTCGTCAGAGTCAAAAACCCAACTGTTTATATATATATATATATATATATATATATAAAATCAGTTTACTCTAATTTCCTTAAAAACCATTCAGTTCTTATACTATCCACCAGGGTTTTAGTAGGCGCTGTATCCACTTTTCCTTTGTCCTCGCACCAGCGAAATATCTCTGTCAAAAAGGATAATAGTAAATACAGAGTGTCGGATTTTAATAAATATTTTTATAATTGACTTATTTTTCTTTGCACTAATTATTAGAATTAGTGACTAATTCAAAGAAAAAAGGTAGACTTATTGTTAGTTCATTGTAATTTTGTAATTAGCTTACTGGTCTGGCCCGCTTGTGATCAGATTAAGCTGTTTTCGGCCCCCAGACCGAAATGAGTTTGACACCCCTGTCATAAGCAAACAATACCCTAAAAACCTAGTGTTGTTACCTCTGAAAACCTAGTTTACCTTGCAAAATAAAAAAAAAATATCGCATAAGACCTATTTTTTTTAAAAATTTAAATCATCTTAAGAAATAATAACATTTTCAAGATTAAGTTTACAAGAAATGTTTTTAAGAGGATCATAATAATTATTCATTATAATACAAACAAATAATAATAATAGAGCGTAGTATTAAATAATAAAACACATAATTATATAAAAATAGCTATTTCAGCTCTAGGTATGTATTCACTTGATAAAGTATTATTTTACAATTTACATAAAAACAAACTGTTATCAGAGAATGTTATAATTGCATAGCAATGATAGTAAATGCCTTAAACTGTTGTGACACCTTTCCACCTTTCTAAGTGATCCAATAGTTTTACTTTGTATATTTCATATCAGCCCAATAAAGTCAGTATTCAATATGAATACAAATCAGGTTAAAGAGCTATCTTTATTCCTACGAGCATTTATATATATATATATATATATATTATATATATATATATAAACTGTGACACAAAGAAAGAACATAACAAAACTCACTTTTCAATACTTCGACCGTTATAGCGGTCGTCCTCAGGAGAAGAAGTGAATTGACGGAGGGACGACCGTCAACTGACTTGACTGTCAGTCAAGTTTCAAATGTCAATGTTTAATTCCCTCCGTCAATTCACTTATTTTCCTGAGGATGACCGCCATAACGGTCGAAATATTGAAAAGTGAATCTTTGTTATGTTTCTTTCTTTGTGTCACAGTTTATTTTAAGGGTAATCTGTCCTGCGGACCGTTTCTTGTTTATCATGGTATATATATAAAAAGATTTCACATAAACACGTGAAATAACAATCAATGATCAAACCACAATAAGAAATGGGAAAAGAAGACTAAGATCTTTCAACCGTAACAAGCGGTCTTCGTTAGAGTCAAAAACCCAGTTGGTTCATATATATATATAAGAAGAACGTCTCTATTCTTCGACTTAGGGTTCTCTCTCACTTCGTCCTCTCTTCTAGTCTACTCCTGATGACGAACAACAATTCGAAATATTGAATTCTATAAGTGTTCTTTTTATTCTTTTTTCTGTGTCGTGCTTTGTGTAATTTAAAGTTATATATATATTTATATATATATATATATAGTCAGTAGTAGTTTGCTTCTCAACGCGAGTACTTCGCACTTCTTCCCGATGACAACGGATGTCGAAATATTGAAGTGAGTTCTGTAGTGTCTTTCTGTGTTCTTTTCTATTTGTTAATGTTTATTATATATATATATATATATATATATATATCAATGATTAAACCACAAAGTTGGGTTTTTGACTCTGATGAAGAACACTTGTTACGGTTGAAAGATCTAGTCTTTTCTTCCCATTTCATATTGTAGTTTCATCATTAATTGTTTTATTTCACGTGTTTATGTGAATAAATAAATGTATACACATACTCGAAATACTACAAATTATAATGTATTATAAGGTGTGTTTGTTTTAGTATCAATTGAAGTACAGAAGTAAATCGAGAAGCGATAACGAGCCTCACGTGTTCAGCGTGACAGATGCTGCCTACCAGGACATGCTGCACCACGAGACAGATCAGCACATTATTCTCAAGGGGGAAACAATGTCGGGCAAGACTACCATGTTCAGGATGGCTCTGAAGCACCTCCTTTTCTTGGGCCAGGTCAGTAATCCTCGCATCAAAGCTAAAAACCTCTCATATTCTCAATCACTTTCATTATAAAAAAAAAACTCTTTTCAAATAATTTACGTTAAATAAACATGAAAAATTGATTAACGTAGATATTTTGTTCAAGAATTTAAGTTCATTCGAGGAATTTTGAAATCATTACCTTAATAAAATGATCCCTGGCATCTGAAGGAGTATCTAATATTAACCATGCATAAAATTTCTGAGATCTATTTTCATATTGATTTAGATGAAATATGAGTTGATATGTACGTTTCACGAATACATGCGTTAAATAAAATTGTTAATTTAGTATTTTTCATGTTCAATTGTTTATGGTTACTATATATACATAATAATACTATAGTAATCGCTTTCAGTGACATTTTTTAAATATACAAAATAAGATTTCATTCATAATAAACATTCATGTTTTATATGAATTTTTACGGTTTTCTACGACATAAACATAACATTTTTAGCATCTAAAACCCCTAATGAGTCCTTAACAAGTTTTAAAACTTTTTGATAAAGTTTTTTTTCAATTGAAGTTTGAATCTAACCTTTTTCAATCGCTGGTGGGGTTTAGATGGGAAGATAAAAAAATAGAGAATCATACCGAATTTCGACATGATAAGTACTCCACAACTGAAATGGTGATTATTAGATAATGGTAAACGACAAATATTCATATTCATTAAATTTTAATTTAATTGTAATGCAAGATGAAAAGAAATATGAGGAATTATTAAAGACAATATCAAAATTCAAAACATATTTTTCCTTTATAAAAACATTTCTAAAACAAACAGAATATGATCTGCACTGAATTTACTAAGTTTTATTTTATTTATGACGTATAATATATTATATATCATATATATATATATATATATAGCAAAACTAAAATTTAACGGGACTAGCTGAGTTCTTCAGGTTCAAATTAAACTCTCAATGCCATCGTTTTGGCTTTTAGTTAAAACCTGTTACATAGGCAGAAGTATACATTTTGAAACAGAAAAACTAAGTTTTAAAATACAAATTATTTTATAAAGAAAAATAGTCTCTGAATTTCAACAACAACTGTCTAGTTTGAATGAACACGTAACACAGTTTACTTATAATTTTGAAGTGAAGTGAAAACCTAAAAAAAAAAAAAGGGAAAGTCATTAACAACTTAAAATCTACCTCTATCATTGATAACACCGGATTCCTGAAATTATTAATCATTTGATTATTGAATCAGTGATAAAATTAGAAAAAAGGAAAAAAATAAAATAAATGCTCGGCGACCTTTACATATTGGGAAATGATACATTAAAATAAAATAAGTACTAATTAAAGACTTTGGTAATACCTTTACTTAAAGTAAGGCTGAGTGTAAACCACCTCAGATTTATTTTTTTAATATAATTTTTTTTTATTTCAATAAAAATGCACTCGTGAAGTTTCTGGTTACGTAAATCGATCAAAGCAGGCAACAAGATGACTTATTAAGGTCATTTTTATATATACTAATCAAATAAACGAAATGTTTTCCTGTAATTTTTTTATAAAAGTGATATATTTGGAGCAGAGTTCAAACAAATGCGGGGAGAAGATAATAAAGGCTGTCGAAGTGCTGCAGGCTTTGGCAATGCTGCAACCCCTTCTAACAAGGACTCCACTCGACACATCCTGCACCTGCAAGTCACCTTCTCCACCACAGGCAAGACTTCAGGCGCCATCTTCTGGCTGTACCAACTTGAAAAATGGAGAGTTATTGGCAACAGGTGGATCTTTTATTTAATACAAAACTTCAGTCAAGTCAGACATGTATCAAACTTGAAGAGTTATATTCTTTTCCGAATTAAGTATATTTAACATTAAGTTATGTAGGTTAGCTAATGGTTAACATACTCACCTCTGGACTAGTAGGTTCGGGGTTCGACACCCACCTGAACCTTGATTTATTTACGTGAGATGTGAATAAATCTGTGCACGTCGTCCTTCAGAAAGGATGATAAAAGCGTCGGTCCCAAGCCTGTATAATGTCAGGTACTCTTTAAAGACCCCTACTCTAAATACTCTTGAGTTAGGCAAAACTTAAAACTACCAATATAGAATCAACAGGTAGTGTGGCTCACCCATTACAAAAATGGGTACCAAATAATAAATGAGCCATAATTTCGCCCCTAAAACAACACTAAAAGGTGAAAACCTTATATTGTTGTTATTATGTTGTTGGAAAACAAACAATACAATATTATGTTTTTTTATAAATATAGTTTTTTGCATAAATAGTCGTTAATAGTGTACCGAAGAATCACAATAAACATGCGATACAATCAATAAAGTTTATTATATATATATAAAAATTATGTATAAAATCACAAGAAAAAAGGAAAAAAAATACAAATAAATGCTCGGCGACCTTACACTTTATGTCTTCATTAAGCAAAGAAAGTAAAATAAAAGAAGATAACATAAAAAAAGATTTGTTTAAAAGTAATATTATTTTTATGTTACCTTATTTGTTTTTACATTATTTGCTCTCTGATGTAAAAGGCCTAGAAGCATTTATTTCTATTGTTTTCGTTTTTCCTTCTGATTTTATACTTCACGGTTTAGTATATATTAGTTTATATATGTATAACAAAAGCAAATTGTTTAAAGCATTTAAAAATTCCTATTCAGCTTCTTAATTGAGCTACCGAAGGTCAAGTTTGAGTTCGGTAATATGTGAATCAATATTAATTAAAGTTGAGATAGCCTCAAGAAAGAAAATGAAGTAGTGTGCACTAAACATTATTGTTACCAAACTGTAATGATAAGAGACAACAGTCTTTTATGAGTGTGACAAAATTGTCTGTCAATAGTCTATTAAGAAAAGACAATCAAATCTATGACTGTTAAGCCAGACTATGACTACTAAACATGTAATGAGAAACAGGTGTACTGTATAATTATTAAAATCGGTTTCTTTTTATGTCGACTGATGCTAATGCAAGAATTACGTTAAACAATTAGTTCTAAATGTTCTCTTTCTTATTTAGCATTTCTTTATGAATTTAAAACAATGTTTAATGTAGAAACAATTAAGAATGCTTAAAAGAGATAAACAATATTCAATTGTGATCATAAAGAGAAAATATAGGCAGAACATGTGTGAAAAAAAACGCCAAAAGCAAAGATTCTTTAAATTGCAGGATGGTAATTTAAACAGTAGTAGATGTGTACTATGAAGGTCACATTGAATTGGTACAAGTGTTTTAAGGTCAAAAGTTTTGAAGACAGTATTTCAAGGTCAAAAAGTTTCAAAGTTAGGATTTCAAGGTCAAAAGAAGTAAAGACCTGGCATTTTGTGCGTGTCATGAGCAAACGCTCCCAAACCCACCCTACAAAAACCCCGTAACTATTATATGTGCTATACATTATAGTATATTTGAATATGAAACACCCTTATAACTAAAAATCTGAAATAAAATAAATTAATGAAATAAATAATGAATAACTAGCGGGAAAATTCTGAACCAAAAGCTCCCATCTTTCCACTAACCGCATCTAAAACCAAGATGTTGTTTCAAAATTTAGCTCGGATTTCAAGTAAAAATTCAGCACAAAGATCTCGGATTCTGAAAAATTTGTATCTTAAGCGACCTTGTCTATAAGGCGGTCATTCGTTCTACTATGACATACGGATGCTCAGTCTGGTTTGGAGCGGCGCACACAAACAAGAAATGCATCCAAATAGTACAGAATAAATGTTCCCGCCTTATAGCTAGAGCTCCATGGTACGCCAGAAATGTTGATATTCAACATGATTTGAGTTTGGAATCTATCTATTCCTACATTGCTCGACTTGCCGGTAATGAAGACAAAAAACTTTCCACCCATCCAAATCTCCTTGTTCAGGAACTAAATCCTACTCCTCAACCCTTCCTAATCCCACGATCCTCAAAGTTTCCTACTTAAACTAAAAATGATGACCACATGACTCCAAAAGTATACAGTACCTCAGAGAATGCAAAGCCTGAAGACCAAACGACCACGAAGACGACATATTCCCTTACTGACTGACTCCCCCATTCTTGACAATTTTTACTGACCTAACAAAAACAGCAAGATGAAAATCTAGCAGTAGTGGAGCCTCTGGTCCGGAACTGCTATTTACAACATGCACTGTTGTGCATGGTAATATTCGTTGGTCGTTGGTCGTTGATCTTAAGCGGCTTGTATCTCAAGGTACCACTTTTTTTTATAAATGTCCATCTTACTATAAGAATCAATATTATAGTCTACCAACTGGTTTACCACGTTGTGCGATTTTAAGCGGGACTAATAATTAAAAATAAATACCTATTAAGGTCAATATATGCCTACATTTCCCATCATTAATTTAGATATATATTGTCACTACTTCTTCAATAGGTCTTATTCCCAGAATCATGCAACAATTATGAGTCTTGCTTCAATACAACGTGTGAAGCAGGTTGGTCGATTATAACACCGACTCCCGAAGTAAGACGGACATCTATAATAATATGATATGTACTGAAAAAATACAATGATAAAATTTGTAGTTCAACAAATTTCTTACTTCAAAAATAATGAGTTTGGGGATCTGATTTTGTATAATATACGAACTAATAAATATCTTGGTATATTATTTAAGCTTTCAAAATAATATTTAGTTTCAAAACATTATTTTGAAATTAAAATGTTATGTTAATCGTAAACGATCCACTTTTTTTGTCCTTTGAGTATGAGGTACTCCTAATTATGTTCAAATCAGTCAAAATCGTTTAACAGATTTCATTATTCCTATACTTCAATTACAGTAAATAATAATATAGATTTCATTACTGAATAAAACAAAGTCAATATTAATGACGAATATACTTTTATATGAATGTAGTTCTCTTATACTACTACTACTACTACTACTACTATAATACTACTATTTCTTCTACTGCTATAGTACAGTAGTAGTAGTTGTAGTAGGAGTAGTAGTAGTAGTAGTAGTATATATATATTAGTATAGGTTGGCAGCAAACCTTCTTGGAGGCATATTTTGTTGAAATGTACCGCAGCTTTGGCATTTACGACTTTCAAACTAAGATTTTTCAGTCTCCTGACAGTCTTACGAAAAGAAGGTGGCAATTCCCAAATAAGTTGTCCAAAGGACATTGAGACACTTTTTTTTGAAACACATTAATAAATATCAACAGTTTTAATACAACTGAAAGACTAACATCACAGGTAAATAATCTAACATAACTTAACTACACCATTAGATAAACCACAAGCTTTCAACATAGTTGTATTGAAACTGTTGATATTTATTAAAGTGTTTCAAAATAATTGTCTCAATGTTCCTTTGGACAACTCATTTAAGAATTACTTTCTTCATTTCGTATGACTGTCAGGAGACTGGAAAAGCTTAGTTTGAAAGTCGTAAATGCCGAACCTGCGGTACATATCAACAAAATATATTTATATATATATATATATATATATATATATAAAGGATTTCACATAAACACGTAATATAACAATCAATGATCAAACCACAATAGAAATGAGAAAAAACAAGACTAACGATCTTACAACACGTAACAAGCGGACTTCGTCAGAGTTGGGTTTTTGACTCTGACGAAGACCGTTCGTCATCGGTTGAAAGATCTTAGCCTTGTTTTCCCATTTCTGATTGTAGGTTTGATCATTGATATATATTATATATATATATTATATATAAAAAGGATTTCACATAAACACGTGAAATAACAATCAATGATCAAACCACAATAAGAAATGAGGAAAACAAGACTAAGATCTTTCAACCGTAACAAGCGGTCTTCGTCAGAGTTGGGTTTTTGACTCTGACGAAGACCGCTTGTTACGGTTGAAAGATCTTAGTCTTGTTTTCCCATTTCTTATTGTGGTTTGATCATTGATATGTATATATATAACTATAAATTGTATAGAAGTAGCATAGCAGTACAGTGGAACCTCTACATACGAGCTACTCTACTTACGAGAAACTCGAGATACGAGAGGTCTTTCGAGCAAAAATCTTGCTCTCCATACGAGAGAAAATCCAAGTTACGAGAATTTCCAGATGGTTCCGCTAGGAACCTACTAGTCGTACTAGGAACCTATGTAGCTACTAGTCGTGCTACAGCTCTTTTTAATGACACTTACCTTACACATTTCCGTAACATTTTGAAAGGGAGGCAGGGACAAACCTCCTTGGATAAGTTTTTCTTCAAAAGACCTATAGAAAGTGAAAGTGTTGCGATTCCAGCTAAAAGGGCAAAAGAAAGCGAAGAAAAGTAAAAACTGATACAGTAATGTTAAAAAGCAAAAAAAAAGCAGGAAAAAGTGCATAAATAAATTAGTGCCGTAAAAAAATTTAGTTTTTCATAAAGTTAACTTTAATTTTAAGTGGAAGTGCTCATAATAAATGCTCATAATAAACTCGCATTTTATTTCGTTAAAATCATCTTATTTATCTTATTACTGTATTTTTATGTTCAGTCACTATTTGAATGTGTTTTTAGTAATCAGGAAGATGTGTTCATAGTTATTTAGGGTTAACTTGAATGATTTTGGGAGGTCGGGAACAAATTAATTGGTTTTCAGTTATTTCTTATGGGAAAAATTCGCTCTAGATACGCGAAATTCTAGATACGAGCACGATCTGGGAACGAATTAATCTCGTATGTAGAGGTTCCACTGTACTACAGTACCACAATACTACTACTATTTTTTTATACATCTATTCAAATCAATGTAGTATTGATATGAAGTTTCTTTTTACTAATGTAACTTTTCTACACATCTTAGTTATTTTCCAAGAAACTAGTTAAATACTGTTTCTATACCCATGACAACTACTAGCTAATTAATTAATTATTAATTTTAACTTTTTTGTTTAATGCTAATATAATTTTCAAAATAATATTTTTAAACAAAAATTTAATCTTACAATTGGTAAATTCTTTATCTTTTCTTTTCTCATGTAATTTATGCTTGTCATATTTTGAAACTGAAACATAAAGTTGAAATTTAAAAAAAAAACATGAAAGAAGAAAGAACTTTGAATAAATTGAAAAATGTGATGTGAAAATGATATTGGACTTTTCTTGATAGTTTTTTTCTTTTTGTTTCAGGATTAGTGGGTGTAGTAATTTCCACATATTTTACTATCTATATGAAAGTCTTGTTGCAAATGGAACTTTAGAAAAATTCCACTTGGAGTCAGGTAGAACATATAAACATGTAAGCAGTACATCAGAAACAGAACAAAACAGGCAAAGGTTTGCTAAACTAACAGAAAATTTAACAGACCTCGAATTCGGCGAAGAAGAACAGAATACCATTTGGAAGACAATTGCCGCAGTTATTCTTCTGGGAGAAGTGGAATTCATACCATCTGAAGATGGATTTGCTTCGATTAAGGAGCAGCAAACAATAACTTCAAGTAATTCATTTAATAATTAATAAAATAATTCGATTTATTTTTCACTTTAAAGTTTGTTGATATATATTCTTTCTAAGTTTTTCAATTCTTTGTATATTATCTTTTCCTAGTTACAAATACCTACCTTCTGATGTCATAATTACAAATTACTACAAAAATTATCAACAGTTAATATAAATTTACGTAAGGGATTAATAAACTATTATATGAGAGGTCGGGATAGCCCAGTGGCAACGTGTCGCCTCAGGATTGATAGATCCGGAGTTCAATACCCACATTGTCCCTCGATTTATTCACGCGGAGGTGAGTAAATCTGAGCATGTCATTCTTCAAATTGAGTTAGTCAAAATTTAGGACTCCTAATATAGAATTCTTACTGTGTAGCATCACAAGAGTCCACAAAAAAGTGGAAGTCACTTTTTTAATCTTTGGTGACAGTACAACAGTTTTTTTTATTCTTATTATTTGAGGGTGACTACAGCACTACGTTTTAAAAACTGTTGTACTTTCCCCTTCTGTACTATAGTACCCCAGCAGTTAACTTCAACGCCTCCAAGAAGCTCAGCACTTTTGCTGAGTCCAGCGGTAAAATTTTTGTATGGAGTGTCCCGAAGAACCTACCTCTATGCAACAAAGTTACCTTACAGTCAGTCAGCAGGTTAAACGGTCTTTCTTCCTCTTCTCTGCAGAATCTGCACAAACAATCCATTCAGGCTGCCTACATTTTGGAAGAAAGTAACTTCCTTTCTCCTTCTTCGGGTTCTTAGGTGCACTTGTGGGAGGTTGGTT
Organism: Hermatobates lingyangjiaoensis; assembly: GCA_026182355.1. Lineage (NCBI taxonomy): Eukaryota > Metazoa > Arthropoda > Insecta > Hemiptera > Hermatobatidae > Hermatobates > Hermatobates lingyangjiaoensis. The sequence goes on from JAPFBL010000016.1 coordinate 675,514, forward strand.
CCCACTAGCTAGCACTTTTGCGCCCTCTGCGCTTCCGGAGGATGGTCTTGGTATCATATAGAGGGAAATCCCTGTATCTCTATCGGTGGTATTTTATCCACTCCGGCAGAGCACCGCATACCGAAGTAAGGCTATCTACTCTAGGGAGTCGCCTGGTACCCTTGAGGCTCCGTTCAAACACAGTAATCCCTGTATCATCCATCCTTTGGCACGAATCGCATAACACCTTAGATTGGGACTGAGATAAAAGGAGGGGATTTAGGGATTAGGAAGGATGTGAAACGAAGTTGGTCAGGCTCAGCCCCTGATCACCTCTTCTTTCTTTTGTCCCTGCATATAGTAGGTTAACAGGGTAACCTCGTGAAGGCCGAAAGTCGGAGTTGAGTGTTAGAGGCTATTAGAAGCGTTACAGTATCTTAATCAGTCCATTTCTACCTCTAGTATAACAGTTAAAAAGTAAATATTTATTAAATTAATGGTATTTAATGTAGTTATTAACAAACATTTACAATCATATTATGAGTTTGAAACGGTGTTTAGTTGGAGAGCTATTGAACATAGATCCTAAGAAGTTAAGCTGGGCGATGTGCAACTACTGCATCCTGCAGGATGGAACAGTATCGAAGAGAAGCCACTCCATGCAGGAAGCCAACAGAGCAAGAAATACATTAGCCAGAAACCTCTACAGCCGCCTTGTCGACTGGATCGTCAACTACATAAACCTCAAGTTCTCCTATCTCAGAACAGTCTAGTCAGTATTCCAATATATCTATAGACCATCTCAAAAACCAGCTCAATCAAAATCTAATGGACAAACTTTGAAACAGATGAACTGTATTTATTTGTTTGCAACATAAGTACCAGTCCCGTCCCTTAACCAGGGCGAACCGGGGCACTTGTAAGGGCTCCGCGGAACGACGGTAGTAACCTCGCACAAATGACCTCTTCTCTGGTTAATCTGTCTTACCGGCAGCAGGTCAGACAAACAGACGCCACACCTTCACTCCCGCAAATCGACATTCCCACGGCTGGGTCTGTCTTATATATATATATATATATATATATATATATATTGATAAAAGTATCTAACGTGGAATAGAAACAACATCTGACCGAGTCCCAATAAACTTTAGTTTTGTTTATATATATATTAAAACTGTGAGATACATTATTCTTTTACTTCACTTTTAAATAATTTAAATTCTTACTTAAGCATTTTAGGCATAGATAAAATTTGAAAGCAACATATATATATATATATATATATTTTTTTTTCATAGGATAATAACGATCTTGTGACTGTATCCACAGAATATAGTAAATTACCAATCGACATTTTAAATGAACACATGTTTCTGCTGTCTTCAGCCATAACCAAGATATGAATGCATTTTCAAACAAGATGCTCGTTATTCAAGAAACTCGAGAAACTTATAAAAAAGTAAGTTTCAGCTAAATATGGTCTAATTTTCAACAATGTATGTATACAGAAAGGACTGCTACAAAAATTTACAAATATATATACATATATATATATGTTCTATTAAAACCTATTTACTTTTTAAGTAAATTGTCAAACTACGATAACTTTCTTGATAATGGTCAACGAAGACCGAAACATGTCGATGATATACAAGAATAAAAACTTTGGAGAACTGATTTATCTTGTCCCAAACTTATGGAAGCCAGAGGTAAGGAAATTTGAAAAATTAATTCGAAAATGCGTCAAAATTGAAATAGGCATAGGTTTTAATGGAACATGTATCAATGAAGGCCTGCTCCCAAAATATACGAACATATACATATATATAAAATAAAACAGTCCAGCGGACTTTAAATAAAAACCAATTAAAAAGAAGATAGCACACAGATAGACACAGGAATAACTCATTTCTATATTTCGACCATCGTCGTCATCAGGAGGGGTAGAGTCTGCCGCTCTGATCGCCGCTCTGTCGTCCTACGGGACCCTTCGCCTCCTGATGACGATGATGGTCGAAATATAGAAGTGAGCTATTCCTGTGTCTATCTGTGTGTCTGTGTGCTATTTTCTTTTTAATTGGTTTGTATATATATATATATATATATATATTGGTGTAAATTGGGAGCAAGTACACCAAATATTGTTAAAACACTGAACAATTGCAACAGTTTGTTGCAAGCACTTGTAGGCAAATATTGTTAAAAGTAGCTGCAGCTTCTGCTCTCACGATTTTTGAGCTGGTGGCCTCGATCTTGCAGAAACTCGAACCGCAAGTTGTTTTCTAAGTTGTCCTCTTCCACCACTTTCCTTACAAATGAACAAAAAGAGAGATTCCCCCCAAGCCAGCGCGCGATCGAGCGGACTTTCTACCCGAGGACGCTAACCCAGCCTAACCATATGCCCTGGTTTATAGTGCCTTTCTTAGTTAATGCCATAAGTGAATAACCACCTAGGCATGTTAAGCCCCCCCACCACGACAAGGTGAAGGCACGTCGGGAGGGGGGGGGGGACTTGTACAACTACCACACCTTCTTTATACATTCAAAATTGACGAAATATTAGTAATAGGTACTAGACACAGAATAAAGATCTCAAAAGTGAAACCTAAAGTACATTCGAAATTGACGAAATATTAGTAATAGGTACTAGACACCGAACAAAGATCTCAAAAGTGAGACCTAAAGTACATTCAAAATTGACGAAATATTAGTAATAGGTACTAGACACCGAACAAAGATCTCAAAAGTGAGACCTAAAGTACATTCAAAATTGACGAAATATTAGTAATCGGTACTAGACACCGAACAAAGATCTCAAAAGTGAAACATAAAGTACATTCAACGTGAATATCCCTCTATTTCAGATTTGTTCTGTTGGTGTCCACAATCTTCTAATTCAGATATTTAACTAAAGGTAACAACATATAATATAAACAAAGTTTTTTGTCACATAGATGGGTTAAAAGGTCAAATTCTATAAAAATATATAATCAATGATTCATACAATTGGTACTTGCTCGCCTCTGAACTGATAGGACCGGGGTTCGATCCCCACCTGGCCCTCGATTTATTCACGCGGGAGGTGAATAAATCTGAGCACGTAGTCCCTCAGAGAAGGACGTTAAACTGTCGGTCCCGAGCCTGTACGATGTCAGTACCATTACACTTGGACTCCCACAGTAGAATCAATCATTGTGTTGTATCACAAATGGCCAATGCTCGACCTACGTGTGTCCCTTGTGGGACTGCCACTGCAACCTAATCAACCTAATAATATAAACAAAGTTTTGCCATATAGATGGGTTAAAAGGTCAAAATCTATGACAATATATAATGACTGATATATATAATTGGGAGTAGAGTCTGTTTTGGGAGTTTATTTTCCAATATCACAACTTGTATGACACGACTTAAATGCATTTGTTCCATTTTTTATTACTTTACTATAAGTAAAGTATAGTGATCGTGAAAAAATTCGATCTCGAGATTTTGACGGAATTACATGTTTTGAGATACCAGAAGTCGTTTTATGACGTTTTTACGATGATGTCTGTGTGTGTGTGGGTGGGTGGGTGGGTGGGTGGGTGGGTGGGTGGGTGCGTGTGTTAGCATTGCTTGTTACCACGCTACGGTCCAGAATCTTTGATGGATTAAGTTGATATTTTACACAAAAATGGGCCTCATAAAGACGAAGATCCCTATTGTTTGGGAAGAATTATGCATGATGGAAAAGTCACTTTTTTTGCCAAAAACCGTTTTTTTTAAAACATTTATTTCTCCTAAACTGATAACCCTAGAGTTTTGAAATTTTGACATTATGTTTGAGGTTACAAATGGAACAAACGAAAAATATATTCAGAATTTTAAAACTACAGGAAATATTTTTTTTTCAATAAAATGTAAAAATTTTGACTTATAATTCAATCTCAAACCTTGTGAGAGCGATACAAGCCATACTGTTTGACGGACAAGAATGAAACTATGCCTATAAATAGAACATTATGTGTAGAATGAGTTGAGATATTTTTTTTTGAAATTACATTCGCTAATGGGGCGTTACAGTACGATTTCTGTTTTCAGAAAATTTTTTTTGACGCTAAAGGGCTGATTAAAAAATAATGAAAATTTTACCAAAAATGGAACAAAAAATTAGCAATTCATAAAAAAAATCATGAAGTTTCAATTACGAGAAAGAGCAATAACGATATAAAAACTCTTTGTTTTCCCTAGACTAAGAGATCACCTGCTATAATTGTCGAATTTTTTGTATTTTTTTACATTGTTTACATTGATTTAGAAATTTTTTGAGCGAATCCACTGAGATAAAATTGATGTTTCTAATGGAAAAATGAAAATATATTATTAACTTATAAGAAATGATAACACTCATTAAAAAAAAATTCGTATATATGTTATTTGACAAAGGGGAAGGAAAATGATCTTATTAAATACTAAGAAGCCATAAAATTCCCAGTATAATAGTTCTGTTAAAAACCAAAAATGTAAAAGATAATTCAAAATTGTAATCTTTCGTTTAGAGATTAATAACTGTAATTATCGTACATCTTTAATTAACAAATCACCTTAAAACAACATTTTCTTCGCTGTTTAAGAAGTTTTTCAGAGAAAAAAAGAGTATTTTACTGTTTCAAATTTGAAAATTTTACATTAATATTCAATGTAGAAGGATGTCAAGTAAACGATGTAAGAAATCCACTGGCTATTTGAACAATAGCCATGTTCTCTTGTAGGATACTATTTCGTTTCAAGAAATGTTCACTTTGGTTTTTCAAAAATGTTATTACTGCTGTAGTTATACTAATGAAATTATTTGCAAATAATAAATTATTTGTGATGTACAAAAATAAGCTTATAAATTGATATGTCCTTCAATCACTATCTGTACTACCTCAGGATGACAGGCTAATAATTATATCCCATTTAGATGTTTACGTTATGCTTAAATGAGACGTTATGTTTTATATACTCAAGAAATTTGACATTAAGTTACTTATAGTAAAGTAGAGTGTAGGCCACTCCAGATTTTTTTACTTAGTTTCTCTTTGTTTACTCCATTGGGCATCAAAAGTGTTTAGGTCTTTATTAAGCTAGTATTTTCAAAACCTATGAAAAACTTTAAATGACCTTTTTTAATCATAACTTTTAAATTAGAAATATCCTTTAAAATTTGTATATATTGTTTAGTACGTGATTTGTATTTCTTCATATTTTTATAGAATACATATATCGTTAAATGTACAAATTAGATCGTTGTTAAAGAATTTATTGTGTTTTGTTACGTGCAGTTACGTGCTTTATTGTGTTTTTAAGCAACGAAAAATTTTAAATGAATTACTAAAGTGTTGTGTTACAAAATAAATGCAAATTAAAATTCCATACCTTATAAGTCAAGATTTATATCTGCTAGTTTTGCACTTCAATGGTAAATAATTGTCATAGCATACTTGTATTATCTGAAACAGATAATGACAAACACCTTTACTGAGTAAGTCTGCAATCCTAGTTTTCATTAGTTAAAATATTACTGTATTATTGTATATATTTAAAAAGAAGGTAATATTTTATTGTTAAAATAGTTTGTTAGTAATGGAATTCAAGATGCAATAATTATGAGAATTTATTTTTTCAGTGGGGATGCCCGTTGTGTTACTCTTCTTGACTATTTTGGATTTGAATGTTTCCCAAAAAATGGACTAGAACAACTTTTTATTAATACATTCAACGAACAAATTCACTTTTACTATAATCAGAAAAGATTCATCAGTGAAATGGTAATAATTTGTAAATAAGATTTCCTTTATATTTAATAACATCAAAGATATAATAGAGCAGCTGCTTTATGTTTCAAAACTTTGTGAAGTTTATTAAAAATAATTAAACATTAAATAAATTTATGATTAAATTAATAATTTAAGCGATTGCTTGACTCTGGTGAAATCAGGGTCATTCTGTCGTGTGAGGAAAATATCATGCACAGGAAAGCCTCATAATGTAGTATATATGATTTCCGTCTGAAGGGTTCAATTTTGCGGAGTCAAAAGTTTCTTTAGGCAAGTTGGAAGTTTAAAAATCTCCCTTTGAGAATTGATAATTACACTTAACTGAAACTTTACCTAAATTGAAAGAATATGATCATTTATGTTTGTTACGTTATTTGCATTAATCATATGTTACTTGGTAAATGCAAAAACTTATATTAAAATGTTTTTAAATTACATCTACTCGTATTCTTATTTATTTAGCTGAAAATATTACTATAGTAACGCCGATGCAGTGAGTTTCATGTTTATTTGTTGAATACATCATTTGTTCTCAAAATGAGGATCCCGAAAACTTTTTGTCTACTTAAGTACCAGTCCACTAAGATGACGTGCACATTTTAAAAGCCGTGGATTTCTTTCTAAAAATACCCAGAAAATAATAAATGATAACTTAAAAATTATATATTCTACATATATGTGTAGACCACTTATATATAACTAGGCCACATATATCCTACACTTTTCTTTATCGAGATTTGGTCCAGAGTAAAACAATTATCAAAAAAAGACCTTAGTAAACGTTTCGACTGTATTTCTAGATATCTTCAGGGCAAGATCAATACAGAATTAATTACCACAACATAAAAACCATTAGTTACATTATTATATTATTTATATGGATAATACATATATGTAATATCCATAAGATGGATATACATTATTACCTTTGTATTTGTGGTTTGCTTTGTCATAATATTTAAGAAAATTAATTCAATTAAGATTTAATATGTATTATAATTACAAATGTAATTAATGTAATAAAATTTAATGTAATAGTCTTTAAGCAAACCAAAAGTACCAGGGTAATAATTTTTTTTGGTGTGTAAGGACTTGTAGGCAAATTTGTTAAAAGTAGCTGCAGCTTCTGCTCTCACGATTTTTGAGCTGGTGGCCTCGATCTTGCAGAAACTCGAACCGCAAGTTGTTTTCTAAGTTGTCCTCTTCCACCACTTTCCTCACAAATGAACAAAAAGAGAGATTCCCCCCAAGCCAGCGCGCGATCGAGCGGACTTTCTACCCGAGGACGCTAACCCAGCCTAACCATATGCCCGGTTGATAGTGCCTTTCTTAGTTAATGCCATAAGTGAATAACTACTTAGACATGTTAAGCCCCCCCACCACGACAAGGTGAAGGCACATCGGGGGGGTCGGGGAACTTGTACAACTACCACACCTTCTTTATACATTCAAAATTGACGAAATATTAGTAATAGGTACTAGACACCGAACAAAGATCTCAAAAGTGAAACCTAAAGTACATTCAAAATGGACGAAATATTAGTAATAGGTACTAGACACCGAACAAAGATCTCAAAAGTGAGACCTAAAGTACATTCAAAATGGACGAAATATTAGTAATAGGTACTAGACACCGAACAAAGATCTCAAAAGTGAAACCTAAAGTACATTCAAAATTGACGAAATATTAGTAATAGGTACTAGACACCGAACAAAGATCTCAAAAGTGAGACCTAAAGTACATTCAAAATTGACGAAATATAGTAATAGGTACTAGACACCAAACAAACATCTCAGAAGTGAAACCTAAAGTACATTCAAAATTGACGAAATATTAGTAATAGGTACTAGACACCGAACAAAGATCTCAAAAGTGAGACCTAAAGTACATTCAAAATTGACGAAATATTAGTAATAGGTACTAGACACCGAACAAAGACCTCAAAAGTGAAACCTAAAGTACATTCAAAATTGACGAAATATTAGTAATAGGTACTAGACACCGAACAAAGATCTCAAAAGTGAAACCTAAAGTACATTCAACGTGAATATCCCGCTTTTTCATATTTGTTCTGTTGGTATCGACAATCTTCTAATTCAGATATTTAACTAAATTCAACAACATATAATATAAACAAAGTTTTTTGCCATATAGATGGGTTAAAAGGCCAAATTCTATAATAATATATAATCATTGATTCATACAATTGGTACGTGCTCGCCTCTGAACTGATAGGACCGGGGTTCGATCCCCACCTGGCCCTCGATTTATTCACGCGGGAGGTGAATAAATCTGAGCACGTAGTATCTCAGAGAAGGATGTTAAACCGTCGGTCCCGAGCCTGTATGATGTCAGTACCATTACACTTGGACTCCCACTGTAGAATCAAACATCATTGTGTGGTATCACAAATGGCCAATGCTCAGCCTACGTGTGTTCCCTTGTGATACTGCCACTGCAACCTAATCTAACCTAATAATATTTACAAAGTTTTGCCATATAGATGGGTTAAAAGGTCAAAATCTATGACAATATATAATGATTGATATATATAACTTGTATGACACGACTTAAATGTATTTGTCCCATTTTTTATGTTACTTAGTTTCTCTTTGTTTACTCCATTGGGCATCAAAAGTGTTTTTTTTTTCGTCGTAGGATGTGGAAAAATCTGTATCATCAAAAGTGTTTAGGTCGTTATTAAGCTAGTATTTTCAAAACCTATTCCGGGTGATCCTTATTTGAAAAACTTAAAATGAATCATAATTTTTAAATTGGAAATATCCTTTAAAATTTGTAAATATTGTTTAGTACGTGATTTGTATTTCTTCATATTTTTATAGAATACATATATCGTTAAATGTACAAATTAGTTCGTTGTTAAAGAATTACGTGCTTTATTGTGTTTTTAAGCAACGAAATATTTTAAATGAATTACTAAAGTGTTGTGCTACAAAAAAAAATGCAAATTAAAATTCCATACCTTATAAGTCAAGATTTCTTTCTGCTAGTTTTGCACTTCAATGGTAAATAATTGTCATAGCATACTTGTATTATCTGAAACAGATAATGATAAACACCTTTACTGAGTAAGTCTGCAATCCAAGTTTGCATTAGTTAAAATATTACTGTAGTATTGTATATATTTAAAAAGAAGGTAATATTTTATTGTTAAAATAGTTTGTTAGTAATGGAATTTAAGATGCAATAATTATGAGAATTTATTTTTTCAGTGGGGATGCCCGTTGTATCACTCTTCTTGACTATTTTGGATTTGAATGTTTCCCAAAAAATGGACTAGAACAACTTTTTATTAATACATTCAACGAACAAATTCACTTTTACTATAATCAGAAAAGATTCATCAGTGAAATGGTAATAATTTGTAAATAAGATTTCCTTTATATTTAATAACATCAAAGATATAATAGAGCAGCTGCTTTATGTTTCAAAACTTTGTGAAGTTTATTAAAAATAATTAAACATTAAACAAATTTATGATAAAATTAATAATTTAAGCGATTGCTTGACTCTGGTGAAATCAGGGTCATTCTGTCGTGTGAGGAAAATATCATGCACAGGAAAGCCTCATAATGTAGTATATATGATTTCCGTCTGAAGGGTTCAATTTTGCGGAGTCAAAAGTTTCTTTAGGCAAGTTGGAAGTTTAAAAATCTCCCTTTGAGAATTGATAATTACACTTAACTGAAACTTTACCTAAATTGAAAGAATATGATCATTTATGTTTGTTACGTTATTTGCATTAATCATATGTTACTTGGTAAATGCAAAAACTTATATTAAAATGTTTTTAAAATTACATCTACTCGTATTTTTATTTATTTAGCTGAAAATATTATTATAGTAACACCGATGCATTGAGTTTCATGTTTGTTTGTTGAATACATCATTAGTTCTCAAAATGAGGGTCCCGTAGGTTTTGTCTACTTAAGTACCAGTCCACTAAGATGACGTGTACATTTTAAAAGCCGTGGATTTCTTTCTAAAAATACCCAGAAAATAATAACTGATAACTTAAAAATTATATATCCTACACTTTTCTTTATCGAGGTTTGGTCCAGAGTAAAACAATTATCAAAAAAAAGACCTTAGTAAACGTTTCGACTGTATTTCTAGATATCTTCAGGGCAAGATCAATACAGAATTAATTACCACAACATAAAAACTATTAGTTACACTATTATATTATTTATATGGATAATACATATTATATGTATAATACAATTATATTATATGTATAATACAATAATAAGTATTGAGATGGTCTAAAGTTACTAAACTATGTTGCGTTAATGCTATATATCCTATAGTACAAGGCTATATGAGCCGTTTATTTTGAAAGTGGCCTAATTCCATTTTCCAAAAAAATTTAGCTAGCTATTTAAATAATTACATTTTTACGTTATCTTTACCTTTTGCAGCAAATTGTACAAAATTTATTTAAAATTACTAAGAATTTTTATAACAAAAATTAGTTGATAAATAAAATGACAATATTTTTAAATTTTTTAAAACGCAAACCTTAAATATCTCGATTTAAACATAAATGGAATTAGGCCACTTTCAAAATAAACGGCTCATATATCCTATGGTACATTTAGCCTGCCATCATCAGATAGGCTGGCTTCTTTTTTTTTGTTCGTTATAAAGTTTATTATGTATTAATAATAGTGTTTATTTAAATTAAATATGTAGTGTGCTAAAGTAAATGAAATTGAGACAGCCTAGCCCTTTTAGAAAGTTAAGTGAGGTTATGTATATGGTACGTCTTGGCATGCCACTTAGCCTACCCTACCCACCATTAGGCTACCACTTACCAGTGTTACCAATTTGCGAACTCTTCTGTTCCCATACGGAAATTCGAGTGTATAGTAGTTTGATATGAACTGTTTGAATGTATGCTATGAATGGTTGACTGCTGGAGGTGAATGGGCTTGTGTTTTAGGAAGAGTATGCAGAGGAGGGAGTGGGTGGGTGTAAACTGCAGTACTTGGACAACAAAACAACTGTAGACGAGCTGCTCAACAAACCAGCAGGGCTCATCCACCTCCTGGATGAGGCCAACAAAGCACTCGTCGACTACGAGTTCGTCATAGGTCTGAAAACTCTTATAACAGTAGAAACAAACTGACCCTCGTATAACACAATAAAGAATTAGAACGCTTACTAATAAATAATAAAGACACTAAAAAGATACAACCAATATTCCAGAGATTCCTACGCATAAAATGCAACATTTTAGAACAGCCATCTCTTACTGAAACTTACTGCGCCAGTTATAGCAGTATATATTACAATTTGTTTTTGTGTTTAGGCGTTAAATGCATTTACAGATTTAGTGCTGGGTTCCTAAATATATAATAATAATAAATTAAATTCCAAATTAACGAAAAAAATAAACAATACTCATTATTGAAGTACAATCAGTATGACTTATTACATCCTCCAAAATTTTAAGTCTCAAATATCAACAGTTTAGTTAATAAGTTTCCTATCTTATAATATATATTATATATATATATAATGTAATTTTTTTGAGGGTTGTGGTCTAATGATTTTAAAATAGTCCTTTTGCCGATGTTTCGACATATATTTATGTCATCTTCAGGGCTACAACATGATTGTTTTACAATTAGCACTACTATTTCAACTATAATCAGTTATTTCGACTATATTTTTTTTTTATATTGACATAAGGATATTGTTATAATTATTCTATTATAATTCGAATGATATAATTCGAATCCATAGTCGAAATAACTGATTATAGTTGTAATAGTAGTGCTAATTGTAAAACAATCATGTTGTAGCCCTGAAGATGACATAAATATATGTCGAAACGTCGGCAAAAGGACTAGTTTAAAATCATTAGACCTCAACCCTCAAAAAACTTACATCATATAAATATTGGGTCAAGAAAGCAAATCATGATATATATATAATAGATTACTCCATTGACCCACAATTTCTCCATATCAATAAATATCACTAGTAATCAAAACTTTTCAATATTTTCAACCAAGAAAAAAGCAATATAAAGTTTATATTGAAACCAGATATTGACTATGTTATATAGGAAAACACAGGAGGTTACTTTATAAAGCAAGATGAAATTGAAGATATTAAATGTTATAGCATTTATATAATATCTTTACAATACGTGAAATAAAAATCACTGTTGTTACAAAAAAAAGAAAAAAAACAACTCGAAAAACTGATAATTAATACATAAACGAAAAATTAAATTAAATATTTAGTTTGAAATATATTTAATCATTTGGTTAATTAAATAGTCTTTCAAAGTTGATTATTTTGAGTATTTTTTTGTTTTTTAGAATCACTTAATGAGAAACAAGAAGGACAGGGGGACGAAGAGGAAGAAGGAAGTCAGGTGAGAGCGGAGTCGGAGCACCACGTCAGTGTGGCGCACTTCACAGGCAAAGTGACGTACGACGTGTCGTCAATGGTCATCAAAAGCCGGGACTTCATGCCTCCTGAGCTGGTGGAAGCCGTGCGAGGCTCCCAGGACCCAATCATCAAGTCTATGTTTAGCAACAGGCTGGCCAAGTCTGGTAATGTGACGATGGTTCAGAATCCGAGGGCTGCTACGCCTACCTCCAACCCACGACGGAATCTCTGGGGAGTCGCCCTGCTCACTGCCGAGTTTCAGAGGAGAAAAGTAATACATCAACTTCAACCTCTAACTGGTCCAACAGAATTATATATCATCATATATAAATGATGATGAAGTATACCATGACGTTTGAACAATTTTATTAACAGTTAGTGGGTTGACATCTGACTATAGTTTGTCAGTCAATAGAAATATCAAGGATAACATCACCAAAATATAATATTAAAAATATTACCATATAAACATTCTAATATGAAATATTATAGTAATAGCTAAAGTTTAGTTTCGTCAACCTCCACATGAATTATACAGTGTTGAAAGTATTGCGTTCTAAAGTAAAAATGTAAAGTTTACTTTATAAGTAAAATTGGATATAAAGTTTCAACAGTAATACTAGTCTTCAGGTCCTTTCAAACCGATAAAATAATAATCAAAATTGATCTAAATAAGCGTGTTTTTGTTTATTTTTATACATTTTTATTGATTATTAATTAAATTGTTAATTACTTTTTATTTTTATAAATATATTTCTTTATTTTAATTTATCAAAATATATTAAATAGGTTTCATAATTTACTAATTTTCTATTGGATTATATTTTATTTTTTATATAATATCTTTAGTTATTGTTTAAACTAAAGTAAGGAATCACAAAAAGGACAAAGATCTTTCAACCATAACAAAAAGTCTTCGACAGAGTCAAATCTCGACTGAAGACCGCTTGTTACGGTTGAAAGATCTTTTCTGTGTGTGTGTGTGTGTGTGTGTGTGTGTGTGTGTGTGTGTGTGTGTGTGTGTGTTTTCTGATTTCTTACTGGTTTGAACGTTGATTTTTTTTTCACATGTTTATTGTAACATCTTGATATATATATATATGATCAAATCACAATATGAAATGGGAAAACAAGACTAAAATCTTTCAACCGTAACAAGCGGTCTTCGTCAGAGTCAAGTATCTTGTCGTCAGAGACACCCAACTCTGACGAAGACCACTTGTTACGGTTGAAAGATCCTTGTCTTGTTTTCCCATTTCATATTGTGGTTTGATCATTGATCGTTATTTCACGTGTTTGTGAGAAATCTTGTTATAATATATAAATATATATAACTGTATGTTATTACAAAAAAAATTACAACAAATAATTTAACAAATTATGTCATAAAATAGTAAATTTTATTTTTATAATTAAAATGTTAATTACTTTATTGTTAATTGACAATCATATTAATTCTTTGATATTATTCTTTCTTATTTTGTATTTTTTTTTTATAAAACATGGGACTCATGAAAGCACTGTTACTTTTATAATGAAAACTAATTGCTTGATTGATTGCCTGTTTCATTATGGAGATGGGCCAGGCTCATACAGTTTAATTCAGTTGGTGTATTTGCCCAAAATTAAAGTGATGAGGTGGTGACATGTTTGTGGCAGTTTAACACAGCCAGCCGCGGGGAGTACTCGCAAAGCAAAGGTCAAAGGCCTGCCGGCAGTGTCTACAGAGCCATCACACTTGAAATACTTCGCAACCTTTCTTCAGGTTCAGCTCACTTCATCTGCTGCGTCAGAACCTCTCTTGGGCAGACAACAGACCTTCACCAGTCCCTCCTTCGTCAGCAGCTCCGAGCTCTTGCTGTCGTTGATTCTGCATCGGCAAGCAAAAATGGATATTCACACAGAATACCTTTCAGTGACTTTCTTAAAAGGTTAACTATGATTTATATTATAAATCAGAGCATATGTAACATTTAACTCTAAATTAAACAAAATACCATATTAAAATCCTCATCAAACAAACCATACTGAAATAGTATTTAACTGTTCATACAAATTACATAATGTATCTTAAATATAGTAGAAAAAATAAAAAGAAAGTAAAATATTAAAGTTTCATTGTCTATTTTGTTTTCTATTTTCTATTTCCGGTTGTCTATTTTCTAAAACCCTAACTCCTCTTTTTAGAAAGAAACCATTTCTGAGAAACCTGTATATTCTAAGATTAGATGAACCAGGCTAGTGAAAATGTGTTTTACTTAAGTATGCGTTAAGTAATGACATTTGTCTACTCATTTTCTAAAAAAAAACTGATATTTTTTATTCTTGTTTTGTGTATTTTTTAATCTTTTTTGTACATAAAATCATATTTAATATATATATACCTATAAATGATCAAACAACAAAATGAAAAGGGAAAAAAGACTAAGATCTTTCAACCATAACAAGCAGTATTCGTCAGAGTCAAAAATCCAACTGACTGAGTTGGATTTTTGACTCTGACGAAGATCGAATGTTACGGTTGAAAGACCTTAGTCTTTTTTCCCTTTTCATTTTGTGGTTTGATCATTGATGGTTATTTCACGTGTTTATGTGAAATCTTGTTATATACATATAAGCATGTGAATATATGTCTTTATTCATATACATATGTTTATAAAGTGTGAATGTTTCAAATTCGGTTACATTAACCGAAGCACTATAAAGGTATTTTGAAGTACAAGATTGAATATATAGCTATCATAAAACTCTATTCTAAATTAACAATATTAATTGCCATTTTTTAATTACCATTAAAAGTAATATCATTATTTAGTTTATTTTTATCGGAGGTAATTGCTGTTATCAATTTAATTATGAATATCAAAGTAAGAATATGAATTATAAATAGTTCAAGAGTAGTTTCAATGAGTTGAAACAGTAAATATAATAATACAACAGAAATATCAGAGTAATAATATTTTCATTAACAGATACAAGTTCTTGGCGTTTGATTTTGACGAGAATGTTGAAGAGACAAAAGACAATTGCCGCCTCCTACTGGTCAGACTCAAACTAGAAGGCTATTCCATGGGACGGAGCAAAATATTTCTCAAGTATTACAACGAGGAATACCTCTCTCGGTAAGACTTCTCCATCAACTTAATCAGTATTACTTAGGCATTCCATGTTATGCATGTTTCCCAGGAGTAGGTAACGCGGCTAAGTTTTTAGCTCCAGCGCATTATTTTAATACACAAACAGTTAAATTACATAACTATCATTGATGCAGTAAGAAAAGTATGGTTGAATGTATTTAAACAGTAAAATATGTTAGGTTACCAAGAACTTAGGTTACCTAAGTTCTCTTGAGGAAACAGTACCAGTCAACGAATAGAATGTTCATTCTATGGTATCACAAAGGGCCAATGTTCGGCCTAGGTATGTTTTTTTCTTGAAAGGACAGTACCAGTCCACTAATATTATTGGACCCCCAATATATAATGTTCATTCTATGGTATCACAAAGGGCCAATGTTTGGCCTAGGTATGTTTTCTTGGGGGGACAGTACCAGTCTACCAATATTATTGGACCCCCAATATATAATGTTCATTCTATGGTATCACAAAGGGCCAATATTTGGCCTAGTTATGTTTTCTTGGAGGGACAGTACCAGTCCACCAATATTATTGGACCCCCAATATATAATGTTCATTCTATGGTATCACAAATGGCCAATGTTTGGCTTAGGTATGTTTTCTTGAAGGGACAGTACCAGTCCACCAATATTATTGGACCCCCAATATATAATGTTCATTCTATGGTAACACAAAGGTCCAATGTTTGGCCTAGGTATGTTTTCTTGGGGGGACAGTACCAGTCCACCAATATTATTGGACCCCCAATATATAATGTTCATTCTATGGTATCACAAAGGGCCAATGTTTGGCTTAGGTATGTTTTCTTGAAGGGACAGTACCAGTCCACCAATATTATTGGACCCCCAATACATAATGTTCATTCTATGGTAACACAAAGGTCCAATGTTTGGCCTAGGTATGTTTTCTTGAAGGGACAGTACCAGTCCACCAATATTATTGGACCCTCAAAATATAATGTTCATTCTATGGTATCACAAAGGGCCAATGTTCATACCACAATAAACAAATGTTTATTGTTGTATTTAATTCATATATATGTATGTATATATAAAATGTATATAGGAAGAGAGGTACTAATAAGATATAAGTGAAGTAATAGATGCAATCCTTGTATTATATATAGATTTATAGATATATAAAATATAATTATAGATTTATAAATAGATTGCAAACTTTTTGTGTATATTCTTTGCTAGTGTTAAAGGAAAACTTATGATTGAAGAATTGCCTTGAATATACAAAATGTAATAGGTGTTAAGAATGCTTAAAGTATGAATGGTGTTGCAGCCTCTATGAGACTCAAGTAAAGAAGATTGTCAAAGTGCAGTCGATGCTAAGAGCGTTCTTAGCCAAGAGGAACGTAGCAGCCAAGCTAAAGACGTCCGCTTCAGTCGACTCTGCCGGTAAACAACCTGAAGACATTCTGCCTTAGACTCTCACTCTTTGTAGCACCTATTTTAGATAACACACTTTTGTCCAACTCTGTAGTCGTTATCCTTAGTTCTAATAAACTTGTCATGGTTTAATTTCTTTTTTTAACCCTCCCATTTTCTATAAAGTGATTGAATCCTTTTATTTCAGTTCCCACTGAAAACATACTGCCGACTATGAATGAAAACGACGCGGCCCTAATTATTCAAAAGAGTAAGTAAACATTTGTATTCAAAATTAGTGAATTTGTTCATCCTTTAGCAATATTTTTTTCATATAATATATAACTATATAGGATAATACATTATTTTATAAAACAGCAAGTGTAATACAATATATATAATGTATACTACAGCTAAAATGGGATTAAAAGAAGTGGAGACGGTTACTATTCTCCGGGAATGAAGAATAAAGGAGCAGGTCCTGACAAGCGCAGGATAGATAATAATATATGGAAATTATCAACTCGACGGAGCCTATATAGGCTGTAGTGTCATAATAATATTATTATCATTTGAGAGTGTCTATAGCGCTGCGTCTTAAAAACTGCTGTACATCCCTCTACTTTACTAAAGTTCCCCAGCAGTTAGCTTCAACACCTCCAAGAAGCTGAGCACTTTTGCTGAGTCCAGCGGTAAGATTTTTCTATGGAGTGTCCCAAAGCACCTACCTTTGTGCAGCATAGTTGCCTGACAGTCAGCCAGCAGGTGCAACGGTGTTTCTACCTCTTCTTTGCATAGTGCCCTTAGGTGCACTTGTGAGAGGTTGGATCCCACAAGTAAGCGCTTTTGGTTTCTGGACTTCTTTCTCCTTAGTATCATACAGGGGAAAATCCCTGAAGCTCTGTTGGTGGTATCTTGTCCGTTCCGGCAGAGCACCGCATACCGGAGTAAGGCTATTTACTCAAGTGGGTCACCTGGTACCCTTGAGGTTCCGTTCATAATACAGTAACTCCTGTATCATCCATCCTTCGGCACGGATCGCAAGCGGCACGCCTTGGATTGGGACTGGGATAAGAGGAGAAGATTTAGAAAGTTGGAAGGATGTGAAATGAAGGTGGTCAGGCCCAGCCCCTGATCACCTTCTCCTCATCTTTCGTTTGTCCCTGCATATAGCAGGTTAACAGGGTAGCCTCGCAAAGGCCAAAAGTCGGAGTTGAGTGCTAGAAGCTATTAGAAGCGTTTAACCATCCCATTACTACCCCATTTTTATAATAATAATAATACTCTAGTTCAGGACGCTACTTATAGCGCTTGCACCAAACGTGGCGCACTCCTTCCTTCACATAAAGATGAATTAAGCTTAAACTACTGATTATGTTTTAGCTCTTTTTACTTTTTGTGAATATCTTTTGAACAAGCGTTATTTTCTTCTCATTAATTTTGATTCCAGTTTAGTTATGCTTGATTAATCAGGGAAATGGATTTTTATGTATTTCCATTTTGTGAAAACAATCATTACTCTGTGAAAATTTACCCTCAGCTAAGACACTTTTCCCAGAGACTTATATGTCGTTTTAGAACGACATATAGATGTATACAAGCATGTTCAGTTATGCAACTTATTAAAATTAATACGAGGTTGCAAATAGCAGATTCCAATTTGAAGAATACACTGCTGCTCTCAGTTTGAAATTTAACTCCGAGGATTTAAAATCAAAACAACCACAAAAGTCTCATTAGTTGCGTAAAGTTGATCAACTTTATAAAGTATTCCTTTTATTTTCTTCAATTTAATATTATGAAATATAACAATAATATATAAACATGCTATATAAACAGTAGACGTTTGGTTACAAGAGATTTATGGCGCATCTGAAACCTTATGTTAAAAATTTGGTGCTTTTATGTAAAAGTTTGTCTATCCCTGCTCCAGGTAATATGGAAAAGACGCTAAAAATATAGTGTCTATTTTTAAACTACTGCCTTCTAACAACAAAACTTGCAGTCTTTCTTGTTTGCGCTGATTTGCGTATGGTACTGTTCCAATCTCAATCAGTGCCCATTTTAACTGTAAGCATAACACATACAGGATATGCATGAATCCTCATGTTCTTTCCATTAAAATTAATTAATTACTACTTTGAACCATTACTATTCAATGGAAAATAACGAATTATATCATTCTGTGGCAGTATTTTAAGTATTTTTTTCAAAAAAAAAACATTTATTTTAAATAATTTCTTAGATTGGAAATCACAAATGAATGTGTTAGGTCTAATATTCATCATATCATATAAGAGCGACTTTCCAATGTCATATGATGGATTTACTTTATAAAAAAGAATTATGAAGTATATTTTCAGCTTGATGATATTAACTCATTTAAGTTTATAAGAAACGGTTTATTTATTCCAGTATTTTAAGTTTCTACTAATAAAAAAGAACAATTGATTATATTTTCTTGTATCAACTGAACAAATAAAAATGAAATGTTTATAACTTTATTATTTGCAAAATTCTGAAATATTATTCAGTAACTAGTAGTAAGGTAAGGAGGTCATTGACCAGACAAAGAAACCAACATTGACCTTTCGTATGACCTTCCTAAAAACATGGAACAACCTAATATTTTTCATCGTTAATAGTCATTGTTTCCAAGCTTCGACTCTCTTTAAAGGAAAGCTCCGTTAACAATACTTCTCATCGCACAGACTGACAGTCTTACAAATCTGGTGATATTGTTCTCAAGTATTTTGAAAAAAAAAAGATATTGTGCCTTAAAGAGTTCAAAATGTTACTCCTCCTATTCATCTGTCTCTAAAAACTTCTCTTCTATCCATGAAATTAGTTATTCGAGAATCAAGCAGACATCTATACGCATATAAATTATTCTATTATTTTTCAACTCTCACATAGAATAATCTATTGTTAGACAAAGTACTTTGGGGGCCTCGTTAGCTCAGTGGTTAACGTACTCGCCTCTAAGCTGGTAGTCTGGGGTTCGATGCCCACCTGGCCCTCGATTTATTCACGTGGGAGGTGAATAAATCTGAGTGTGTCGTTCCTCGGAGAAGACGTTAAGCCATCAGTCCGGAGTCTGTATGAGGTCAGGTATTCGTTAAAGATCCCTACTCGAAATGGACTTGAGTTAGGGAAAATTTAGGACTCCCAATGTAGAACCTGTAGAATTACCGATCAAATAAAAAGCCGGTAAACGGCTGACTTTATCACCCTCTAGGGGATCGGTTAAAACCAAAAAAAAATTAGGGTAAGTAGTAGTACAGCTGGTATTAGCTGTAGAGAAAAGATCGCGACCAGACACGAGCACGACCTGACCTGGCCCTAGTCCGACCTAACCCAGTCCCTAGGGTATTAAAACTCGACCAGACACAAGCACGACCTGGCCCTAGCCCGACCTAACCCAGTCCCTAGGGTATTAAAACTCGACCAGACACAAGCACGACCTGGCCCTAGCCCGACCCGACCCAGGCTCTTAGTATTAGAACCTGACCAGGCCCGAGCACGACCTGGCCCTAGTCCGACCTAACCCAGTCCCTAGGGTATTAAAACTCGACCAGACACAAGCACGACCTGGCCCTAGCCCGACCCGACCCAGGCTCTAGAGTATTAGAACCTGACCAGGCCCAAGCACGACCTGGCCCTAGCCCGCCCCGAACCAGGCCAGAGGGTATTAAAACCCGACCAGACACAAGCATGACCTGGCCCTAGCCCGACCTAACCCAGTCTCTACGGTATTAAAACCCGACCAGACACAAGCACCACCTGGCCCTAGCCCGACCTAACCCAGTCCCTAGAATATTAAAACCCGACCAGACACAAGCACGACCTGGCCCTAGCCCGACCTAACCCAGTCCCTAGGGTATTAAAACTCGACCAGACACAAGCACGACCTGGCCCTAGCCCGACCCGACCCAGGCTCTAGAGTATTAGAACCTGACCAGGCCCGAGCACGACCTGGCCCTAGCCCGCCCCGAACCAGGCCAGAGGGTATTAAAACCCGACCAGACACAAGCATGACCTGGCCCTAGCCCGACCTAACCCAGTCTCTACGGTATTAAAACCCGACCAGACACAAGCACCACCTGGCCCTAGCCCGACCCGACCCAGGCTCTAGAGTATTAGAACCTGACCAGGCCCGAGCACGACCCGAAACAGGTCAGAGGGTATTAAAACCCGACCAGGCTCGAGTACGACCTGGCCCTAGCCCAACACGACCCGATCCCGATATATAGATTGCAGTTATTTTCCACTAGCCAAACAAATCTCGGTCATCAGTTTGATCTCAATTATTTATTTTATAATAAATATTCCTTACTGTTTAAATCCATACATCATTTTAGTATACATAATATTTAAATATATATTTATTAAAAAACGTTAGCGCGAGAGAAGCATGGGTCCGACCCGACCCGACCTTAACATAATAACTGATATTTTGGGGCCGACGTAGCCCGAATTTCGGGTCGGGTCTGGCTCGGGCTTAGGATCATACCTCTAATGAGCTGTACCACTAGATTACTCTGATCCCCTGGCCTCGTCTTCTAAACTTATCAAATCGGTTATCTGTTCAGCATGAATTAAAAGCTAAAGCCTCTTGTTTTTTCTGACAGGTGGTTTCTTTATCAAGTCTTTATACACTTCATTGTTCAATGCACCCAAAGATAAGGCCAGAACTGATTCTTCAATCAACATCTTTCAAGGTTTTCCTTATAAACGTTGGTAATAGCTTTACTACCACTTTCACTGATAAGTTTCTGACTCATAAAACAAGTTAAAAGTAGTTTTCCACACACGAAGCTTAATTGTTAAATTGTGCTACGTATTCTAGTATTCTGATTCTGACGTCTTTTTATTGCAGTTGTATTCTCAAAGACAACGCTCCACTAATACCAATAACTAACCGATAAGCAGGAAAAGCATAACAAGAGAGAAAGATGCTAGTTATAACACATTTTTTACAGAAATCTATAAAAGAAAAATAATATTATCATAAATACCATCATACCTCATATATCACTAGTGGAGATATGACAGAAATGTATAAAAATATTATCTTTACTAACCTCCGTGGTAGGGGCCAGGTTAGCTCAGTGGTTAACGTAGTTGCCTCTGAACTGGTAGGTCCGGAGTTCGATACCCATCTGGCCTACGATTTATTCAAGCAGAGAGGACGTTAAGCCGTCAGTCCCGAGCCTGTACGGTACCAAGTACTAGTTGAATATCCCTACTCCACCATAAATGCACTTCAGTTAGGCAAAATTTAGGGCTCCCAATGTAAAATCTGTAGAATCACCGATCAGGCAAAAAGCTGGTAAACAGCTGACGTTATTACCCGCTAGGGGATCGGTTTAAACAATAAAAAAATAATAGCTGTCAAATTATTCTGGAACAATGGATCTATTTTTGTTTTAATTGATTTAATAAAGACATCAACATTGAAATAAATGAAGCTATTAAATTTATTGTACATGTGTTTAATAATAACATGTACATATTTATATAGTGTAAACCTGAATGAATCATACTCTAAATGTTTTTGATATGGGATCATATCTCAAAATTTTACAATAATTCGGTTATTTTAAAATATGCGATGGGAAGTAGAAATGTCACTGGGAAATAAGGTAAGGTAATGTTGTTTAGTAGTAGGTAGTAAAAATGAATTGAAGGCCTTAATAGCTTTGACGTAAATGGAACTCAGGAACACACAATTGTATATAAAGAAATGATAACAAGATAAATCTGTCGGGTAACTGAACTTATAAGACTCCTTTCTCTTTTATTTAGTAAGGATGAGTTGAAGTAAGCATCGGTAATCACGGTAATATTTCTAAACATGCGAGGTATATTCTAGAATTTGTGGATTTGAGATATTTACGAACCTAAGTAACGAACCTAAAAGACCACTGAAGTCAAATGAAGTTTTTAGTAATTACAACACGAAACTTTTTCATGATAAAGTTTTTTAAATCACTTTTAAATCAAAAAGATGGTCCAAACTGGACTATTCCAATTGGGGTTACTACCTACCGTCGCGTTTATGACGTTCTTCGTCTTCATCTCTTTTCTCCAAGAAAAGGATGTTCCGAAACTTTTTGAGTTTCTAAAGTAAAACTTTGTTTTATTTTATTTACCTAAAATATATTGTAATTCTCATAATTCAATATACTGAATTTTGTTCTTACAATATATTGAAAGCCTAAATTCAATAAACTAATTAACATGAAGTACAGGACCCTGAGAAAATTGGTAAACAACAGTTTGTAATTGACGTTGCAAAAACCGGTAAAGATAAAAGAAGTAGCGCGGCAGCAATTACTACTAATCATGCAGTACTGTACAGCTGACCATGCAAAAGTGGAATTTTTTACTGCTGTTATTCCTTTTCTTTGTATAATAACTTGTGGCTAAAAAAAATTTACTACTTACAAATTTCCTTATATGTTTTTTTTTACCATGAAGACATGTTTAATTATACTCAAGTATACGCCTATTTCAGCCCTTTCTTGAATACGAGTCTATGATATATACCCAGCACATATATTAAAAAGCATACCGTTACTCTTCATATTAAAATTACAGGAGAGAATACTGGTGATTTTTTATGACAGTTTTTTGCATAAACTAAACATAAGATATTAAATTGGTACTAAAATATTATTATATTGTTATTATATTGCATACATCCAAAAATAAGACTAGAAATTAGTTTTTTTATTAAACCATTTTAAATTATTCAAATGTAATTTATATATACTAGTTTAACAATACTGTAGTTTAACGATAAAATTACTTCCGAAAAAGCAGGTATTTGGATTTTGCATGCATGATACTGACAACAAAAACTGCATGTATATCTGTGTTACTTTTCGTCGATTTGGAACCCGTATTGTGTCCAGTTTGTTTAACCATTTTATAGTGTAAGTATGTATATAAATATATATATATATATATATATATATATATATATATATATATATATGATCAAGCCATAATATGAAATGAGAAAACAAGACTAAGATCTTTCAACCGTAACAAGCGGTCTTCGTCAGAGTCAAAAACTCAACTGATGGGTTTTTGGGTTTTTAAAAACCCAACGTTGGGTTTTTGACTCTGACGAAGACCGCTTGTTACGGTTGAAAGATTTTAGTCTTGGTTTCCTATTTCATATTATGGTTTCATCATTGATTGTTATTTCACGTGTTTATATGAAATCTTATATATATATATATATTTACGAAGCATTATCAGAAAATTTCAAGAAACTTCTAGGGTAAACAATCTTGAGAATAATATGATTACTGAATATTAATTTATAGTAAAATCTAATCATACAAAACAAAAATCATGACATATTGTGAGAATATTACTCGTATGTAGGAAAATTCAATTTTTTATGATATGTCATTGTAGCAAAAAAGTAGTTTCTGTTTATTCTTAAGGTAATTCAAGTGTGCTTCACTATGAGCCAAAAAACAACCAATTATATTTGAATAAACGTGTATTTATATGTATCTCATCTCAAACTTAATAATTTATTTTAATAGTTGTGACCTGTAGCGCGCTAATAAACTTCTAGATACTCACCATGATTAGAATATCAAAAGTAACATCTGAGGGCCTCAAATCATGTAAATCCTGGAATACATTCTTTCATAATTATAATACTTTGAATACAATATAGCAAATTTAGGTCTGCAAATAATTTCTATAATGAACTCTGAATGAAAGGGGACTTTCAGAAGACATAAGACATTTATCATTTAAAAGTATAAAAAAAATATACTAACAAGATTGCAATTATTATAATCATATATTCCCTAAATGTTATGCATAATATGTTGAATCTTTGTATACCAAGTATGTATAGTTTATTGACCTTTTTTTAATAATATTTTTCAGATATGAAAGGTTTTACTGTTCGAAAGAAATATGGCCCACTCATTGGAAAAGGAGGTGATTTTCATTTTTTTTTTTAAAAAAATGACTTTACTTCTGGTGTAATGATTACCTAATGAGGATGATTACATACTTCTGATGTAATGATTACATAATGAAGATGATTACATGCTCCTGAAGTAATGATTACTTAATGAAGATAAATACATAATTCTGATGTAATGATTACATAATGAAGATAATTATATTCTTCTGATGTAATGATTACATAATGAAGATAAATACATACTTCTCATGTAATGATTACATAATTTAGGTGGTTACATAAATGCAACTTAATTATTTTGATCCTTTCTACCAAAAATAACAAAAACAATTTCAAAACACAAACTTCTGTTACAAATAGTAATATAAAAACATTTAATTTCTTGATATTAATTCATGGTATATTCAATTCAAAATAAACTCAAAACGTTATAAATATGTTGACTTTAGTTCAATGATCTGCTCCAAATAGAATCTTTAAAGTCTTTCAGGCACTTTGCAAAATGCTTGATGACATTGAAGTAGAGAAATATTTTGCATTCAACTCTATAAAGACAGTGTTTCAATGACCAAGAACACTTTGTATGTTACTAATCAATAATAATATGACTACTCATCAGCCAATCGCTACAAGAAGTAAAATTTTTAACACAATTTATAAAATACTAGAAGTCGCTTCCCCTTCATAACTGGTTCATAACTGGTTCCCCTTCATAACACATAAATCTTTCGCCTTCTACTAAAGATTTCCGTGGAGGGGGACAACTGATGAGTCTGTAACCAATTTTATACCCTATGCTACTTGGACGGGTATTTTACAAACATTCTGAGATGATATTTCAAAATATTATTAACAATTATAGAATAACATAAAATATTATTATTAGTACGGTTCATAACTGTCATTAGATTTGAAGTTCCTTTTCTTTTAAGTTCTGCAGCTTAGGATACTGATCTTAAATTTCTTTTTATTATAGGTAAACCTCTTACTTAGTATGCGAGTACAGGTAGGCCTCACTGTTTTTTTTAAAGCGAGCAATATATGATAAACACAAACGAAATTAAAAACAACTAACAATACCTACTTACTACAGTATCAGGCACCTAAAAACACCTGTATATTTTGAAAATAAAAAAGTCTGTGTAGTTAGCAAACACAGCTTAAAATTCCATAACTTCACTCTTACGTTGAATTTTCAATCCATTCAAATCTTAGATTTTAAGTTAGACATATACAAATCTACTGACAAAATTTCAGCTCGGTATGACTTATGTTAACTGAGTTTACTTGTGACAAAATTTTTCGAACAAACAGATAGAAATTTCTCTAAGGGTGGATTCGGTTTCTCTAATGTACTCGTATAAAACATAAAGATAACGGGAAACAAGTCAGTTCTAAGGAATGTACAGATAAAACCTTTCTTTCATTTATATAGATATGTTTTAAATTACTTTTATTTTCATAAAGCTGCAATTTTTAAATTTATTATATTTTAACTTTTTCATTATCAAAAAAAAAAGAGAAGTAAAATATATTATAGATAAAAGGTACCTCTGGATATAGAAGCAACCTGTTGAATGATTTAATTGTTAATCTACAGGGGAGTAGTAAATAATTCACTTATTACAAAGATGAATTCACTTATTTATCAAACCATAACACAATTATTAATCTATTTAAACAGTTGAAATGTAGTCACTGTATTACATTAAATGTTCAAAGTGATAGTACTACAAAGATAGTTTTTTATTAGAAATAGGTAAAACTGTCATACCTCGTAAGATGATCCTGGAGTTGGAGCGCTTGCGGACGTTGTCCATCTTCAATCGCAACAAACCACTTGAGCTGTTATATAGGGGGTTGGTTATAACAGTTCAGTAGGTTTGTTGCGATTGAAGATGGACACGTCCGAAAGCGCTCCAACTCCAGGATCATCTTACGAGGTAGAAATTCACGTAGCATCGTAAGGTACGTCTCCCCTGTAACTGTATCTTTAAAAAAATAGGTTCCCCAGTAAACGGGAAGTTCGAATAGCTGTGCAATCACAGACTCCAAAATTCTTTTCCAAAATAAAAATTTTCTGCTCAATGGAGTTCCGATATGCCATTAAGGTAGTTAACACCCAGCTGAGATTAAATGATCCACAGTCGAGTTGGCATGTGGATAGCGAACCGAGTGAACAAAGTTCTCTAATAATGTTGATTTATGAAAGTCAGCAGTACTATAGACTGCACTCTCGATTATGCTAGAATTTTACACTATGCTAAAGTAACGAAATTGTAACTTAATAATTTTACATTTTGGAGATATCAAGTGTAAAGTTACTTATAGGCACCATTGTGTATAAATGTTTTGTTCTGTTGAAAATTTTAGAGTTTTGTTACAGGATTGATAGATGAAACAACTTGTGAATTCATAAGGAAGTTCGCACTCAAGTGGAAGTCTAAGTCAATGTTCCAGGTTCTTCTGAGGTACCGCACCGCTCGCCACATGGATTTAGTTTACTTCTTCCAACAGGCATGCTATCCTTCTTTAACCACAGCTAATTGACTACTCTAAATGTTAATTAATCCTTAGGGGTGTTATCAAATGACATGAATGAATTGTAGTGTATTTTTATTCATTATGGATGAATTCGTGCATGTTAATACATTGCTTAACAGTATTTGATCAATGGGGGTTAATTATTTTTAATGCGCTTCAATTTTTTTAAATGTCCTGACATATTTTATGTTATGAAAATGTGATTTAAAACATACCGATTGTTTATATACTCCAAGTCATTTAATTTTGAAGCAATATCATTAGAGGTATTATGCCTTTTCACACCAGAGCCACATATGTGTCAAATAAATGGCTTATGCTTTGCTCATTCAGGTCTTCTATCTTTTCACACCAGAGCCACATATGTGTCAAATAAATGGCTTATGCTTTGCTCATCCAGGTCTTCTATCTATTCACACCAGAGCCACATATGTGTCAAATAAATGGCTTATGCTTTGCTCATTCAGGTCTTCTATCTTTTCACACCAGAGCCCACATATGTGTCAAATAAATGGCCTATGCTTCACCCAGTCAGGCTTAAGGCATTTCAAACATTTGCTTGTTTGATGTAACATTTAATTACACAAACTAAAATTCAAATGTTGAAATCCATTTTGTCAATAGATATTCATGTTCATCAGTTTAAAACAGTGTAAAATCTGTTAGATTTATTTATAGTAACATCTTCAAGATTTCAAAACACATTAATTCGCCTTCTTCCATTTAAAATTACAACTCAGTGGTCTGATTTATATTCCAGTTTGGCAAAAAAAACTTGATTAAAGTTAGTAACGAGGTAGATAATGGGAATATTTGTTCCATTTAGCCTCATAAATTTAAAACAATGAAATAAATTACAGAAAAGATATTTTAATGCTGGTTCGTTTACCATGTAAATACAATGAAGTATTACTTCTCAGTTAGACTAATAATTTTTTATATCTATAACAATTTTTTTATTCTTAGGTTCATCTGTATAATGTCGATGCGTTTGGAATAATAAAGACTACCTCTCAAACTGAAGATATTAATGAAGATAGTATTGCGGATGATGAAAACGGTACATTTATTGAAGATACCCTATCTGTACCCTGGAAATTTCCACTATCAATGACAGAAACAAACTTTTTTGATTCATCAGCTCTTATAAATAAATATGGAATCAGGTAAGTGTTTTCATGTTAACAATTTTATTACATAGATTTTCAGAATATTAATGCAACTAATATGTAGTCTGGGAATCAAACGTATTGATATTGAAAAAAGAAAGAATTCTGGTGATTTCCAATTTACTGAGATGCTGAATCGAAAACTTTTTGTGTTGCTGCTGCCGGTGATGAAAAACAAACTTAAAAATATGTTACACTTCTAATTTTAAAAATTAATATTACAACAGGTTTTTAATAACAACTATTTAGATCTTGAAATCATATACGAAGAGTACAGTTAAAACAGTGCTGCCAATTTGCTCCAGGATCCAGGTAATTGCTGGCTGCCACAGTAGACAATCCTGCAGTGTAATAACTCAAGATATTTGCGAATTCTCCTTGCAACAGTTCGAAATCTTTTGCTTAAATATACTGGTAATATAGTGGAATTACCAAACAGTGATCAAATTCTGGAACTATATCACCACGAAAGTGACAAAAAAAAAGTTTTTAATATTATACTTAGATGTAATACAATAATATTTTAAACCAGACTTAAAAATATTATGTATTTATGTATATTATACATAATAAAATATTATGTATAATATATGAATCTTATATTCTGCATAAAGAACTGGATTCCAGTTAAAAGGAATCCAGAATAATCTATATGGAATAATACCTGCAATTCATCACTAATCGAAGATGAATAACACATATTTAAATAACATCAAACAACAAATGTCATAAGCATTACTTCATTTAAAAGTTTAAATTATAATAATGTAGATATATAATGCTATTTATTTACTGCAGAATGTTTGGTTTGATATAAAAAAAAATTGGTGAGGAAAAATACATTTTCTTCACCACGAGGATTTAACTATATAACGCGTTTTGAACAAAATACTTAAGCGATAATATTTTAATCTATCAAAATATCTATAATACTGCGTATAAAAATAAAAAAAATAAACAAAAATATTATCGAATTAAAATGCGAAAATAATGCCTTCTTGTGTTATTCATAAACAAACATGTTTCTTTTCTATTGTTAGAAAATACTTTAACAATATTTTGTTATATTTTTTTTTCCCTATTGTTAGCATCATGTCGTTTGAAGGTGATACTCAATGAGGTTATTGTTTAGTTTGTATTTAATTCTTTTTGGACTAATTAAAAAGCATTAGGTATAATCACCATTAAGAACAGCGTTGAATAATATTGGCATTGTACAGTTTTACTAGCATTGTCAAATGGGTTATCTTCAGTGACGTAGCAACTATTTTTGCTACCCCGGGGCGGTCGTCAGATTTGAACCACCCCCCTCCCCCCACACCAATACTGGCCTCCACTTTTCAAAATATTTATTTTCATGGAAATACAATAAGGATTTAATTTAGACTGATGTTATTAGCCCCAGACTTTCATGTTATTGCAATACCCGTAAACATATAACGTCGCAATCCAAAAAAAACCAAAAATTTTTAAGAACAAAAACATATAATCCAAATATTAAAAAAAAAAGTTAAATTAAATCAACTGACTTGGCAAACTGGATACATAAACATAGACTGGATACACAAAACAAAGAAAACCAAAAATCTTTCAAAACCAAAAACGTTAAATTCAAATTTTACAAACACATGTTAAATTAAATTAACTGGCTACAAAAAAAATATGATAAACTTACAACCCCTTTAAAAAAAAACTAGTTTTGAAAAATTTAAAATAAATTTATTTTTAATTTTTCAAAAATTGCAGTTGAAAAATCCATTTAAAAACAGTATTATATACATAATACATAAAAACATATTATGATCTTAAATACTCACTTTGATATAAAATAAAATTCAGATTTTTAATTTTGATCTATTTTATATTTTAACCTGCCCCCCTGCCGCCACCCCCCCCACCCCTTTGCTACACCACCAGTTATTTTTTGATAATATCTTAACTGGTAATAATAAAATCTTGTTAACATTTCTCTTTCAGCCTCTCATTTTGACAAAATTTCCTCATTGTTTGTAACAAACAACCCTTTCATTCACTATGTTTTTTTTTTTAATTTTAGAGAGAAGGGAGATTTGGAAGATTGGTCTTGTTATGGTAGAGGAGGTAAGACCCGCCCTATCATATAAATAACTTTGTATTGGCCTCAATTTATGTAAGTTGTGTAACTTCAGAAGTAGCAGTGCAGCAGAAAGTTTCACTAAGGAGAACAGAAAACGCTGACAGGTTCAGGGCGACACCTTTCTGTCGGGATGAATCGCTTGATCTTCTCTACGCAAACCAACCTCCTATTGAAGTACTTCTAAATTTAAAATATCTTTTTTCTTTTTTTTAATGATTGAATTATTATAAAATTATCAATTTTCATTTTTCTTTTAACAATATTTTTTTCAAAAATAAATATTACTAAATTTTTGTAATTCATAACTCTATAGAAATGATGGAGTGGTTTATTTTAATTGTAAATGTTTAAATGTTTTTGTTGCTTGCTGCAGGTTGATAGCTCACCAATACGAAAGCCTTCGAGTATCATTGGTGATGTTCCTCATGCTAGCCCAATGAAGAAGGTTCGGGATATCAGCGCCAGTCCGGTCAAGCGCATGGCAGATAACAACTGTGAGGTTGACAAGGATTTACCTGACCAGCCTGGTGTCCAGAAAACCCCTTCACCTTCTAAACCAAAGTAAGTTTTTTAAGC
The DNA here is from genome assembly GCA_026182355.1 of Hermatobates lingyangjiaoensis. Lineage (NCBI taxonomy): Eukaryota > Metazoa > Arthropoda > Insecta > Hemiptera > Hermatobatidae > Hermatobates > Hermatobates lingyangjiaoensis. The sequence continues at coordinate 706,611 of JAPFBL010000016.1, forward strand.
AACAAATCCTTCTTGTGTTTAGGATTTGTGGTGGCATCACTGTCAAAGAGAATGCTGAGGAGTCAGGTAATGAAGCTTTCTTGGACGGCTCGATACTTGGTTTATGTCTTGCTGGTTTATCACAGAGTTTCATCCGGTCAGATTCACCTCATACACATGTGTTCTAGGTGGAAACACCAAAGTGAAGCATGCATCTGCCTTATGACAATACAAATCATTTACAAGTCTATAATATTTCTAACTAAATTACAAATAGGTGGTAAGGAGTCAGGTGATGCAGCCATCTTGGACTGCTTCATACTCTTTTTAGAGTCTTGTGAATTTACCGATGAGTTTGGTCCGACCAGATCTATGTCTCACACATGTGTTTTTCATTGTATAATGTCATATTGATTGTAATAAATTTGTTTTATAACTAAACTATAAAACAAATTTAGTACAATCAATATGACATTATACAATGAAAAACACATGTGTAAGACATAGATCTGGTCAGATCAAACTCAGCAGTAAACTCACAAGACTCGAAAAAAGTATAAAGCAGTCCAAGATGGCTGCATCACCTGACTCCTCACCAACTTCCACCAGTGTTGCCATCACAGTTTAAATTGTTCTTAAAGGAAGTAATTTCTACAGAAATTATTATGACCTTAATCATTGTACTTGTAAACTTAATATTAACTTTTGGCTTAAATTATATAAATATATACACATTTATATAAGATTCGATACAGCATGTAATATACTACATGGAGCATGCTAAAAAAAACAAACATATGTATAAACCACAGTAAGAAATGTGTAAATAGTATAAAGTCACTCGGTTTGTAATCGGTCAGATTCTGAGTCATAAGTTAAGAGTCAAATAACCTTGATACCATTTCTGAATTTCCTACTGTGTTTTATACGTTCGTTTTTATTTCTATACGTTCTTTTTATTCTAAAAATCTATTAGAAGTATAAATAGTTATCTGAAACGGCTCAATCAAATTAAATATTAGCTCATCCTCCTGATGACAATATATACCTAAATATCGTTGTTTCTTATGTATAGTTACATTCCACAGAAAACACACCAAAAAGGTCTTCTATATTTTGATATCAAAAGTCATGATATATTTTGTCATGAGAAGAAAAAGTGACTTGCTAGGTGAAGCGGCAGCCTGTGGTATTTAGTACCAATAGCAAGTGAAGGGCGGAAAAAAGTAAAGTTTTTATGTTAGAATCAATAAGGAACAAAGCAATTCAGATTTATGAATGAAAACCCTCCAAATGAAAGATATAACTGTTTATTAGCTACAAATTCAACAACTACAACAAAAATACATTACAATATCAGACTGAAAGACTGATAATATATATGATATCAACTGAGACATATTGGACGTTCATATTCCAATCTAGCCTTGCAAGAAAAGTCTTGAAAAAGACAGGTGACAAACAGAAATACAGGCATATCTGACTAATAAGGTGTGACTGCCACGCAAACCAGCGCTCAAAGAGCGGACTTTTCACTCTCTCAAGCTAACCATCTGACTAGCTGTGCCTTTCTTAGTTCATGCCATGAGGGAACAACCACCAAGGCATGTTAAGCCCCCCCACCACGACAAGGTGAAGGCACATCGGGGGGGGGTTTGGTATGGTTGCCAATCAGCCAGATTGCTTTCTACCAATACCAAAATGTTTCAAAATCATTGTTTTCAATAAATAAAAACCAATTCTCCAAAACTAAATTTTTGACCACAGCCTTTCTACCATTTACGACTGAATAAGAATCACAGTTCTGTATGAATCAACTCTCTTGAGCTATCCTGATAGACGAGCCTCAAGTCCTATAAGAAAACAAACCAGTTTACTGGTAAATACTCATTATACCTGAGTTATCAAACTTATTTCGGTTTGGAAGTATGTATGGCGTAATTTGAACTTAAGTAAACCAGATGGTTAAATAAAAAAATCTAATATGAGAAGAACACTTTCCTTTTTACTTAATTTCTATTTCTCTAATGAAAAAAGATAATTTTCGTTTGAAATAAAATAATAATTTATTATCCAATCATTTTAGATAATTACTATTTAAAGTTATTAACAGCACCAAAAAAATCTTTAAGGGAAGCTTAGTGCATAAAATATTAAATATCTCCTTTCATAAATGAAAGAATTTACTGAATGATTATATTTATGTAACTTAGTGATATTAAGTGTTCATCACTTCTTCTGAAACAATTCGATTTTCACTTGATATTAAAGATCGAATGGGATCAACTGTCAAAATGGATTTCACTCCTTTATCGCACCTTACGTTTATGTAATTCTCAAATAACATTATATTCTGTTTTTCAAAATCTGGATATTTTCTATGGCGTCGTTTAAATAAACGTTGGTCTAGGCCAGGAGTGGGCAATTATTTTGACTCGCGGGCCAAATTATCTTTAAAATTTGACAGGTGGGTCATTTCAGCGCATAATACAATATAAAAAAACAGCATTAGTTAACAGTACGAATTAAACAAAAACAAAAAAAAGTCATTAAAGTATAAACATACTCTTTTAATGAGAACAGTATTATTGATCACAAATTTTAAATATAGCGCCGAAGTCTGGGGCGATTCTCAGAACAGATCTGAGATATACATCACCCATCTGGGATCTTTTGGTTTTTTTTTTAGTATTTATCACACTTAAATAATCTGACCAGCAAAAGAAGAACGAAAGCTGAAAGTGTGATACTACACCACCTGATGTTGAAATACACTTCATTGCGAGTCAAAATAAAATTAATACAATCATTTACATCAAACCTAATCATGTACCAACTATGCGTGGGCCGGATTCAAAAGACCAAAGGGCCGGATGTGGCCCGCGGGCCGTAGTTTGCCCACTTCTGAGTCTAGGCTCACCTTTACCTGATGATGTAGCATGTACTAATAAAATATAACTCACGTTTCATCTTTAAGAATATTCTTCTTTCAAGCATAAACCACATAAATATATGTGTTTCAAAATGTTTCATGTTATACGAATTCTTTATGATATGAATTTAATGTAGAGTCAGACTGACAGTCACTGTTCTGTTTCAGATCAATCAATTCAAATTTTTTTCGTAAATCCATTTATTTAGTTGCTCCATATATTATATTACATGCTATCGAATCTTATTCTAATTTCTTTTTCTAATTTCAATTCTAATTTATTCCTCAAAGTTGTTTCAGACATTTTTTTTTACTTTCGAAGAAAGAAGCATAATATTATTAAACAAATCAGTCTTACTTCCTGAATTTTTGTCGTAAACGTCCGACCGGTTTTCTACTTACAGAACGTTGAATGCGATATGTAAGACTGGATTCGTCAGAGTCATCTTCAAACAAGAAGATGTTTGAAAATAGTCGGAAGAAACAGATTTCTTTAATAATATTATGTTTATTAAGTCCCATTGATGATGCAGCCATTGCAAAACCGGTCGGGCGACTTCACCAGTGATAGACGACGTATGACGGTTAATAATATCTTAATATTATGTTTACTGACAATATACATGCATCAACTTTACGGTCAAAATACAATACGGAATAGTCCCAATACATTGTACTTTATTATGTCCAACATCCTTTAAAATAATTCTGGTTGACTTACAAATATATTATAACTCAATTTTGATAATACCAAAGTGCTTTGTAAAGATAAAATGCATGAGTGTTTTATTATTCATTTTATGTATGATATCTATGGCTACCGAAAAAATAAACATCGTTCAAATAACAACATAAGATCGTTTGTGCTGAACAATGAACAAACATTTCTCTAACAATGAACATAACTCTAAATTTCTATTGACACCGTCTTCAACTGAAGAATAAAGAAGAAACATAGATGACTCTAAAAAGATACTTGCGAAGTAACTTTAAGTATTGTATAAGTGATATTATACAATAAGCACGTAAAATAAAAATCAGCGTCTAAAACTGAGTAACAAATTTAGAAATGAGTTTAAGAACTTTGGATCAAGAATTATAGTTGATTCACTGATATGATGATTCATATGTGTTAAATCATCATTAAGACTGATGATTTTGATTTTTGATGCTTTTAATGTTTTTGCTATCGTTATGATTTTCCTTCCATTGATATAAGAGTTGTGTATATTAACATTTTGCAGGAAAATAATAAAAAGACCTAACCGACCAGATCCAATACAGGAGCTCAAACTAAAAGGAAAACCTATAACTTGCATTAACGAAGACAGTGAGGACCCTCCGTTCAACTTCCAGGTAAAATTAATTCCTTATAGAATTAAAAAATGCCTCCGGCAGGTTTTCACATAAGAAAAATAATGAACCTTATATTAATACTAAGACTATTGAAGTATCAACTCCTATTGTTTAAAATTTGTCAAGCACATTCAATTGTTTTAACACATCTTGTTAAAACAATATACGCGTATAATGTTAACGTCCAAACCACAGCAAGAAATGAGAAAAAAGAGAAAAAATAAATGAGAAAGAGAAATAGATCTTTCAACTGTAACAAGTGGTCTTCGTCAGAGTCAACCAGTTGGGATTTGACTCTGACGAAGACCGCTTTTAACAGTTAAAAGAACTTAGTCTTTTTTCTTATTTCTTATTGTGGTTTGGACGTTAACATTAAACGTATGTTGTTTTAGTAAGATGTTTTAAAACAATTGAATGTGCTTGACAAAATTTGTAAAAATAATTGTGTTTTGAAAATAGTTTAAAAAGCATTAACTGTTTATTATAATTTTACCATTTAGTCAATGCTTATATATTATTATAAATATTTATTTTCAGTATCAAGATACTTTGTCAGTAGTTTTTGTTGTAATTTCTAAAGTATTTGTCTGTTTTTTTTATAATTAGAATCTAAGTCTATTATTTGTAGAGTATGTTATAAAGAATGATAATGTGGCAAAAAGTTGTTCACTATTTAAAAAAAAATTGGTGGCTTATCAGTAAAGATAACAAATTTAATCATGAATTATATTTTTCTTTGTAGGCAATGCTCAGAAAAACTAACTATACAAGAGATTCTATAAGAAGAGGGAGTGCTAATAAAAATGAAGAGACGGTTGTTTGTGAAATAAACAATAGAAAGAATGTAACGATTAAAAATTCACCAAAAAAGATAGCAGATGAAAATGAAAATGAAGCAATAACAACAAGTGATTTCAAAAATAACAATAAAGTAAATAAACAGAATGAAACTCCGAAAAAAGAGGAAAAGAAACCGTTGTTTAGGAGACAGAGCTCTTTGGATGCTATTAGAGTTTTGATAGCAGCAACGAAAGAGATGAGCGAGGATGAGAAGCTGATAGAATCTGATGAGGCGAACGGAAATGCAGAACCTAGTACTGTCGAGGAGATTGAGATCTTGCCTGGCTTTGTGGTGTACGGTCAGGTGTGCGACCTCTGAGCAGCTCTATTCATTTACTGTACACAATTATCTTATGCATACTTTGATTTTATTATTATATATTTCTTTATTTGTTGAGGGTGATTGTAGTACTGCGTCCTAAGAACTATTGTACTTTCTGTACTATAGTACCCCAGTTAGCTTCAATGGCCTCCAAGAAGCTCAGCACTTCTTCTGGGTCCAACGGTAAGAGCTATTCTATGGTTTTGTTGAGTGTCGTCCTGAAGCACCTGCCTCAGTGTAACACAGTGGCTTGACAATCAGCCAGCAGATGCAGCGGCGTTTCTCCCTCAACCTATTATTATATAATAATGATATATGATTATTATGTTAATAAATTATTTACTGATTATATACATCATATTTTTGCACTCTTATATAACAAGTTGTAATTATGATTTCTATGGAATGCCAAAACTAAATATGGAACTCTACTGGTCTCTAATTTCTTTAGATCCCTCTCCCAAAGTGTTATTATTATCTAATATGCTTTATTAACTCCTTTTGTTAGGTGTTGTAAAGTAAAACGATCTTTTTTTAAATAGCATCCAATTTATGCATACTGTTGTGATTGAATATGGAAAATAAGTATTAGTTAGGTTAGGTTAGCTTAGGTTAGGTTAAGTATTAGTAGGTTACACTACAATAACGTAGTAGCAGTCCCACAAGGGAACATACATAAGCCGAGCATTGTGGTACAACACAAATAAGACTGATTCTACATTGAGAGTCATAAATTTCTGCCCAACTTAAGTGTACTTAGAGTAGGGTCTTTTATCTTTGTTACTAACATCGTACAGACGAGGGACAGACAGCTTAACTTCCTCTCAATGGGATGACGTGCTCAGATTTACTTACGTCAAATGTGAATGAATGGATAGCTAGAGTAGGAATTGAAACAAACACCTACCAGTTGAGAGACGAATACATTACCACTAAACTAACCTGGCCCCTTAAAATAAGTAATAAGAATAAATTATGAGCATGTATGTACCATTCAACAACCTCAACTATAACTTGAAAACTAAAATTAATATTTAAAATGTTATAATTAATGTAGAATAAAGTTCATTCTAAGAAGTATTTCTCAAATCTCCCCTTCAACTAATTTTCTACTTAATTTAAAAAAGTAGCCTTTACAGTTTTTTCATATACGTGTACTATTTGTTTCTTTCATCGCCATAATATTTTTTTTAATTGATCATATTGTGTTTTTTAAATATGTTTACATACAGCATATTTATAAATATGTTTACAATACTGTTCATTTAGTTTACGTTGGCGCTAATAAAAACAAGTGTTTTGTATCTATACGTAACAGTACAAAAATAGTTAAAAATAAATAAAGAATGTTCGACAAGTGATCCAAAAAGTATCAAATACGAGTACAATTATTTGAAAATACCAAAATACATAATTCCATATTTTGACTGCATATGTTTTGCATTTAATTGCCAAAGTTTTGTTGAAATCGAGCCACTGGTGCAAGAGTTGTACAACAACTTTAGTTATTTATATTAGTTTTTTTCAGTAGTTTTGCTTGTTACGTGCACATGTCTCTGGACCATTATATATGGAAATTACCTCTAGAACAACGAACCATAGAACACCCTTTTAACTCGCGAACTATGTAAGCAGATTTTGTGAGGTGTGCGAACTCAAAAGGTTTACCATCACTGGGCTACAAACTGTTGTTGAAGGACACTGGAGTATTGCTATTTCATGCTGTCATTGCCTTGGTGTGCGAACTCAAAAGGTTTACCATCACTGGGCTACAAACTGTTGTTGAAGGACACTGGAGTATTGCTATTTCATGCTGTCATTGCCTTGGTGTGCGAACTCAAAGGTTTACCATCACTGGGCTACAAACTGTTGTTGAAGGACACTGGAGTATTGCTATTTCATGCTGTCATTGCCTTGGTGTGCGACCACGGTTATCGTCAACCATTGCGCTTATGTACCATCGGTCATGTAACTCTCGTATTGCCAATATACTGTTGTTTACTGCTATTAGTCATCATTCTCAGCCGTTCATTGTTCATTGACCATCGGGACAAACTATTGTTCGCTTTCCGTCACCCACCTGGCCGTCATTCATCTACTGTTCGCCACAGGGCTATTGTTCATCCATCATCCATAAATCTCCCAACTTGTTGTAGCTTTAAACCGCGACTATTGTTCTCTGTCATAAACCTCTCTTACGCTCATGTTTTACCTTTCGTTAGCTATCTTTTGCACCGAAATGGAGCAAGTTTTCCTACTCACTCTTTGTACAGCTTCAACTTTTTACACGTCTGCTTATTTGACTCAACATAATTCGTGTAAGTATGACTCAACAAAATAACTTTTGTAATTAGCAATATAACCAATATTTTCCATTTTATTTCCTTTTTAAGATTAAATAAAAGAAAAGTAATTGATTGTAGTTGCATTTAATCGTCAAAGTTTTGTTGAAATCGAGCCATTGTTGCAGGCGATGTACAAACAAATTTAGTTATTTATATTAGTTTTTTCAGTAGTTTTGCTTGTTACGTTCACATGTCTCTGGCCTATTATATATGGAAATCGCCTCTAGAACAACGAACCAAAGTAAGGAAATACGAGGTTATCAACAGTAAGATCGTTAATGCAGAAGCTGCTCCATATTTTAATTCCATATATATATGTATACATATAAACTAGAATTTTAAAAGAACACACAGAAAAGAAATCACTGAACTCACTACTATATTTCGATGTCCTCTTAGTCAGGAATAAATGTGAATTGCTCCAAAGGCTGATGACGACTCTCTCTCTCTCTCTCTCTCTATATATATATATATATATATATATATATATATATATATATAAAGGTTTCACATAAACATGCAAAACAGAAATCAATAATCAAAGTTCAATATGAAATGGGAAAACAAGACTAAGATCTTTCAACCGTAACAACCGCTCTTCGTCAGAGTCAAAAACCCAACTGATATATATATATATATATATATATATATATAATATAATATATATATTATATGATCAAACCACAATAGGAAATGGGAAAACAAGACTAAGATCTTTCAACCGTAACAAGCGATCGTCGGCAGAGTCAAAAAATAAAAATCCAGTTGGGTTTTTGACTCTGACGAAGACCGCTTTTTACGGTTGAAAGATCTTAGTCTTGTTTTTTATTTCATATTGTGGTTTGAACATTGATTGTTATTTCACGTGTTTATGTGAAATCGTTATATATATATATATATATATATACGCTCAAGCTGCTAAAGTACATTGGGGTCTGAGCCATGGGGCTATGAGGACTATTTACACAAGGGCATTCTTGCCTATGGTGACGTACTGCGTCCAATTTAGTTTCAGGCTTTAATGAAGAGGAAGTATAGGGTCAAACTAAAAAGAGCGCAGTGATTGACGGCCATCGGAATGATCAAAGGCTACGGAAAGATTTCCTATAATGCCTCATTACGCCAATGGCAGGAATTAGGCTAATTTGCATAAAGGCTGTAGAGTTGAAAACAATATACATTATATTAATATTAAATTAATATTAATTTAACTGGGAAATATTAATATTTAATAAATTAATATTAAATATTTATTATACATTTATAAAATTAATATAATAAATATATAAATATATTTATTTTATATAAATATATTTATTAAATATAAATATATATTATATATTTATATATAATATTTAAATGTATAAAATATAAATATTATATATATTTATATATTATATTATAAATATATATAATATAAATATTATATATATATATATATATATATATATATATATATAAACTGTATGTGTATATACAGTTTATATATAAAAATGTATGTTTTATATATATATATATAAAGTATATATATATATTATATATATATATATATAAACATACAGTAGAATAGAAGAGGTCAAGAACTATTTATTGAGAATATCATATATATATAAATATATATATATATATATATATATATACATAGGTACGCTCTCTAATCGGGATTCGGTCAATTTTCCAGGATAAAAAATCAAACGTTTCTTTTATTTAAAACCGAAACGTTGGCACCGAGAGTTTGATTTTTATCCTGGAAAATTGACCAAATCCCGATTAGAGAGCACACCTATTCTATCAAACGTTCGATATATTATTGAATCTGCTATATATATATATATATATATATCAGCTCAAAAACGAAGAAAAGCAACACATAGAGAAACAGACACACTTACAAACTCAAATTTTCTCCTGAAGACGGATCATCCAAAAATTTGGGTTTTTATGTGTGTCTCTTTCTCTGTGTGTTGCTTTTCCATGTTTTTGAGCTGATTTAAGTCCAGTTTGGATCGTTTTTTCGAATTTTAAGTGAAACATATATATTATATATATATATATATATACTCGCCCACCCATACAGTTTGAAATGTCGTATCAATACCTAAAATGGACTTAAAAGGATTTTAAAAACAGAAAAATTTGTCAAAAATTACAAACCAATTGTTTTTTCTCTTCTAGTTAACGGTAGTTTAACTATAGTAATGTAAAAAAAAACCCCCTACTGCATAAAGTTACATAAGCGAAGTTATTTTGAAGATAATTTGAAAATGTTAATGAGTGCAGCGGCATTAAAGACAGTCGTTTGTCTGATTGGTGGATAGGAATGACGCTTTCTGTTGATAAGAAGTAAAATGATTACCGAGACAGTCAGTACTCTGAAGAGGTCACTTCAATCAGGGACAAGCCCCAGGTCTGCAAACATGCATGTCTCCGATACCATCATTCTCGCCGTGTCTCTCACCCTCAGCTCTCTGTCAGTCAACAAACCTTCTTAATATCATCTTCGCACCGTTTAAACATGTCATTATTTCTTTTTTACCATTAATCTCTTCAATTTACATCTACTGTATTTGAAACAAATCTGGAGTGGCCTACACTCAACTTTACCATAATATCATACTACTTGGATATAAAATGTATAACGTTATATTTAAGATAGATTCAATAATATATCGACCGTTTGATCGAATAGGTGTGTTATCTAATCGGGATTCGGTCAAATTTTCTAGGTTCAAAAATCAAACTCTCCTTGCCGACGTTTCGGTATTATTTTAAAACCTTTTTCATAGGCAGAAGTAAGAATTTTTTAAACTAAGAAAATGAATTTTACATTATTTAAAGGAATAACAATCTTAACCGGACAAAACCTTCGACTAAACTAATAATATAACATTACAAGTGTTATATTATCCCTTGTAATAACATCTTAAGTGTTAACATCACTTGTAATGTTATATTATTAGTCTAGTCGAAGGTTTTGTCCGGTTAAGATTGTTATTCCTTTAAATAATGTAAAATTCATTTTCTTAGTTTAAAAAAATTCTTACTTCTGCCTATGAAAAAGGTTTTAAAATAAAACCGAAACGTCGGCAATGAGAGTTTGATTTTTGAACCTAGAAAATTTGACCAAATCCCAATTAGATAACACACCTATGTTATATTTAAGTAAAATATAAATGTCTAAATGAGAGATACTTATTAGTATTTCATTCCTGTAAGTAGTGCAGATAATGTTGATTCACTTATAGTATCAATTTATATTCTTACTTTTGTATATCACACCACTGATGTCTATAATATCATTAGTATAACTACAGCAGTAATAACATTTTTGAAAAGCGAAAAGGTAGATTTCGAGTTACGAAATAATCTCTTACAGGAGAACATCACTTTTGTTCCAGTACCCAATCGATGGCTTACATACTTTACCTGACCTCCTTCTATATTGAATATTTAAGACAAATTTTCCCAGTTAAAACCAAAAAAAATACTCCTATTTTTTCCTGAAAAACATCAGAAAAATCGAAGAAAATATGTTGTTTTATGACCATTTATGTAGGTTAATTACATATAGTTTTTTTCAAAGAAATTTTCCATTTTGAATTATGTTTTACATTTTTGGTGCTTTATAGAATTATTATACTGGGAATTTTATGACTTCCTAGTATTTAGTAAAATTACTTTTCTTTCCCTTTGTCAAAAATAATATATACCAATTTACTCTGAGTAAGTGTTATCTTTTTCGTGCTTGCTGTACTCTGTTATAATGTTGCTATGAATATAGCAATATTAGTTTTGTGTAAAACTAATATTGAGAAAAAATATATTAGCAATTAGCCAGTTTACATACTCAAATCAAAGTCAAAGCCAGTTATTCAGTATAATTTAAAACTTTTATAGTTTGGAGCTTATAAATTTTGAAAACAATAAATATGAACTATTAGAGTAGAATAGTAAAAAAGAGGATATTTGTCAACAAACGTAACTCCTCTTTCTTGAGGAAAGAGTCCGTTTCTCATACTTCAGTATCATGCAAACATACCATAATCCATAAACACAAACAATTTTTATCTGATATTAAGTTTTGTTCAAGGATACAATATAATATAATACAATACAATTAGTGAGACAAATTCATTATACCATGGCAGACAAAGGAAATTTATGTTTATTGTCGGCGATTATGTTACATATAAAAATATTGTTCCTCCTATATCTCATATAAGTCAATAAATTATTTAAGTTTTTCTATTAAACATCAATTTTATTTTAGTGGATTGGCTCAAATAATTTCTAATTCAATGTCAACAATCTAAAAAAATATCAACAATTTTCTTTCCCTTTGTCAAAAATCATATATACCAATTTAGACTAAGGGATCTTAGTCCAGGATAAACAAGCAGTTTTTATACCTTTATTGCTCTTTGACCTGATTGAAATTTATTGATTTTTTTTTTATAAATTGCTCATTTCTTGTTCAATATTTGGTCAAATTTTCATGGTTTTTTAATAATCCGTTTAGTGTCAAAAAAACATTTTATGGAAATAGAAACTGTATTGTAACGCCCCTTTGGCAATTTTATTTTGAAAAAATTCATCTCATCTTCCACATAATTTTCTATTTTTAGGTATAGTTTAACTTGATCCGTCAAAGGGTATGGCTTGTATCACTCTCACAAGCTTTGAGAATGAATTATAAGTAAAAATTTTACATTTTATTGAAAACAAAATATTTCTGGTGGTTTTAAAAATCTGAATATATTTTTCGTTTATTGCATTTGTAACCGCAAAGATAATGCCAAAATGTCAAAGCTCTAGAGTTTGCAGTTTAGGAGGAAAAATGTTTTCTGAAAACAGGTTTTTGGCAAAAAAAGTGACTTTTCTGTCATGCATAATTCTCCCCAAACAATAGGGATCATCTACACTATGGGGCCCATTTTTGTGTAAAATATCAACTTGATCCTTCAAAGATTCTGGACCGTAGCGTGGTAACAAGCAATGCTAACACACTCACCCACCCACCCACACACGCACGGACATCATCAAAAAAACTTTATAAAACGACTTTTGGGACCACGAAACATATAATTCCGTCAAAATCTCGAGATCAAATTTTTTCACGATCACTATACTTTTACTTATAGTATAGTAAAATAGTTAGTTAATTAATTACATGTTCAAGTCGTTAATAGTGTGGTATTTACTCATATTGGAGGATTTCAAGAATTACGTCTCCAAAACGAAAAGAGAGAAGTTTAAAATGAAAACTGACAACGCGTTTCGAACACTTAGTGTCCTTCTTCAGGTTTACATCTGCACACTTGATAGTCGGTCTAGTCCAGGGGTTCTCAAACTTTTTCTTCCATAGACCCCCTACTTAAGGAATATATATAAATATACATATATAATTGTGTGTGTGTGTGTGTGTGAGCAATGGCTACCACAGACGACTCATTTTAAAACACATATTAATAGGAAAATGAGGGGAAATTATAAAGAAGAAAGAAACTGAAATATCAATAATTATATCTATATTTTAAAGTCCATGGAAACCATAATAATAATAAATAAAACAAATAATATTACCGTAATTTCAATCGACTAATTCCCACCTCTAGTAGGTGGTATGGTGGGGGGTTTTAATTTCGGAATTAAAGTCTCATATCAAAACATTGGACATATTTTATAAGTTATCAAAACATACTTTTTCATTACTCATGCTCACTTCCTCCCCAAATCTAGTTTGTATTTACTTATTATTTTTATTACAATACGAATATCTTAATATTCATTTATAAATATTATTTTATTTATTTTTATTTATATTATTATGTTTATTTTATTTATTTATTCATTTATTTTTATTTTTATTTATAAATTTATTTTTTACTAAAGAGACATCCGTAGACCCCCAATAGACCCCTTGGTGATCATAGACCCCCCATGAAGTCCCATAGACCCCCAGGAGGTCCACATGGACCCCTTTGAGAACAGCTGGTCTAGTCTATCTACGGGTGTGACTCAGGAAGGACTAAATCCCACAGATCCACTCTCTAGGGTGCAAATGTAAAGGAAGAACACTAAGTTTTCGAAACGCGTAGTTAGTTTTCATAATATTCTTTTTTTTGTGTAGAAACGTAATTTTTGAAATGCCCAAATACTAGTTAGTTGAGCCAATAAATACTTTTTAATTGGTTAGAAGTTAATACAAATTAAAAAAAAAAATTAATTCAAACTCAAAATTTATCAAAACATTTTTGATTTGATTATTAGGTTTCTAAATTTTCCTTCAGTTTTAATGAATTTTTCAACTGTTTAGGTTGATACTTGGAAATATTTTTATATTATGCACAGTAAAACGATACACAAAGGACAACAAACGTTTCAGAGTAAACTATATCGGTACCGAGTAAATTGAAAAGTATACTTAGTCTCTGTAACACAATTACTGAGACTGCAAATTCGTTTTTTTATTTACTGTGGGCCTATAGTTTACTCTGAAACTATATATATATATATATATCCCAAATACAGGGTGTCTCAAAAAAATGTACTCACTCTGAGAATGACGAGAAAACCTTTATATATGAACATAGAGCGAAATGAAATAGATTCAAATACATGAGACAAATGTAATTGAAGAATCATGTTCGCAAATGTGCAAATTGATGACCATTATAAAAATGTACTCTCTTTTTTTGTGTTGCAGATATCATTTCACTCTATGTTCATAAATAAATGTTTTGTCGTCATTCTAAGAGTGAGTACATTTTTTTGAGACACCCTGTATATATAAGTATCGACCGTGAAGTAGACACAAAATAAAAGTTCATCAGGACCCGGTCAGTTCTTCAGAGTCAAATCAAACTGTCATTGCCAACGTTTCGGTTTTGGTAAAGTTTTCTCGTAAATTAGCAAAGTGTTTTCTTCTTAAAAAAATCTCTAATGTAATATTTCAGTTTTTCTGCTGCAAAAATTTATACTTCTGCCTATTACAAATGTTTTAAATAAAAACCGAAACGTTGGCAATAAGAGTTTAATTTCAACCTGAAAAACTAACCGATTCCTGATAAACTGTTATTTCATTTATATATACAGTAATATTGATATAGCTCCTTGACCACTGATTCTTAAAATTACAAAGGGGTTTCTTGAGGATTTGGTCTAAAAGATAACTACTTCTGATTATAAGCCGAAGTTTCACCAAAAATTTTTCAGCATTATCAAGGTTGCTTTTTGAAGGAAAACTAATTAATTTAGATACATTTATCTAACTTAAATATTTTTCCTTATAAAAAAAAAAGCCTTGAAATTGCTGACAAATTTTTGGTGAAACTTCGGCTTATAATCAGAAGTTGTTACCTTTTGGACCAAATCCTCAAAAAACCTATTTGTAATATTATAATGTAGTAACTCAGCAGAAATGGAAATATCATTAATAAATGCTTTGAGGCTTCTCAAATTACATGTAGCGTAAGAGGAAGTAAAATCAACAAGTTAAGAAATTTGTACAGAAAAACGAGTTATGTAATTTGAATTTGATTTCAAGTAATATGTGCTATGTCAATATGACTCCTTTTCAAGTATTGACAGTGTTTTTCCCTATTCAATCACCACTTCTCTTAATCTTTATTTACAATTCAATCAAGTTTAAAAAAAAAACCTGGGCTATGGTTGACTCAACTTTTAATGAGTGCACTTTCAATAATATTTGTTTTTCTTTCAGAAGACATAATAAATATCAATTCTTTTACTTTTTCCAGTCAATAAGCTGATTTTTTTTTCAACTATTTTTATAATATACTTGTGTTTATATACTTGTGTACTTTATCCGGAACAAAGCCGAGAAGACGTATGTCTGTGTGTCCAATGGATATAACCATACCAATCTGTGCATGATATTTAGCGTACACAACAGTCTTTCCGACTTCTTTTAGAGTCTCTTCAACGTCTTATCACCATTACTAAAGACGAGTACACTTGTTCTGAACAATCTGAAGTCGGTTTTTATTAGTTGTCGAAGAGTTGTGCCAGACAGAACATCCATACATGATAGTAGTTCTTATTACCGCCTTATAGACGACCTCCTTTACCGCGTGAGGAGTATCCCTTGATTTAAGGAAGGGATCACAAATGACACAGGAACCCCCCTGTAAGGTAAGAGAAGTTCGTCTACTGACAAATTTAGATATTAAATTATTATTATCATTTAAACTTAAGTTTAATCTCTTATTGAATAGTTTTAATCTTCAGTAGAATCTCAATTTTATAACATATAAATTGACTCTATTTTCGATAGGGGTTCGAAATAAGTATGACATGAAACAGAAATCCTGCACCCAATCAAGTTTATGCAGTGTTTCCAGACTTTTTTAAGCTGGCCACAGTAGCCTGAGAAATACAGTGTTGTGCATTTCTTGTTCCAGTTGCAACAGTTGTCAAGGAGGGTACGTAGTGGTGGACACGGACTGCGGCGGTGATGACGCCATGGCTCTGTTCATGCTGCTCAGTGACCCAAGCACCACTATCGCTGCTCTAACCACAGTCAGGGGCAATACAGGCATTGTCAATGTAACCCGAAACGTCAAAGCCGTTCTTAGTGTAGCTAATAAATCTCAGGTAATCAACATCCTTACCTTACACTAGAAGTATGACAAAAACTATTATAACAACAATTTTGCCTTCCAGACTGTTACTTATTGACCTCCTTGCATAATATTGAGTTATCAGTAGCCACAAAACCAATATATTTGTTTTAATAATTTTTTTACTATTTACATAAAACCATTTCCACTAATGTTAACTTCTTTTGTAAAATATAATAGAATCCTTCAACTTCTTTAAACTATTAAGCCTTTATAGTTTAAAACCCTCATAAGACTCTTGTACAATCTATTTTTAGTAGTCTTAACTTTTGAATTCATAGACTTTTAGTTAAAAAACCTTAGTAAGATTCATAAACTTCATAAGATCAGTAAACTCCCTGTCCCCCACAAACACACACACACAAACACACACACACACACACACACACACACACACACACACACACACACACACACACAACACACATCCTAAGCGTTCTTAAACTTACAACGCCTTGTAAATTACTTTATTAGAAATATTCTAAAATTTTTAAACTTCCTGTTAAAAACTCATCTGAAACTCTTAGATCGTCTGAAACTTAAGTCTCTTACCTCCAATAAAACCTCTATGTAGACACGTAAGTATATTTTGTTTTTAATGATTATAGACGTTTACAACTACCATTTGTAAAACTGTCTCAAATGGTTTATCTATATAAATAAAATAAATGTTTTGTTTGTATATTGCTTATAACTTACTCATTTCAAGTTATCTTTACGTTATATACATTAGAGAAACCGAATTCACGCTTGGAAAATGTCTACCTGTTTGTTTGTTCGTCTAAAAATTTTGTCGCAAGCAAACTCAACCACTATACGTCATAACGAGTTAAAACTTTGACAGTAGATTTGTATACGTCTATCTAAAGCAAAGAATTGAATGGATTGGAAATTCAATGTAGAAGTGAATTTGTGAACTTTTAAGCTGTGTTTCGCTACCGCAATAAATATTTTTATTTTAAAAATATACAGGTATTTGTAGATGCCTGATACAGTTGCAAGTAGGTATTTTGTTTGCGTTTAAGCTCCCAGCAAAAGCATATTGACAAGGTGTTTGCCGGAGTTCAAGATCTGCCATCTATTTCTCCCCCCACCCCCCACTAATGAACAGGCAGGAAAAATCAAAAAAACAAGTTCTTACACTATATCAAACTGAAGAAAGAACTTACAATACAGTAAAGAGGGTGATGAGGAAGCAGTTCGTTATCTAACTGAATTTCTTGACTCGGTAACTGCCCCTGGACTATCTACTTATGAGTAAAACATAAAATAGGGGCACCAGTCATGTTTTTACTTGTTATGAAACTTGAGTGCCCCAAACATGTGAAACAGAACACGACTCTGAATGCATACCCTCCACAGTTACGTCATAGAGGTGGACATCATGACTAGGTGTGGTACTGACGAGTCTCTGTTTATACTACGCATACCATTGATTCCGAGCGACTATCTGTGTCGATTCAAACGGCTACAATTCCCGTCAGCGACTTTTTCTCAATGACTGTAAATAAGTCGCAAGGGAAAACTCTATATACGGTAAGAATTGAAGTAAGTGAGACTCAAGTAATTTTTCACATAGTCAACTGTATGTTGCTAGCTCAAGAGTCAGAGGTTCCAACTTTCTGTTCTTCCATGAACATCAAGGTCAGACAGTCAACGTGGTGTATACAGGGAACTTACTTAACACTGTACTAATAATGATATTTTCTAGTATTCTATCAAAAGAATATTATTAAATAGATAAGTGTAAAAATGAGAAAATGCCATTATAAAAATAATATATATATGTTAATAATAATATATATTAATATGAATAAATTATAATATAAATTTATTATATTACTGCGATTATATTTATT
Organism: Hermatobates lingyangjiaoensis; assembly: GCA_026182355.1. NCBI lineage: Eukaryota > Metazoa > Arthropoda > Insecta > Hemiptera > Hermatobatidae > Hermatobates > Hermatobates lingyangjiaoensis. The sequence goes on from JAPFBL010000016.1 coordinate 724,886, forward strand.
TATTACTGCGATGAGCAGTAATGACTATACTTTTCGTTGACAAATTGACAAGATCTGCCCATTTCAGATTTCAGTTTGTCATTGAAAGCTCAATTTGTTAAATTGGTTTAGATTGAAAATAAGGTTGCAATCAATCATTTCGCAAGGTCGTCTTAAAACGTATCTCCGTTTTATACATCGAATTTTCTTGTTTTTCTTCTGATACATTTATAGCATCTAATAGTCTTTGACTATTAAGTTTATTACAAAAAAAATCATTTGGATTACACTACTTTAAAATACATATAGTTGATGTATTTGATTAGCTTATGACATGAGAATAAGGTCTGTCAAAGTTGACAACCAATAGCTCGTTAGTATTTATACAAGACTCCAATTAAATTAAGAAATTATGAAAAAAAAATTATTTTGACAATAATCCTGAGATTCGCTGACTCCATTTTTGATATTTTTAGGATGTTTGGATATGTAACGGTGAGTGGCCGAAATTTATCCAAATGTTGTAATTACTGTGTAAGTTACGGTGTTTGATCAGATATATGGTCATTTATCCAGTGATGTGGAACTATTTGCACCCCCCCCCACCCCCCACCCCCGTCATGACCGTTGATAATCCGTTAATCCGTTAACCTTCAAAATTCCAGAAAGTCTACAAAATATTTATTTTTATGAAATTACAATCAAGAGACTGCTGTTATTAGTCCCGGCTTACATTTTATTACAGTACTCGTGTCCAGATACAGTCATCATCAAATAAATCATAGATTTTTCAAAGCGAAAAACTTATAATTCAAATAAAAAAAAAAATGTTACATTAAATTAACTGGAAACGCAGTTAAAAAATTCTCAACCTCTTTAGTTTTTGAAAAAATTAAAATAAATGTATTTTTAATTTGTAAATATTACAGTTAAAAAATCCGTTCAAAAACAGTTTTAGAAACAAAAACATAAAAACCATTACGACCTTAAAAACTCATTTTGGTATAAATTTTAGATTTTTTGTATTTTTTTCTATCATTTTTTCTCTTATTATATTCTTTTTTTCTGTTATTTTTTTCTATTTTTTTATGTTTACTCCCTCAAAATTCCGCCTTCTAGCACGTGTAGCCCACGGTGGACCACCCCCCGCCCCCCCCCCCCCCCTTTATCTAGAAATCTATAAATAAAGTATTTTTTTAAATTAAATAAAAATTTTCAAGTAATAAAGTATTTTAAAGGAAAGTATTTTTTCTTAGGCAGTATTGAATCAAGGGTAAAGTTTTAGAGTACTTTATTTTAAAATAACTGGTATTTTCTTCGTGCTCTTCTTATAAGTTTAACGACTTAAAACTTTGAATATACTATTGTTCTCATAGCAGTGTATCCTAATTAGGAAAAAAACATGAATTTCTGATTATTCCAAGGGACAATATAACATTAAAAGTTATTTTTATAACATCATTAAAAAAATATCTAATTACAGGGATAATCACAAGTCAAATTTTCTCAATTAATCTCTAAAAAATCTCAGAGCTTATTCATTATAGGTGTTATTATACTACTATTAAAAATTCATCAGACTGTTAAGTACCATAACTCTACTTGATAATGGATAATATGATTTCGCTAATTTTTTTCAACTTAATACTTTTTTGTATATTGTGAGCTTATTCCAATGAGTATTACAAATCTAATTGTGGGTCATAGTTCTGAAACCATTTCACGATTATAAATTTAATTTCCTAAATGATTGGATTTAAATTATTGGAATTTATTATTGGATCTGAGTCATTCAATAGAACTATAGCATCAAGCGTTTGCTAATTGTTCTAAACAAACTTCAAAAATATTTTCATTGTTATTAGCAAAGCACAGTAGCAACATTAAAATAAAAATTATGTTTAATTATTTTAACAAGGAACAAACAAGTAACAAGCAATGCTAATATACTCACCCACCCACCCACACACACTCACACAGACATCATGGAAAAAACTTCATAAAACGACTTCTGGAACCTCAAAACATGTAATTCAGTCAAAATCTCGAAATCAAATTTTTTCACGATCACTATACTTTACTTATAGCACAGGTGTCAAATATACGGCCCGCGGGCCGGATCCGGCCCACCTGGGGGTTCAATCCGTCCCGTGGGATAAATCTGCATTATTATTATATATATTTATAAAAAAAAATCAGTTTAGTTTAATTTCCTTAAAAACCTACAGTTTTTATATTATCCACTAGGAGTAGAGTGTTTTAGCATGCGCTGTATTATCCACCAGGAGTAAAGTGTTTTAGTACACGCTGTATTATCCACGTTTCCTTTGTCCTCGCACCTTGACCAGCGAAATATCTGTGTCAAAATGGATAATAGTGGATACAGAGTGTCGGATTTTAATAAAGATTTTTATAATTGACTCATTTTTCTTTGCACTAATTATTAGTATTACTGACTTATACAAAGAAAAAGGTAGACTTATTGTTAGTTTTATGTCATTTTGTAATTAGCTTGCTGGCACGGCCCGCTTGAGATCAAACTAAGCCGTATTCGGCCTCCAGACCAAAGTGAGTTTGACACCCCTGACTTATAGTAAAGTAAAAATAATTAAATTTATTTTCTATTTTTGATTATATGTTTGTTTACAGTACAGTTCGAAATATAGCTTGCTAATTATATCGACTTTTTTATTACTAGAGTTTTATTTTAAAACTCTTGGACAACTATTTGCATTGAAGTTACTATTTTTATACAAAGGATGATTTATTTGAAAGTTAAACATCTTGCCTAATTTATATCATTCAATTCATCATAATTGATGGAGTAGTTCTCTACATGTGAAGTATCTCGTGTCAAGTGGAGTCTTTGAGTGCTTGTGAAATGTTATCTGCCTTGGCTTGAGAGTGAACCTCAACCTCGTAATCCCTCCCTACTTTGCGGTTCAGTTTTCGCGGGTTCAGTATTTTCCGGGGTCCTGAAATGTTCAATTAAAAAAGATAAAACAAATTTTCTACTGTAATTGGAGTAAAAAAAATAAAAAAAATACAACTCGTAATGAAAAAGTATAGTAGTTAGTATTACAGAAGAAAATATACAGAATTTTTCTTATACGATCGAAAAAGATATCAAACAACCAGTGACTTGCTGGGTCAAAATATATTCTACAGTATTAAATTAAAGGCTAATAAAAGCTATTAAAAAATATTCAATAAAGACTAAAAATTAATGAAAAATATTAAAACGTAATCAATTGTAACAAAAGAATAATAAAAATATCAAAAAATAGAAGTTGAAATTAATAAAAAAATAACCAAAGATGTTTCCTTTGATCTGATTGGCTAATTCATATCCAGTTTACCACGCCACCCACGCCCTTGTGAATCTTTTTTTTATTACTTATTTCTTTTTTTTTTCATTTTTATTTACAACACTGTAAAGTATTCAGTAAGGTCAGGATTCTCTCTCTGTTGGAAAGGTCGTTGTTTGAGCTTTAGAGGCTTTTATAAAGGCACGTATATTATTCGCGGATTTTGCTTTTCGAGGGTGTCTTCGGTCCCCATTATCCACAAAAAAGTGAGGGATTACTGTAATCGTAAATACACTGTATACTGTTTACTGTAAATTACCGTAAAGAATACTGTTTACACAATACCACTATAGCTCTAACTGACCACGGAAAAAATAAAGTTTATCTTGCCCGATTTTAAATCATTGACCAACCGATTTGTCCATGTGGAGCAAATTTTCAAAACTGGCAATCATATTTTGTATAAATACCCGATAACTATACGAAAAAGAAAGGTAGGTGCATGTTCAAAAAAGAAGTGATTATACAAGTTCGAAAGTGGCCACTGACTGGTCTAATGAAACTAGTAAATTTATAAAATTTATAAATTCCATAGACACAGACAAATTGAAACATAAACCTTATAACTGAACCAAAAGTTCAGTAATTATGTGTTATCATAAAACCTAAAATAGTAATTATAAGATTATCAATAATGTAATTATCATAATTTATAATATCAATATTAAGTATCAAATATTATATCTTTAAATTGTATTTCTCTAAATTTAATTATTTGACAATTAATGTCTTTTTGTATTAGAATTTTTCATATTATTATAATTTATTAATGGATACCAGTAAACTGTGTAAGTGAACAAATGATAAATAAACTCCCTGATTTGGAGGTTAACCAAATCAGGAACCAAAAAAAAAAAAACAAAAAACAAAAAAAAACAAAATAAAAGAACACAATGATACTATTTAGTCTTCGATTATTACAAATAACATCTATTCTTTGCTAACATCACGTGGACACATTTGTACAAGGGTTTTATATATTTTTCGGTGGTTATATCTCTTTTCTAACATCACGTGGACACATTTGTACAAGGATTTTATATATTTTTCGGCGTAGAAAAAATACAAGGTCTTCTGTTATCTATTTTCTTCATTCCACACCACTCAGTGCTTTTTTAATTATTTATTATAAATTATTCATTTATTTTTATGATACCTAACATAATGTTCAATGGAAGGAAAGTAGATTTTCCTGATAATGGGTATTGTTTGACAGGTTATTGTGACTGTAGACAATTTCAAAAGCTTTGCTAATAGTAGTGGATGATTTTCAGATTCATATTTACAGCGGCACGGACAGCGGTATTGCTACTTTCCGCAAGCCAACTTCCTATTATGGGGACGACGGCTTGGGAGACTTCCTTCCTCCAGTTCAACCAACCAACCACTCCGCACCAGGTGTGCCAGCAGGCTTCTATCTCGCCGAATTAGTCAGACAAAACCCAGGTTGGTTCCCTCTGATAGATTTTAACAATTACTGATGGCAATCGTGTCAGACAAAACCAAGGTTGGTTCCCTCTGATAGGTTTTAAAAATTACTGATGGCAATCGTGAAAAATATGGTTTTTTTATTTATATATTTTTTAAATATAGAAATAAAATATAATTATTGGTAAGATAATTATTTAACTATCAATTTATTCATAGTAAAGACATGGCATATAGTATTATAGTATGACTTACTCTTAACAAGGAACAAACATAATCAAGGCATTTAGATCCACTACCCCAGGGAAATGGATTAAAAAATAAATTTGTTACTAAACAGAATTGATATCTTTAAATATTACTTTACGTTAACACATTGTTAACTCCTGTTGAACGAACGTGCGGAAAAACAAACCACTGTTCTATTATAAATAAGTAACACTGTTACTCCTGTAAGATCTCATAAATTTGTTTCTTTATAATATAGTTTTGTTTCAATTTACCTTGGTTTTTGGTTCGGATTAAAAAATAATACATTTTTATTTAAAAAAAATTCATGTTAATGATATTCAAAGTTTGTTATTCTGGAAGAATGTAAGGTTAAGATAAAGAATATTGTTTATGATTATAAACAAAATGATTATCTTTTCAGGACATGTGACTGTTGTTGCCCTAGGACCTTTGACTAATCTAGCAGTGGCCCTAAAGCTAAATCCTAACTTCATTGAGCAGTCTAAACGAGTTGTAATTCTTGGAGGAAGCTTTCGAGGTATGAGAATCTCATTTGTACTTATAAGACTATATATCCATAAGACACATTTGTTGAGGTTTTGAGTGGAGTGAGTGAGTGAGTTAGTGAGTGTGAGTGAGAGCGAGTGAGTGAATGAGTGAAAGTGAGAGCGAGCGAGTGAGTGAGAGCGAGTGAGTGAGTGAGTGAGAGCGAGTGAGTGAGTGAGAGTGAGTGAGTGAGTAAGTGAGTGAGTGAGTGAGAGTGAGAGCGAGTGAGTGAGAGCGAGTGAGTGAGTGAGAGTGAGAGCGAGTGAGTGAGTGAGAGTGAGAGCGAGTGAGTGAGTAAGTGAGTGAGTGTGTGTGTGTGTGTGTGTGTGTGGTGTGTGTGTGTGACAGGAAAAAAGTAGTGCCTTATACTTGCATATAAAAAATGAAAATCATCATATTAATTGGACAGGAGCTAAATTTATTACCTATGAAAAATCAATGTTGTTAAGAAATATATTGAATCGTCTCTAATTAAATTTAATAGATCAAATATTATAAACATTAGTAACGGTCTGTTCAAACTTGATATCTTTGTTACGAGGGCAATAGCCTCTTCTAAGAGGGTTGACAGCTAGCGGATAGTTTTTTACTCTTTCTTACTGTACTCCTGTGTTTCCCCAAACATCTCTTTCTGGACATAAGTCCTTTCCTGCGCTTTCACCCTTTTAAAATACCACTCTTCCCTCCCACCCTTCTTAACCCCTCATCAGATGTTTTCTGCATCTAGTGTTTCAGTTGAGTTTTTGACTCTGACGAAGACCGTTTGTTACGGTTGAAAAATCTTAGCCTTGTTTTCCCATTTCTTATTGTGGTTTGATCATTTAGTGTGTGCGTGTGCATGTGCTTGTATGTGTATGTGTGTGAGTGAAAGAGTGAGAGAATGAGTATAGAGAGAGAGAGAGAGAGTGGCAGAGAGTGGTACGTGTTTTCAAAGAGGCAGGTGAAGCTAACCGGACATTACCTAAAACCACGGTAGAAACTTGGAATACGAATAACTTAGTGTACGAGTAAATTATAATACGAGCATTCCAACTCGTAAAAAAAAGATTTAGCGTACAATCAATAAACTAGAATACGAGCAAATGTGAGGAAACGGCAAGCATTTACACTCAAGAACTTACAACTAACAAACTTTATGATTAAAAAAAAAAATTGTTACTAATAAAATTCTTTTTTATGATATTCAAAGTTTATTATACTGGAAGGATATTAGAGTATGTAAAGAAAATTGTTTATCATTAAAAAAAATGATAAACGGGGGATAGGAGAAAACGGTGATAGAAGAGGTATCGACAGTAGAAGAGGCCTTTAGTGACATTAAGAAGACGTTGAAAAATTGGGAGGAATTACAAGGTTTTATTGAAAAGCATCACCCTAATAACGAAGTGTCTGGCCAAGCTATTAACTTATTTAATAAGAATAAACTTTCACAGTTTAGAGACATGCTAAAGTAAGCATCGTTAGACAAATTCTTGGTAAAAAGTTACCTAAAAAGACAGCAAAGTGATTCTGAGAGCTCCTCTTAATTCACATGACTCTCTCTCCACAGTAACCACCTCTAACCACCTCCTCCCCATCTCCACATCAAGCCCAAGAATTCTTCAATTTATCAACATAAATAAAGTTAGTGTATACGAAGTCGTATGTTTGTGTAATTCTAAAAAAATATACCTATATATTTATTTATTTTTTCAATTTTTTTTAAGCCTGGAACGAATTAACTAGAACTTCATTAATTTCATTCTAAGGTAGTATACCTTCCAACATGAATACAATATATGAATGTTGAATTGCACTATTGAGGTTTTTAACAAGAGAATTAGTATGAAAAATGACTTAATTTGGGAAATTTTTGAAATTCCAAAACGTTGTTAGTATTTATATTAAACTTTTTAATATAATAAAAAAGTGTGTAATAAATTACGTATGGAGACGTAAGTTCTTGAAATTCCCCAACGTTGTTAATTTTCATACTAAACTTTTTTTGTGTGGAGACGTAATTTTTTGCAATTCAATAACGTTGTTGGTTTTCATATTAAAGTTATTATGTGGGACGAAATTCTTTGAAATTCTTCATTTTTTTTGTGAGATGACGAAATTTTTTGAAATTTCACAACGTTGTTAGTTTTCATATTGAACTTTTTTTTATGTGGGGACGTAATTTTTTGAAATTCCAAAAGGTTGTTAATTTTCATATTATACTTATTATGTGGGATGTAATTTTTTGAAATTCCAAAACGTTGTTAATTTTCATATTAAACTTATTATGTGGGACGTAATTTTTTTGAAATTCCCAACGTTGTTAATTTTTATATTAAACTTTTTTGTGTGGAGACATTCTTAGTTTTCATATTGAACTTTTTTTGTATGGAGACGTAATTTTTGAAATTCCCCAACGTTGTTAGTTTTTATATTAAATTTTTTTCGTGTGGAGACGTAATTTTTTGAAATTCAGCAAAGTTGTTAGTTTTCATATTGAACTTTTTTTCTTAGATGACAAAATTTTTTGTATTTCATATTGAACTTTTTTTTGTGTGGAGAGACGTAATTTTTTGAAATTCCCTAACATGATTAAATACCGTCTATAACAGATTACACAAGTAATAAATGACGTATTTTGTTTAATTATCGGGATTATGTTTATGCACAACTGCTTACGGTTTCTTGATGTATGGGAACTCGAGAGTCGCGTGTATTTAAAAAAAACAATATGTAACTAGTGATGTAATCAGTGAAATTAGATATAATTAGTGAAGGATTTGTTGATATCCATCTAGTTGTTAAAGACGTTTTCTAATCAATGAAGGTTTATTTGCTAGGACTAGGTAACCAGGTACCAGGCGTGGAGGCAAACTTCTACGGAGACCCAGATGCGGCATCCTACTACTTCTCATTCGCTAAAAATCCAGAGAAGACTTACATCATTGGTATCGAGCCCATAGTAGAAGCTTCATTTCCAATGGTGAGTCATCTATTTTTGCTTTTTAAGCAAGTCACATTAGTAGGCTGCAGTGGCTTAGCAAGATTGCGGGGGGGGGGGCGGTCCGCTCCAAACCACACGTGCCACGGGATGGCGGCATTTTGAATTCGTAAAAAATAGAAAATAAAAAAAAATGATAAAAAGCTAACAAAAAATCAGAAATTTCATACCAAAATGAGTTTTTAAGATCATAGTTGTTTTTACGTTTTAAGTGTGTAAAACAGTTTTTAAACGAATTTGACAAGTGTAATATTTGCAAATTTAAAATAAAATTATTTTAAATGTTTCAAACCAAGTTTTTTAGTAAGTTTATTATTTTTTTGTGCCAGTTTATTTAAATTAATATTTTTTTTGTATAATTTTAATTATACGTTTTTATTTTGAAAGATTTTTGGTTTCCTTTGCTTGCGTACCAGGCTAGGTTCGTGTATTCAGTTTCCATAGTCAGTTAATTTAATTTAACAATTTTTTTTTAATATTTGGATAATACGTTTTTTGTTTTGAAAAATTTTTGGTTTCTTTGATCGCGACTGTATTTCTATACAAGTACTATAATAAGATGAAAGGCTGAAACAAATATCAGTAGCCCGGGATAAATCCTACTAGCGCAACTGGTGGCAAAAACAGTTGCTATGTCACTGGTTGGCTGATGTATAAAAAAATAGGCATATATTTACAAGGCTGTGTTATTTTTCCTCACAACCCTATTACGAAGAAGTTTATTAAATGCTTTTATACCACCACATATAATATATGAACTATGACTAAAATATTCTAAAATTTCTATATTACAATATTACGTATTCTATGAGTAAATATAATATTGTATTATATAAGTAGAAAGAAAGAAGTGGGAGGGGAATAAATCGGAGCATGTCGTCCTTCGGAGGGGACAATGTAAATCGTTAGGAGCCTCCAGGATTTTAGGTACTCACTAAAGATCCCTACTCTTGGTAGACTTGACTAGGCAAAATTTTAGGACAATCAATTTAGAATCAATGGGAGATGCAATATTTTATCGAGGAATCAGCAAACGAGTTTGTCAATCACTCAAACCTGTAAAAAAAATCGTTTTTTCCTAACAAATACATGCATATTGTTAATACCACTGAGGTTAATATGATTTTTATTAGAAATAGGTAAAACCGTCATACCTCGTAAGATGATCCTGGAATTGGAACGCTTTCGGACGTTGTCCATCTTCGATCGCAACAAACCTACTGAGCTGTTATATAGGGGGTTGGTTATCTGTTAAGTCCACTGCAATCCTGATATTATTTTGATTTTATTGGTTTTTAGCTATCATCTGGTTTGGGTTTTTTATATTTTTTAACTTCGTCATCCTGCCTATCCAGTCGTTTTTTTATTTTTATTAGTGATTTACATAAAATATTGGTTTGGTAATTTATTTGTTCATTTATTAATTTACCCGCATTTTTTTTTATATATATTTCTATCTGTTCAGTTAAATTGCGTCTCTGTCCTTTCTGTCCTGTTTGTAGTAAGTCCATTGTGTTTTCTAAGCTGTCAGGTGAATGTCCGTGTTCAGTCAGGTGGTTTGCAAAATTTGATTTATTTGTATTATTTAAATAGTCCTTAAGATGTTCGTTAAATTTTATTTTTAGGGTTCTTCCCGTCTGTCCAATATATATTTGGTTACAATCACTACACTTTAATTTATATACCCCGCTTTTTTCATATTTATTAATTACATTTTCGGTTGAGCAAGTTAATATTTGACTTATAGAATTATTAGTTTTAAATCCTGCCTTTATGTTGTATCATTTTTTTTTTATTAAGCTGTTGTATCGTTATATAACAGCTCAGTAGGTTTTCCCAACAAATTATTCCTCAAACTTACTATTATTATTCAATGAATTATCATCCTGATTACTGTATATGTTAATGAATTGTAAATCTTAACTGGCAATGATATGAGTAATTCTGTTTGTTTTAGAGTTGGAGAACAAATATTTTAGGGAAATTAGGAAGCAAAGCGATGGATTTTATGAACAAAGCTGAGCGAATAGGTCTGAAAAATGACGGGGAACAATGGACTCCTTATGACCCTGCTGCTGCTGCCTTTGTCATCAACGAGAAGATTGCCCAGAATACAATGGATACATACGTCCAAGTAGAGCGCACGGGAGAGCTTTTGTCAGGAGCTCTTGTAGCCGACTTCACTCACCTGTTACCCAACAGGCCTAACGCAAGGCTTATAACCAATCTAAACCGAATTTTATTCAAGAATATCCTTCTCCAACGTCTGTCATAATCAACAAACTGATCAAATATACCATTTCTATTCTCACTGAAGTTGAATTTATTAACAAATCCGAACCAACACATTCAAAAAAAAAAAAATAACGGTAATAATTAAGCTATGCTATCTTCAGACTTCACATCAAATAAAGAAGTGTAAAATAAATAGTTCTCACTTTAGCTTGTAACTACTAATCCAATATGTATGCATTAAACCTTCTCATAAGTAACCTTCAAGAATATATAACATACATTTATAAATTAATGAAACAAATAAGAGGATATACAGTTTACGTGCAGAAATTATAATATATTACTATCCATAAAAGCAGAAATATTCCTTTAAAATAGTTTATAGATTATATTTCAGCTGAAATAAAGTAAGCATTATAATTAATAATAATATATATATATATAACAAGATTTCACATAAACATGTGAAATAATAATCAATTATCACAAACCACAAAAAGAAAAGGTAAAAAAGACTAAGATCTTTCAACCATAACAAGCGATCTTCGTCAGAGTCAAAAACCCAACCAACTCAGTTTTGAATCTGACCATTTTGTGCTTTGACCATATATATATATATATATATATAATATATATATAATAGGTGTATAATGTAATCGGGATTCGGTCAATTTTCCAGGATCAAAATCAAACTCTCAATGCCAATGTTTTCGGTTTTATTTAAAACCTTTTTCATAGGCCTAAAACAAAGGATGACAAGAAATCATATATAAACATCAACATATAACTAACATCAAAATGGAATATTACAGTTGTGAAAAAACAAAAAATATATATACAATAGTAAGTAATAGAAAAGCAATAAAACATTTTTATGAACTTACAAGAAGTCAGAATTTTTGAATTAGAAAAATGATGAAATTTACATTATATAAAATGAAGTAACAATAGATAGTTAGTGAACTAACATCTTAACTGGTCAAAAACTTGGACCAGACTAACTGATTACAATTACATGTAAACCAAACACTGTTCACTCAAAGAACACAAAAAGGAACTAAGGAAATTAAATTTCACTAAAATCAACTTAACACTCCTGAATAAATAGTGTTCAAATTGGTAATGTCACTTCTATGATTAACTGAACTTAGATCTTTTCTAATATATAGCATTTCGAGGGTCAAACTCTCAAACCTCAACCTCAGAGGGCCATGTATGTGATCTACTGCCTATGAGAACAAAAGCCATTTTCTCATGTAAAAAATTATTTCCTAACACGAAATCATCACTTTGGTTTTACAGACGTGTTATTTCTGATATGGTAATACCAATAATATTATAAGCATCTTTTTTGTGCGATGTACAGAAATAAGCACATATATTGAAGACAGGTTGTATCTCTACTACCTCCAGGAATGAAAGACTAATAAACATCTCCCATTTATACATTTATATTATACCTAAATGGGGCATTCTATACAAAAGAAGTTTGATACTTACTTTGTTATAGTAAGTTGACTGAGGCAACTCCACATTTTTTTTTATTAAGCACACTCTGTGAGTAGTTACTCTGTTATTTTTATACAGTGTTTATAAAATATATATATTATATATCTTTGAAATAAATAGTTTTTAATTAGAAATTAATGTGGTAACGCCAGATCTCTCTTCATAAAAATACAGTTAACTCTAATTTCGGTATCTGGACACGTGAAAGTACAGAGGGATGATACAGTAAACGAATTGGAAAACGCCGGTGTCAATTCGTAGAAGCTTTTCTACGGTCTGGAACCTTTTCGTACTACACATTCCATCTTACTCAAAACTAGAATTCTATCTTGAATGTAAGTTTATTGAAATTGAAGCAGATACAAATATCTCTTCAGAAACAGGAGTTACTCAATTTTGTTTCTTGTGGACCCCCTGAAGAAGGTATATTACCACTGTGGAAACCCGTTCAATTAGAAGCTTATTACCATCTTGGAACCCCTCTAGCTACGACTATATTACCATCTTGGACTCAAAACTAATTCCTAAGTAAGAGATATAGTAAAAATCTTAGAACGGAGCTCAATCCTTTGACCGAAGCTATATTACCATCTGTGACCTTGACAATTCCATCTTACCCTAAGAGCTATATTACCATCTGTAGACCCTTGAGAGCTATATTACCATCTGTGGATCCCCTGAGAGCTATATTACCATCTGTGGACCCCCCCCCCCCCCCCCCCCCCCGAGTCCTTAAAAACATATTAATACCCGGATATATTTTCAAACAAATATTTGTTTTTAGGCAAATGAAATGTGCGACTATGAAATGATTTCATTAAATTTACAATGTGATGTCCAAAATACAAAAATCTGTTTATAACAATATCAAAATATTCCTTTATTAAAATTGTATAAAATATGCTGAAATAAACTGTAAAAAAATCAATTTTGAATATAATAAAAAAAAGTAATATAACATTTTAAAATATTGGAACGTTATCACAAACTGACGAAAACATTGGGCCTCATGTTTTAATATTACGAGTATTATGTTTGAATATAATAACGGTCAGTTCGCTATGCTTTGATGCATTTTTAGTAATGTCATCCTAATATAAGCATATAAACTTAACATGGAGCACTAACCACGTGCCATGGACCTTGAAATACTATATTTCTCATGGGGGTCCATGTGTACCACTTTGGGAACCACAGTCTAGGACAACTAGGTCTAATTCAGTTTAAAAAGCTCATTTAACTAAACTTTATTTGTAAATCAAATAATAAATCTTGTAGGGATAGATTCCGGCATATATGTGAAATATCTAACCAGACATTGTTATCTTAAATATGACTTATGACAGCTGAAATGGACATGTCAAATATTCAAGGACAGTGACCCCACTTTTGTTATCGCTCATATTAAGTTAGTCATATTTAAACTAACGATGTAACTAAATTATGTTTAAATTTGATAATTTTTCACAAGAGAGTTTTATATACTTCTACATGATAAAACTAAATGATTACCAACGCGTTTAATTTTGTTATTATTTATTGTCAAGTTTAGTGTAGGACACTCCTATAAATTAATTTTTTTTTTGTGTTATTCATAACGAATTTTATGCGATAAATGTGAGTTGCTACCAGCTCGTTACCTGTCTTCGGAGTGACGCATATATATATTCTTAATGGCGAGGCCATCAAAATATATTTTTGATGTAATCAAAAATTTTGTAATGGCGGTATTTTGATGTATCAAAATACCGCCATTACGGTCGAAATATTGAAAAGTGAGTCTTTTGTATGTTTCAGTCTATGTGTCACTGTTTATTTTAAGTGTTATCTGCCCTGCCGGACCGTTTTTCGTTTATCACGGTATATATATAAACTATATTGACACAAAGAACACTCAGAAATGAAACAGAAACTCACTACTTATATTTCGATGTCCTCGTTATCAGGAAGATAGAAACGAGTCGCTCCGCAGGCAGACAACGACTGATATATATACCATGATATACGAAAAACACATGCTGTACTCGCATTACAGATAACACTTAAAATAAACAGTGACACATAGACTGAAACATACAAAAAACTCACTTTTCAATATTTCGACCGTAATGGCGGTCGTCCTCAGGAGAAGAAGTGAATTGACGGAGGGACGATAGTCAACACACTTGACTCGGTCCATGCTGTTATCGAGCTGCATGCATGGTATCTGTTATGATGCAGTTAGATAACAGCATGGACCGGTAAATGAGTTGACTGTCGTCCCTCCGTCAGTTCACTTCTTCTCCTGAGGACGACCGCCATTACGGTCGAAATATTGAAAAGTGAGTCTTTTGTTATGTTTCAGTCTATGTGTCACTGTTTATTTTAAGTATATATATATATAGGTATAGCTTCTCGACCATGGATATCTCAAATTCACCGAAGGGGTTCTTGAGGATTTTGGTCATAAACATACAACTCCTGATTATAAGCCGACGTTTCGCCAAAAGTTGTTTGGCATTTTCAAGACTTGTTTTAGAGGAAACACTACTTACTGGTCCGTGCTGTTATCGAGCTGCATGCATGGTATCTGTTATGATGCAGTTAGATAACAGCATGGACCGGTAAATAGTTTTTCCTCTAAAACAAGCCTTGAAAATGCCAAACAACTTTTGGCAAAACATCGGCTTATAATCAGGAGTTGTATGTTTATGACCCAAATCCTCAAGAACCCCTTCGTTGAATTATATATATATATATATATATATATATATATATATATATATATATATATATATATATATATATATATATATATATATTTAGTATAAGTCGGCAGCAGGTCCTCTTGGAGACAGATGGAATTAAAATGTGCAGCAGCCTCTGCATTAACGACCTTTCTACTGATAGCCTCTATTTTTAGTACAATCGTCCGTTGTTCTAGAGGTAATTTCCATAGATAATTGGCCAGAGACATGTAGATACACAAGAAAAACTACTGATAAAACTAAATGACTATATTAAAATCGCAATACACTAAAAAAGGAACAAGCTTTCGACCATACATACGTCCTAATAGCCTCAAACATAAGAGGCCAAGATAATATGATAAATATTCTACAAGTAACCAGAAAAACGGTGGGACTTGAAGTAAATTTAGAAAAAAAAAACTGTCTTAATGAAAAGTGGTCAGCAAAAAGAAATTAAACTGGAAAATAAGACGATTAAAATGGTCGGACGAAGTAATATACCTTGGCTAATTACTTAGCTTCCCGGAATCGCTTGTATAAAGAAATCAGATAAAAAGATTTCACATAAATACGTGAAATAACAATCAATGATCAAACCACAATATGAAATGGGAAAACAAGACTAAGATCTTTCAACCGTAACTAGCGGTCTTTGTCAGAGTCAAAAACCCAACAGACGAAGATCGCTTGTTACGGTTGAAAGATCTTAGTCTTGTTTTCCCATTTTATATTGTTACTTGATCAAAGAAATTTAAAGAAGAATTGGGATTAGCTGATAAACTGAAGTATCACAAATTAACAATGAAATAAGTTAACAATGTAAAACAATGTAAAATAAGTTAACTCTAATTCAGGTACCAAAGAACAAGGCAATACTCGGAGATTAGTCAATGAACCTTTGAATAGACTGGAAATTCCATGAATGGATGAAGAAGAAAGTAGTTAAAGGTGGGTGCAATAGTCGTATGTACGCGCACTTTACAAAATTAAAAACTAGGTTGTTTTAATTTTAAACATACAGAAAAATATATAAACAACACTCTAATGTTTTGTCAACTCCTGTTCTCAAAGTATTGTATGCTCTATGCCAGACATTACCGGGTACTCAAAACTTCGGAGTAGAATATCACGCATCTTGAATCAATTTAGAACACTTGTCGTCCATGGTTTAAGCGTAAAAAAAAAACTTTTACATTTTGATCAATATTTAACAAGAGTGTGGAAAATAAATCAAAGTTACAATTTATGGTGGTTTCTCAAACAGTGTGCCGGGTACACTAGTTGACCAAGGAAGTTTTTTAACGAGTTAACAATCTTTATTTCAAATATTACTTCGTGGTAACACTGTGTTGGTGGAGTTAGTATAATGATCTTGTTTTCAAATATTACTTCGTGGCAACACTGTGTTAGTGGAGTTAGAAGAAGTGTTTTATACATGTGACTGATAAAGGTATAAATAAGGAAATGGGTGAAACAATCCCCGCTGTGATTGATTCTTTTATTAAAAAGATTAACTTGTATTGTGAAAGTAATAATTCCTTTTATATTTATTTTATGTTCTTATTGGCTTTATTGTTTATGTATAGTACAAGTAACCACTTTTTCAGGTATAGTTCTCTCAGATCTTAATAACTCTCATGACGCTTCTGCTTTTTGGCTGCAGTTTTGTAAGTTATTAATCCGAAGTATCCGTTTGTACATTAGATAATGAAGAAAAGTTACTGTGTATACTTCTCTTTACCTTTAACGCACGTTTGTTGTAGGTATTGCAAGTATGGAAATTTCAAAGTCTGTATCTAAGACATCTATTGTATATTCGGGTGCTCCATTTCCAAATGAAAAAGAAGGACTTCAGTTAGTGAAAGAGCTTCTGTCATGTTACGAAAGATTGTGGTCTTCTTTCGATTTAGCGCCACAGAATTTTGGAAGGACTTTATGGTTCAAAGTTACTGCTTATTTTAAATTAATGTCAACTTCTTTACTGACCTTTCTTAAACAGTTTCGTGAAGCAGTCGAACAAAAAAGGTTTGTTTTAGATAAATATTTGAACATTTACATTTTATTTGTAGCCTTATATATGTGTTTAAAATGTGAATTATCAGGTTATCTGATTATTATATTATTTGAGGTTACCACTATATTCTGTCATCTATTGTACTAGTAGTTCAATAACAGAGGTGTTTTAGTTTTCGGTGGGAGGTAATATACTGAATATAGTAACATTTAGAAGAGATTTAATTTTTTTGTGGCGTTTCTGTCTAATTAAAAGTAATTTATTTATTAATGAGTGGATTATTTTAAAAGATAATGTATAAATAATAGTGAATACCATTGATTTTTATGACTGTTTCAGTTACTAGCGCAGCGACATTAGCTTATTATTTTATGAAGACACTAGCAAACGTACCCGTCTTTGACGGAATCAAAAATTCTATTATACTTGGTATTCCAAAATGCCATTAGAAATTATAGAATAGTAGAAAATATCATTATTAGTACAGTGTTAAGGAAATACCTCTGTATACACTACATTAGCTGTCTGTCCTTCAGGTTCATGGAAGAACAAACAGTTGGAACCTCTGACTCTTGAGCAAGTAAACTACAGTTGACCATGTGAGAAAAACTTGGTCTCGCTAACTTGAATTCCTGCGTTAGATAAAGTTTCCCCTTGCGACTTATTTAACGTCATTGCGAAATAGACTCTGACAGGACTTTGCAATCGTTTCAACGGAAACAGATAGTGGCTCGGAATCAATGTATGCGTGGTATACACACGGACTCCCCAATACCACACCCAGTCATAATATCCGCCTCTATGGCATATCTGTTTAGAGCACGAACTCAGAGTCGTGTCCCGTTGCACAGTTTCGGGGCACTCATGTTTCGTAACATGAAATTTGTTACTGCTACTAAATTGCAGCATGATTGGTGCTCCTACATTAAGTTTTTACTCATACCAGGCAGTCCAGGAGAAAGAAATTCAGTTGGATAATGAACTGCTTCCTCATCACTAATCACTCTCTCTACTGACTTGTAAGTTCTTTCCTCGATATGGTATAGCGTAAGAACTTCTGGCTTCTTTGTTGATTTTTCCTGCCTGTTCATATTAAAGGCTGAGAATTGCACGTTCACAAAACTATTCATTCTTAATAGATAGTATACCCTCAATTCTGGGAAACAACTTTTCAATTATGTCAAATACACAATATATTCATATGCTCAAATGAAATTAAAATCAACTAACAATACCTACTTGCTACACCTGTGTATTTTCAAAATAAACCTGTCTGCGAAGTTAGCAAAATACAGCTTAAAGTCCCATAACTTCGCTTTTGCACTGAATTATCAATCTATTCTGATCCTATATTTTAAGCTAGGCATAATAAACAAATCTAGTGTCAAAGTTTCAACTCGCTATGTCTCATGGTGGCTGAGTTTACTTGTGACAAACGTTTTTGCTTTAAACGTCCATAACTTCACTTATACGTTGAATTTCCACTCAATCCAGAGTCTATATTTTAAGTTAGACATACACAAATCACTGTAAAAGTTTCAGCTTGATATGTCTTATGGTGGCTGAGTTTACTTGTGACAAAATTTCGCGGACAAACCAACAGACATTTTTCTAAGGGTGGATTCGGTTTCTCCAATGTATGAAACATAAAGAAAACTTGAATTGAGTCAGTTCTAAGCAATGTACAGACAAAATCATTCTTTTATGTATATAGATTAGTTTTTTGTGCATAGTAAGTTAATATTGTGCAGCTACTATATTTCGCTCTTCTTGTTCACCAGGTTGCTTGTTGATGTTCGTTTAGCAGGAGTTGTAATTCACGAATGCGAAGAAGTAATGAACTTACCTCAGGACAATTGTCAAGCTGTCATTTGTTCGGTTAAGGAAGCAGATGGGCTTGTCAAGGATGTGGTTTCCGAATTTAAAGAAGTAACATTTTGAATTACTTTTTTTTTATATTTAGTATCGTTGTTATTGAATTTCATATAACTAATTGATGCACTAATAATTCAGTCTCAGTAAAAACATGTCACTATCACTTGTACCATATAGCATTTAAAAATTCGATGGAGTTACTGAGAACACTAACTTTTTTATAAACACTGTTAAAAATATAATATATATTCACGATGTTAAAGGAAATTCAAAGTACATTCGTGTTGACATTGTCCCTAGTTTCCAATGACAACCTTTATCAGACATTTTTTTGATTTCAAAGCTTCAGATTTCCTTTTGTTCTTTGCCAATGCCATAACCTTGCCAAGTACACACGTTGCCGTTAGATCACAAAAGTTAAGAATCATTGGGCATGATCAGAGCATGGATGGTAACTTCTGTAATATTACCCTCTTGCTCCCATGCTTTAAATGGATACCGAATCTTTAACAAGTCACGCTATTTTACCCCTTGCAAAGTTCAAAAAGTGTTAAGTCTTAGTAATGTTGGGTCTTGAAAAATAAAGTTCTTTCAAGCTTCTTTTTTTGTCTTTTTTCGAGAAAATTGTAAATTTCTTCTTTTATGAATGAAGTTATTGATTTTAATTATTAATTGAATTGAGGTTAAACGGAATGGATAATTGTCCTAAATGGAACAGCTACCTCTGCATCAATATACTTTTTCTTTCAATGTTTTCTTTTTTTTTAGGTGGTACTTTATCTAAAAAAAAAAAAAAAAATCAATTCTAACGATTTGTTAGGCATCTTTGTTTTTGTTTTAGTTCAAGCTTTTTTTATTGGGAGTTTAACTCTCTTAGAAATTGTCTTTTGCATCAATAGTTCATACAACTCTCCTAGAATAATAAACAAACTTATTAAAAGGGCTCTGATTAAGTTTATACCGATATGTAAGAAAAGGTACTTAAATGTCGATAATAAATGTTAAACTGCTTTGGTAAATAATCTAGCAAAGCAATCTGAATCTGAATAATCTACCAACCAGTGCTTCTTGTAAGAAATGAGGAAAGTTTGCTCGTGTGTTCTAATAGTGTTATAAATTCATTTTAGTAAAATTAGGTGTTAAAGTGGTAATATCGGTATTGGTAATCATTCCAATTAATAATGTTTGGTTAAGATAGTAAGCTATCTTAATCGAAATATATATCTGTTATTAAAAAATATATCTTAGTAAAAAAATATTTAATTTCTTAAAAATAGATATTATAATGAGGGAAATGAAAGTCTAGTGGACTCTTATATCAGATTTTTTCCAGGAAGTATCGGTTTTCTAGTTTTTTTCATTTAAATAAATGAAAACAAAAAATTATCTTTATATGTGTATCAACCAGAAAAGATTTAAGTCATTCTGAGGTAAAATGGATTAAACCAACAAAAGTCTCCACACAAATGAAGTTTTATTCAACGCGTTTCGAACACTTTGTGTTCATCATCAGGAAGACACTATAATACAAATTATATTAATTAGTTACAAAAATTAGAGTGAAATAATAAAATTCAATTAAGAGAATTCAAGACAACTGATTAGATATAATTTGTATTATAGTGTCTTCCTGATGATGAACACAAAGTGTTCGAAACGCGTTGAATAAAACTTCATTTGTGTGGAGACTTTTGTTGGTTTATCCATTTTACCTCAGAATGAGTAAATACCACACTATTACGGATTGCACAACTAATGATTTAAAGATTTAAGTGTGGAAAGTGAAAATTATATGTTGATTTCGGCACAGCTTAGTTAAACATTCCTTTAATTCCATTTCAATGGTCCTAAAACAGGTGTACATACAGTATTAAGTATACCTGGTTTGTTGTAAATAGTCAGTTAATTATAATGTTGTGAAATACCAGTTATTCTGAAATGACAGGGTCTAGTATGTTTTATAAATAAGTGCTATATGAAAAGGCGCTTTCATCATTTAGATTATATTCGTGTATTTAGTTTTCCATTGAAACTAATCAAAAATTATATTTTTAATTATAATGTATATTACTGTTATATATAATAATACTATTGTTTTTTCATATCTCGGCTGGTTTCAAAACTCGTCCATTATCAAAAGCAAACCCAGTCTGTTATCAGATTCTTATCCGTTAACTGAGTTTGTTCTTTCTACTGAGCTATTTGCGAAACCATCGAGATATGAAGAAAACACTTCGTGTAAAAACGTATATGTGTTCTAATACTACTACAATTAGTTAGAATATTTTTTTTAACAAAGAATTTGGAGTTAAAATTTATTAGTACAGTAGTTCACAAGGAAAAGTTGAGGAAAACTGTGCTATTCTTACTGTTTTTGACCAATCATTGCGCGACTTTGCGGATGAAGAAGAGTGATATACGACGAATAAGTTGTGTTATTTGAATTTTATGTTCAGTAGCCCATAGATACATCTCTGTCTCTATCGGCATCAAAAGAGAAAAAAAATACAGAGAATATTCATATATTTTATTATATATCAACAATTTGATATATTTACCATTAATTTATTTCCAATATTACGTCCTTTTTACGTTTAATTACTTCGATCAGTTGAACTGAGCGCTAATCAGATTATGTAATCCTGTTCTGTGCCACTGTACTGGTGGCGCTGGCTCCTACTAAGTCGTACTACCTTAGTGATCAAAGACCTGGGTCCTCCCCAGTATGGCATTGCCCTTTTATCTGGACCAGGCCTCACCTAAGTGAAACCAATCTCAAGTCCACTTGCCAACTGATGGACATTACCCAATGGTAAGGGTCGAGGGCGTAGCTCCTTGTTGTTCTGTAGGCAACAGAACCCTCCAGGGAAAATACTGCTTCTCAAACAGCGACTCCCTAGAGAATCTACCTTTTCTGGTGAGGAACTACGAGTCCAACACCAACAGTGGGGCATGTGAAACCATAAGGAATCCCACATGGGCTTCCCCGCTCCCGTGTTTCGACAATATTTTATGACCTCTGACTTCAGCTAAGGTCAGAGCTCACAAAACCTTCCGCCTGTTAGCTAGTCTACGCAATAACCGTAACTGTTGCCGGCTCTGGTGGTGGGGACCCGACAGACAGGCACATGAGAATGAAGGGTTGTACAACCCCAAACAAGGAAAACCCTTCTAAAGGAGGGTTCCTTGAGCCCTCAAGAGAGCCTTGTGTCACTGTAAATTGAAATTTGAGGGTGTTGTTAAATATCCTCCTTATTCCTTCACTCCATTGTCTGCCTAACGGATAAAACAATTACTTGTTCAGTCTCGCCCACGAATAACAAAATGAACATTAAAAGGAGATCACTCGAGAATGGGGAATGAGGGACCCGGGGCGCATGAGGTTGTAATAATGTAGATGGGTGTATTTCACTGTTTGGAAAGAAATACTTTTGTGAAGCAAGAATGATGTCGAGAAGAGGAATTTAGATGACAGGATATAAAACTGGGGTCAAAGTTTGGGACCTTTTTTACTTCTAACTAATCAAAAACTTAACGACATTGCATTTGAAACAGACTGACACAGCAGACCTGGTAAAACAGTTGGAACTCCTTACAATGGTTAATTCAGGAAATCTTATTTTCATCAAAAAATGAAACGGTCTGTTCGGACAGAATATTAAACAATTTAAAGAAAAGAACACGTCTGCCAGTCGAGCAGGACTCATATTCATCTTCTTCTCCTGATGAGGACAAGGTCGAAATATTGAAATGAGTTGTGTATTGTGTACCTCCTGTTATTTTAATTCAGTCATATTGTGATTCTCCTTCTAGCATTAAAATACAAGACACAGCTAACAAAACAAGATATTATGGGGAATATTTTTTATTATTAAAAAAAAAGGTTATTCAGCTTATTGTAAAGTGGAAAAAGCATGTGTCAACCCTGATCAGAATAGAATTCCTTGAATACTGGCTAAAGAGAATCACCTAGGGAATAGAGATTTCATACTTAGTTATAGATAAGTTTTTCAGGACAAAGTCATTCAAAACTCCATTACGCTAAACCATAACTATCTGCTTTTTAAGTGATAAATTATTTATGTGTAGTTTAGTTTTATCCATTTTATCTAGTGTAGTTTAGATTGATGTAATGCTTTAGTTCTTGATGTGTCATACACATCAAGGACTCCAGTTAGTCATTGAACTCTAGCATGTCAAACTTGTGACCAGGGTCCTTACAAACTGTTGGACTATCCTGTGAATGAACAGTTAGTTCTTGGCTTAAGTAGCAGTGAACGATCATCAACTCCGAATTATTTTTGTCCTTGTTACGATCAATCTGTAAATGTCAAGTAACAATAATGCACGAGTCTTACAAAGTAATGAATCAAGTACAGTGCTAAGTTGATTTTTTCTTTTTTACTTGTGAACTTTTAAAATGTATAATTACATATTAAGCTCATTAAATCTCTGCTATACGAAACATACAATGTTAGATGCTGTCAATCATTTGGATTCCTGTATTTTAAAATAAATTTATGAATTTCAAAACGGTGGGGCATGCATTTAACATCTTAGTTTTGTATGACAACAATATGAATGTATTCATATAGTTTAGTTTTTGTAAACTATACTTAGAACAAAAATTCTAAGTATCTTTAGTTTTTTTTTTTTTTTGTTATACGAGTAGGTAATATATTATATAACCATTAATTCTCTGTAAGAGCGTTATACCTTTGAAATAAATTACAAATTATATTTTAACGCAAACATTTAAATTGATTTTTAATTAATTGTTAATAAATATTTAAAATCGCATTTCTTCTTAATAAAATATGTAATCCTAAAATATTTAATAAAAAATTTAATATAAATTAAAATATTTAATGAATTTGTACTTCATGTTTTTTAAGCAAAAAATACATTTATGTATAAATGATTTTCAGTATTTTTAAATGGGTAATTTGTTTTGCTAAATTATCGGACTTGCACTAATGTCAGATTATTAATTACTGGATATGTAGATACTAAAGTTTTTCTATTTTTTGTGTTTATAAGAATACAAGTTTTTTTTGTCCTCTGAATGTTTATATTTTGAAGTATATTTATTGTTGAATAGTATTTTGTCTGTAAATAATATTATTTTTGCCACTAATGTTTTTTTTTTAAAGGTAATTGAAGCCGAAAGAAATATTAAACGGAGCACTGATCTGGGCGTAGTCTCTGTGGAGGAGGATGAGGAGGAAGTGTGGTCCGGGAAGGTGTTAGCCATATCTACTGAGATACTAGAAATAGCCACCTTGGCAAGTAAAGGCACCGATTCATTGTTGAAATATCTTAACTCTAAGAGTATTCCCCTTGATAATCACAAGCTTGACGATATCGCTTCCTCGTCAGCAACTCTCAGTCCTGCACTTGATGACTTTGTTACTACGGCATACAACCCAGCGGAAAGTGAAAACCTTCAAACAGAGGTAATTATATACTTTTTGGGTCAATTATAAAAGGTATTTAAATTTGATACTATTTTATAAATAAACGGTTTAATAAGAAATAAATTATCCTATCGATACAATTCGCTGTATTTAACAAAGTGGGTCAAAATGATAAGTCAGGCGTGGGGAATCTGCGGCCGTGAGGCCGCATGTGGCCTTTTGAACCATGAAAATACGGCCTTATGCAAATGTTTGAGAGTATAAAAACTTACAATTTTGGTAATAAAGACAAAAAAAATTCTGAAATTTAGAAAGAAGACTTTTTATCAATCAATACTTGAAAAGTCTAATCTTTTAGAAAATCATTTTCCTGAGTTAATGAAGGTAATAAATGAAGTCAATGAAGATACTGCTGAATCTTTCGAAAGATGGGAAAAAGTTTTAGATGCACTTATCGAGTATATAATGACAGATGTAAGGTTTTTACAATATAACTAGTATATAAGAACTTGCTTATCCATTCGTTGTGGCCTTTTGAGGAAGTGGACGGTGCTAAAATGGCCTTTACTCCAAGGAAGGTTCCCCACCCCTGTTATAAGTGTTACACGAACATATTTGTCCATTGAATAAATAGAACAGGACTTCTCAAACGGTGCGCCCGGGTGCACTGGTACGTCAAGGAAGACACTCAAGTAGACCCCAAGGAAAAAGAAGATTATATTTGAATATTTAAGAATTTTGAGTGAATTTCATAATTTTTTGCTATTCCAATTACGTGGTTTTCATATCAAAGGAAAGTCTTCGTCAGTTGACATTTTAAACTATCGCGGGGAAAACATTGATAGTCATTACAATTTTCTACAACTTATCTCTGTGAACAAGATTTCACAAGATTTCTTTCTTCGCTTTTCCCAATTAAACATCTTAGGTTACTTTATATGACATAAGTAAGAGTGATCTATTATATTATCTGGAGTATTAGAAACAGCGTTGTAAAGTTAGACTAGTTAAACAAAACTAAGATTGCCTAAGGCACATTCTTTTCCTGAGTTAAAAGAATATCTCACTAAATATTAAAATTTTTTTGTAATTACCTTTGTTGTTACAATTTTATATTATTAGATTTAATGAATTAGTGCTTTAGATTACTGTGATGTTTATTTTAGTAGGAATTATTTCACTTTAAATAATCCTTCATAGAAACTTTTGCTTTAATTTTGTTTTTCAAAAGTTGTCGACATTAGTCGTTGTTTAATTGAATTAATATCAAATTTGGAAGTAAAGTGAACTTACAAAAAGAATGATTCCTTTTAATCGAGAATTACTAATGTATTTTGAATAAATTCAAATATTGATTTAAAATTTATTATAATAGTTTTTCAGATTCATGCATATTTTATGTAATTTAATTAATGGTAATATTCTTCTTTTTTTTTTTAGGTTGACAATTTTGTAGAACTCTTTTGTACATTCCTAAACGACTGTATAGCCTTAATTCCAAACGAATCGAACAAGAAAGTTTTTAAGAAATTATATGAAAAAATACAAGTTTGTAAAGATAAGTTAAAAAGTAAATTAATTTCAAGTGATATAATGAATATTTCTAATTTATCAATAAATAGTTAACACTTTTGTCTTGTATTTGTTGCCTTGTTCAATTGGGGTTTAGTACTGTGATAACTATATGATTCCCTCCAGGGCTTTCCTCGAGATTACCTGATGTCAAACAGGAATGGTATCACAATGAAAAGATGACTTGAATTCCTTTTTTACTTTTTTTCAATAGAGAATTCACGATAGCATTAAAGCTGCCCCCTGATGTTATTGTCATATAGAAATCAAAACTATATTTTAGGGGCACTGTTAATCAAAAGAGTTGACCTATTTAAATACTTAATGCCTTACCCAAAAAATAAACCTCTTATCTTTATTCAGTAACTTTTTAAGAGATGTTATACAATTATATATAAATCAAAAGCCCTAATTTTCATTGTATGGAAAAAGTCCAGTTTTGCTAAAACCATTAAACCTTATTTTGTTTATATGGTTTTAAGCCAAGTTAAGTGGGATTTTGTGATTGTAAAAGACCTGGAGAAAACTGATTTATATCATGTTGCCCATTAAGATTTTTAAGACTTTAGAGCCGAAAAAAATATAATAAAATATAAAGAATAAATGAAACATGATATTAGTATTCAGCTAAAATCTTTTTTCTGAATAATTAAATGAAAAATAAATCACCAGCTGACTTGTCCACCTATGACGGGTATTTTACAAAATTCAGAGGTGATACGTGATAGTCAAAAATATTATTAGAAATTATAGAAAAGTAGAAATATCATTATTAGTACAGTCCATAACTGTGATTAGATCTGCAGTTTCTTTTACGTTTTCCAGTTTTAGATACTGGGTTCAATTTGATTTTCTTCTAGGCATACTTCCATATTTAGTACACGACTACCTAGAACTCATTTTTTTTAAGCAAGCAAATTATAAACGCAAACGAAATTAAAATCAATTAGCAGTACCTCCTTGCTACAGTATCAGGAACCTAAAAATAACTATTTTTTTAGCTATATACCTGTATAGCTAGCCAAACACAGCTTAAAAGTCCATAACTTTGCTTCTACGTTCAATTTCCAATCCATTCAAATGTTAGCTTTTCATTCAAACATACACAAATCCAATGTCAAAGTTTCAGCTTACTATGACT
Organism: Hermatobates lingyangjiaoensis; assembly: GCA_026182355.1. NCBI lineage: Eukaryota > Metazoa > Arthropoda > Insecta > Hemiptera > Hermatobatidae > Hermatobates > Hermatobates lingyangjiaoensis. The sequence continues at coordinate 751,910 of JAPFBL010000016.1, forward strand.
TACGGAGGCTAAGTTTGCTTATGAAGGCTGTGTAGCTATCCAAACACAGCTTAAAAGTTCATGACTTTGCTTCTACGTTCAATTTCCAATCCATTCAAATGTTAGCTTTTCATTCAAACATACACAAATCCAATGTCAAAGTTTCAGCTTACTATGACTTACGGAGGCTAAGTTTGCTTATGAAGGCTGTGTAGCTATCCAAACACAGCTTAAAAGTTCATGACTTTGCTTCTACGTTCAATTTCCAATCCATTCAAATGTTAGCTTTTCATTCAAACATACACAAATCCAATGCCAAAGTTTCAGCTTACTATGACTTAAAGGAGGCTAAGTTTGCTTATGACAAAATTTGTGGACAAATAAAATTTTTCTAAGCGTGGATTCGTTTTCTTTAATGTATAAAACATAAAGATAACTTGGAATGAGTCAGTTCTACGCAATGTAGAGACAAAAGCTTCCTTTTATTTATATAGATATGTCACATAAATAAGTTCAATGTTCCTTCAGCTTAATATCTGGATTGAATTTTATTTTCTTTCTATGCTACCATTTATTAGCATGAAATATTATATTAAAAGGAGAATATTCAAAAATGAGTATGACAGTTATTTTGTTATGAATATAAAAGAATAGCCATTTATGGAAAAAGATTCATGGAATGAATTTTAAAATTGGAATAGCCAAGCGAATGTGCAAGTGGACTTAAGCAAACTGCTGGAAAAATAGATTATAGGACTTGAAAAGATGAAAATCCTGTACTTTATAATTTCAACAAAAGGAATGGGCATGCTATTTAAAGAACGAAAGACTATTCTTCATAAGAGGATTTGTTCAAAAAATATTCCTTAAACTGTGGTTGTAGATCATACCATTCTTATGACATACCTTTATTTCAAACTTATAACTATATTAAAAATGTATCAAGATTTCACAATAAACACGCTAAATAACAATCAATGATCATACCACTATAAGAAACCCAACTCAGTTGGGTTTTTAACTCTGACGAAGACCGCTTGTTACGGTTGAAAGATCTTAGGCTTTTTTTCCATTTCTTATTGTGGTTTGATCATTTTTTATTGATTATAAATATATGTATGTATCAAAGAATAATAAGAAAAGAACACGTAGAAACAATTCACTTCAATATTCCAACCTAATCAACATAAGGAGAAGAAGAAAATGAGTTCTACTCGACTGGCAGACAGCTTTACATATATTGGTAAATGTATAAGTATATCACAATTATTTAATGGAATCAGTACAATACAGGGAATGATGAAGCAATGCTCCTATCCAAATAACGTAATATGTGCTATCAGAAATAGAACATTGGAATTCATACTTCTGCATATTATGCCGCATAATAGTTTAAAACGTTTATTTTCAAGATACCATAGTAAAATTTTGAAGATTAATAAATGTCTTCGGTTGATTCTAATAAAATAAATTTTCAGCTAATGTAAACAAATTCGACACGTATGCAGGTTGCTATTGTTAGTGTTATATCGCCTCTCCAATAGGCCAAATTCTACAAAAAAAAAAATTTTAGATTCTCGTTTTTGTAGTTTTGTTGTCAAACGAAAACTATTCATTTACTTCTTTTATTTAATTTTACGTATAGTAATATTATTTAAGGATATTCGTATTTCCTGAACAAATATTCCTATCAAGTATAAACAATTACAGGTACATTTGTTCTATTATACTTGTTTCAAAATTGGTAAATGTTTTGGCTGTCGGGAATGTATGTATACCTTTAAAGGAAGTGACTTTAAAGTTTTAAAATGATCCATGTTTACAATATTTCATACTATATTATAAAATAATGAACTGTTATATCGATATTTTACTTTACAAAATATTTTGATTACTTTTTGGGATAAAACATATTATTTTATGTTTGGAAAATTATTCTGTTATCAATATTATTTATTAATTATTAATAATCAATCATTTAAGCTTATCATGGTTTTTTAAGACTATAAATAACTGATATTTCAGTATATTATAAACTCTAGCATAAAGTTTGTGTAGACGCTTCAGTCCACAATCTTTGATGGGTCAAATTAATATTTTAGACGAAAATGGGCCTTGTAGTGTAGATGTGCTTGGGAGCAGTTATACTTGATAGGAAAGTGATTTTTTTGGTTAAAATCTATTTTTAGACATTTTTTTCTGCTTAACTACTAGAGTATTAAGCAGAAATTTTAATTTTAACTCCAGAGTATTAACATTTTGAAATTATCATGGAAGCGACAAAAGCAATAACTGAAAAAAAACCCTCAGATTTTTAAAACAACCAGAATACTTTTTTTGTTTCAATAAAATTTAAAATGTAGACTAATGATTCAATCTGAAAGTTTGTGTAGAGGTTACAAGCCATACCAGTTGATGGATCACAATGAAATTATACCTAAAAATATTAGGTATAGAAATTATACCTAAAAAATGACATTAACCAAAGGGGTGGTATAGTTTGTGCATTTTTTGTTTCAGGAATTGTTTTTTTTTTGACACTAAACGGCTCATTAAAAATAATGAAATTTTGCCAAATTTCCTTACATTTCAATTACCACAAAGAGCAATAAAGAAAGCTATAAAAACTTGAGCATTCATCCCTGGACTAATAGATCACTTGCTATACTTGTCGAATTTATTTACATTTTTACATTAACTTAGAAATATTTTAAGTGAATCGATTAAAATAAAATTTTATTTAGAGATTTAATTCAAAAATTCGAATGTTTTAATGAGTTAATGTGCCATGTAAAAAAATAAAATTCTTCAATGTAAAAAAATATGTAAAAATCAACAACAATGAAACATATAATTTCTGATGCTTTCCATGCATGATGTATTTGTAAACGAAGTCTTTAATCAAAATATATGTTGCACACTTCAAAAAAACTTAAATGCTTTCTGATTTTAAAAAATTGTTCTAGTGTGATATACTGACAGGCAATAAATTTAATAACGAAACAGTATAAATAATTTGATTTTCAATTGAGTACCTGGAAACAAAGGAATACATGAGAATGAGTTGGCAAATAATTTGGAATCATACAAACATCTTGCAATCTCGAGTATTTTTGTATTACACACGTCAACTTTTACAGGAGTACAACTGACAAATAGGTCTAGAAGAAAGCACGACTAGAGTGTACTTTAGGAGTCCCAGCGTTTACAGAGACGGACCTTTACACAGAGGTTATAAGGGATTCGCTACTCTCCCGGAGGGATTTTGGAGTTATTTCTTTTTCTTAAATGGCAACTCATACTTATATTGCAGTAATGTTTTTATCAATATAAGTTTAATTAGTTCTTGCTATATTCCTGGTTTGGGAGAAGGCCAAACACTTCTTTGAGTCTAATAAATAGACATTATTTACCTAAAATTATCAATTATAACAAAATCCATCCATGTTTATATTTTGAAATTATTAAAACAAATTAGTTTCATAAACATTTTGGCCATTGTTGATTTGTCAACTCTGGGGCTTCTAAACTCCCTCTGTTCCGAGGTGGAGAGAGACATTTGATCCCATTATATACATCAAAAAAACCTTGAATGCGAGCAATCGGATTGGGGAAGATGAGTATTTTTGCTGAATGATACCTAAAACTACAGAAGTGAAGGATACTTCTCTATGTACATATATGAACGTAATTAGAGAACTTAAAATCTGAATTTTAATTTATTTACACAATGGAATATGCAATAAAATACGACAGGTATGGACGTAGAGTGTACGTTTTGGATGAGATTTAGACTCAAAGTTTTAACATTTTAATAACATATTAGATTAAACAATGGTTTCAAGTTTCTTCAACTGGTAAAATTGATTATAGCCATACATAAAGAAATGATATAAGTATAATTGACTGGGTTTACTGCCCGTTTTGACGGGTATTTTTACAAAAATTCAGAGATGATTCGTGATATTCCAAAATATTATTAGAAATTATAGAATAGTAGAAAATATCATTATTAGTACAGTGTCAAGCAAATGTTTCTGTATATAAAACATTAGCTGTCTATCCTTCTGGTTCATGAAAGAACGAAGAGTTATAACCTCTGACTCTTGAGACAGCAACATATACAGTTGACCATGTGACAAACACTTGGTCTCACATACTTCAATTCCTGCTGGAGATAGAGTTTCATCTTGTCACTTATTAAGCGTCATTGCGAAAGAGATTCTGATGGGAAGAATCTCAACCGTTTGAGTTGAAACGGATAGTCGATCGGAATTAATGCCACTCTGCATTTTTTTGTATTTTCTATGATGTCAGTGTGTATGTGGGTAAGTATGCAAAAGTTTTTTGGCATGCTATATAGTTCACAAAATTTAAAGGATAAATTCATTTTTTTCACAAAAATTGGTACTATAACGTAGATGTGCCGCATTGTTTTTGGTCAATACTTCATGATACAAAAGTCACCTTTTTTGCTTTGTTAGATGTAATATTAGACAATATTTTTTCTTCTTAAACTACCAACTTTAAAATGTTAAAATGTTGGTATTATTGTGGAACTGAAAGAAGTAATATATGAACAAAATATCAGATTTTTACAACAACTGGAAAGTTATTTTCTGCAGTAAAATGTAAATATTGATTCTGAAAGAGTTTTTAAACAATACTGCTCACTCCGTTTGACCGATCATGGAAAGGACGTTACGGTACATTTTTTGATTTCAATGTGGACCAACTGTAAGTGATTCAGTCATACCTATTAAAACACGATAACAGTGTTACCCCTAAAACCACATATGTTAAATGTAAGAGTAGAAAAGTAATAGTTTCGTCAATCCAAAGCTAAAGATAATCAACCCTGTTCTACAACTATAAGTTATCTCTTAAAATAAAATTGAAAAATAGATTGTTATCATACTTCATTACCCTCAAAAGGGTTTCCATTCCTTAACCATTTGAGTAAATCAAGAGAGTAGAATAAAAACGCTATTCAATATACATTTAAAGCTTATAAAACAAATATTCTATTCAACAACTATAATTTATTTCAATATGTAAATTTTTAGAATAAAATATACCCTTTCAACACGTTAAAAGGGTTTCGACCACCAAACAATATGAGCTTCATTAGAAAGCAAACCTGAAGTAACACATCAATTATTCAACACCTTTTTTTTAGCTTTCAACATTTAAATTTCATGCATTGTAGACTCGAAATTATAATATTTATTTCCACCTTTATACCATTCACATATTAAATTAAATTACTCATTAGACTTGAGATATAACTGATATTTTAACACCTCTTGCACCTACAGCATTTAAGGTACATTTAAGGTCAGTAGATTTGAAATACCTCAACGAAGTCTTGGTCCCGATGATATAGGTCTCGTCAATAGACTCCTATCAAGATACACACTTTGCTATTAGATGGTTTCAATAGGAGCTTTTGTTAGGTTTGGGGTATTAGTTCTAAAACTGTTAGGGAGTCGATAGAACAGATCACGATTGGTGTGGGAAAATCAGTGGAAGTGTAAAGGTTATGAACAATATGTATTTATTAAGTAATGTTAAATTATAATCATTTTACAATGGATCAAAATAAATTCTATCGAAGAATTGTTCCAGGAATAATACTTTTGTTATAGATATGTCCAGTTTAGATGGTCAAGAACTAAAATTAACTTGAAGTTCAGCTCATAATTCAACAAATGGATGAACACATACTGCATACAAATCAACCTGAAATTTTTTTTTTTAAGTTAAATACTAAAAAAAAACATTAAAACATATTGGAAATGTACTTACTTTTAGTTTGATTCATTCTTGTGTTCAGAGAAAAATGAACTTGATGAGCCTCTGTTTTCTTCAGTTTTGGGGCAGTGGTTCCCAACCTGTGGGTCGCGACCCCAAGCGGGGTCGTGATACCAATGCCATGGGGTCGCCAATTGATTTTGACCCGAACGTGAATATTATATAAAACACGGTAAAAACAGAAGACAGTTAAATAAATAACATTATAAAATAAAATTAAGACCATTATTTAAAATTCACACTACGAAACTAAATGTAACAGTTCATTAAGTCACTGAACATAACGTCCGAGACATGTATTGAACATGTTTCGTTTCACTTGAAAGACCTTAGTCTTCTTTCTCTTTTCTTATGTGGTTTGGACGTAAAAAAAACACTACTTAAAAAGCTACGCAAAAATATACAGGCATGATCTAGTTATGCTAGAAATATTACGCACCCTTTTGATGTTAAACAACCAATGTAGACAATAGATCGAAAAAAATACTGATTAAACTGCAGACCGAAATAAATTAGATGTGGAACACGACTTGAGGTGTGCCATATCGACAACGGAGCCCAGGATAGAATTGCTAGCTAAAAAGCTACAATACCAGCCGTCTCATTAAAGTCAGTTCATAAACATACTTTAGTAAAGTTACATAACTGTTACATAACAAATTTAGTATGAAATTTGTTTGTTTGAATACTTTGAAATTGATTTGCAATTAATTAATATTTTGTAGGAGCTTTGAGATTAATGAATAAATTCTATATTAATCATATATTTAAGGAATATACAGTTACTTCACTAATAAATTGCAATATATGTCAGTTTCTTATAGAAAAAATAAATGTATAAAAGATATTTTAACGATTGGGGTCGCTTCCTGATTGCTTGTTCTAAAATGGGTCGCTATATTTGAAAGGTTGGGAACCGCTGGTTTGGGGTCTGTTTCAGAGGGAATTTGCATTTCATCTTCAATTCATTGACTTTTTGTTAAGTCTCGCCTATGTTTTTATAACCAAGGAATAATGCAGAATTTTCAGATATAGTGTTGAACAAATGTCATCATTAGAGAAACAAATTTGGCTGCGTTACTATATAACCTATTTGCGGTTACTAGCTCTTCTTTAGAAGAAACTCATTGCTAATTCATGACTCATGATGATTGTAAATTAACCATCATTACAAGTGGTCATAAAATGAGTAGTTTGTTCTGTCTGGTAACTCAGAGTCACCTAGGCATTTTATAGGCACCCTTTGATAATTTCTGTAATAGAGTTTTAACAGATCACGATTGTTGTAGGATAAACAGTGAAAGTTTGAGTGTTTCGAACAATATGTATTTATTAAGTAATGTTAAATTATAATCATTTTACAATAAATCAAAATTAATTCTATCGAAGAATTGTTCAAGGAATGATATATTTTGATATAAATATGTCCATGTTTAGGTGGTCAAGTCTGTATAGAGCTAAAAATCAACTAGGGCCATTACCGGTCAAATATTGGCAAATCGAGAATAATATGTGTGTCACAAGTGAGTCAGGAAAAGAAAGGTAAATAGGAGAAGATACTGATGATGACAAATCTAAGGAGGTAGGCTCTGATATCTCAGCAGACAGCGCTTTATAAAGTCTTAAGTACAGAGGAAGGTTGCCTCTTGTCTTGATTTGGTAAAAGAAAAACTTGGTAAATGATGGGTCTTAAATTTGTGGTATGAGCGATGGACCAGGGGAAGTACGGGCAGATGGACATTTCGTTTTTCCCCGATGCTGGATTGAAGCTAAGGACGAGAAACATCTAGGTGAATCATTGAATTTGCCAGGTCCTCACGAGGCATGGGGATTATAAGAATTACCTGCATCGATTGAAAATAACCCCATGTGTCCGTGTAGGACAAGACCCGAGTCCATTGAAGTATGCCCTTTTTATGAGCTGCAGAGATATCAGGTAGTGATGGAGACAAGGAGGTCCATAGATCAGTGATACAGTAGACTCTTCAGGAGTCAACGCCTATTGAATTTTGTGTATTATATAGGAAGAAGAAAGAAGGTGCATGGACTTCCTGAACTTGTGGCTCAGTGTTAATTATTTTTTTTTTGTCTCTGTATGTGATGTGGTGTCGTGGGACCCACCTCCACGAGGTCCACCTTGGGCACATTGCTGCTCAATGCACCTCTCCTTTGGGAGGGTTGTTGTGGGACGTCAGATGTGGCTAAAGGATCTGACGTTAAAAAGCATCGATCTGTTGTGCTTTGTTCATGGAATGGTATAATAATACACAGTAGGATTAAAGTAGGAATATAATCATACCTCTTTGAACATCTGAAAATTACACCTGAAAGAGTTCAACCACAATAAATATAAATTATAATTTGCAAGATAGAGTAGAATAGTAACCAGTTATGTAAATGTTGACTTATACATTATAAAATGAACAACTATCAAATACCTCTAACTTCATATACACATTAAAATTAAAGTAGGAATATAATCATACCTCTTTGTACACCTGAAAAGAGTTCAACCACAAAAAATATGTATTATAATTTGCATGATAGTGTAGCATAGAAACCATTCAAGTAAATGGTGACTTATAGATTATAAATTATACCTATAATGTCATATACATATTAAAATTAAAGTAGGAATATAATCATTCATCTTTGAACACCAATTTACTTCAACCAAAAAAAATATATATTATAATTTGCATGATGGGGTAGAATAGAAACCAGTAAGTAAATGTTGCCTTATAGATTATAAAATATACAACTACTAAATACCTATAATTTCATATACACAGTAGAATTAAAATAGGAATATAATCATACCTCTTTGAACATCTGAAAATTACACCTGAAAGAGTTCAACCACAAAAAATGTATATTATAATTTGCATGATAGGGTAGAATAGAAATCAGTAAGTAAATGTTGCCTTATCGATTATAAAATGCCCAACTATCAAGTGCCTATAATGTCATATACACAGTAGAATTAAAATAAATAAATAATCATACCTCTTTGTACACCTGAAATGAGTTCAACCACAAAAAATATATCTTATAATTTGCATAATAGGGTAGAATAGAAACCATTTATGTAAATGTTGACTTATAGATTATGAAATATACAACTATTAAATACCTATAATTTCATATACATATTAAAATTAAAGTAGGAATATAATCATACATCTTTGAACACCTGAAAATTACTTCAACCAAAAAAAATATATATTATAATTTACATGCTAGGGTAGAATAGGAACGAGTTATGTAAATGTTGACTTATAGATTATAAAATACACAAAATATTAAATAACTATAATATTATATATACATGAGAATTATAATTGGATTAAAATACATCTCTTTGTATACCTGAAAAGAGCTTCAACCTGTAAAAATATATAATTTTCATGATTGGGCAGAATAGAAAATAGTTCTGTAAATGTTGGCTTATAGATCATAAAATTGTTACCTATTCAACAAGTGCTGCCTCATTACTCGATTCCATTCATGTTACACACTTTGTTGCAGTATTAGATGGCGTCGATAGCAGCTCATGTTTGTAGATTTTGTCAGAGTCTAGGGTAGTTGTTCTGAAACTGTTTGTAGTCCGGGTGCTCTTTAGTCTGGAAATATCTGAATGCACACTGTATACAAATCTTCGAGAAATTTGTTATTTAAGTCAAATACTGCATGAAACAAGTAATTCAAAAATATAGAAAATTGAATTTACCTTCCGTTTGCTTTTCTTGTCCTCAGAGATATATGAACTTGATGAGCCGGGTTGTATTTTTCAGTGTATGGGAATATGTTTGATAGGAATCTTGCTCTTCTTCTTCAATTCATCTAAATAGTTTTATTTCACGCCTATTTTGAGTAAGGAATAATGCTGTTGTCAAGTATAGAATTATTGCTCAGAGTGGAATATAATCTCGGCATTGCTAAAGCTAATTCGCTGCGTGTATAAGTTTGCGTTTGCGATGAGTCGCTCTTTTTTAGAAGAAAATCGCTGTTACTTATCACTCATAATTATAATGTGTTTATAAAAGGACATATAAAGCTAAAGGTGAAGTATAGTAAAGACTTTTTTATGTCTGGATACATCACTCAGCTACACCAAGAAATCTTATTGTCACCCTTTTAGAATGACTGTTTTAGAACCCTAATAATAGACCATGATGTTTGAGAACAGTGGAACTGAGATGGTGTTGAACAATGGATGAATTTGAATATCAGCTTAATATCTAATCCTCTTTCACTCTTATCAATATAAACATCTCTTACAGTAAACAACATAATAACCCGAGCTATGTTGGTTACCATATAAGTATGAAATAATTACATGTATAAATATAAAACATGCCCACTAACCTGTGTACAGGTATCCTTTCGTCTGTACCTGCAACAGTACACACATGTTAATACTAACTCAATGGTAAAGTAAAATAATGTAGATTCTTTATAAAAGTTGTGGTTGTGACTAGCTATATTCAATAATACTATTACTTTCTTATGACAATACATACTAATTGTCAATCAGTATGTAACGTCTGTGGTAACGGTCTAACATTTAAAATGAAATCTTTTCTTAAATGATTTCACCTGTCACGCTATATATATATGTTTCTTTTAATGAATATATATATATATTTACTCTTCTTTATATAATCTAGGAGGTGTCAGAGCTTATTTTTTCTTCATTCTGATTCTGATTCAGACCAGCAACACCTAAGATATGTATATGAGACAAAATGTCGTAGGAAGAATCAGAATGAAGAAAAAATAAGCTCTGGCACCTCCTAGATTATATATATACTAGCAGACCTACCCGGCGTTGCCCGGGACAAAATAAGAAAATAATGAAATTATGGCTAAGTATTGAATGAACCAAAGAATCTAAACTTCTAAGTATATATTTCTATCAGAAATTCTATAACAGTACAACATATTTTCTAACAAAACAAAACTTCATAACATGTTAACAAATTAAGTTTCTTATAAACAGAGACACATTCCATTATTGAGGTTTAATCCCAACTAAAATTCTGATACAAAAAACATTTAATTTTTGTCAGGTTTAGGTTTGAGCTTTAAGAAGGAAGAATTTAAGTTAATATTTATTCTATCAAATCATAATAAACATATCAGAGTACTTCATGATAGACAACATTTTTTGTCTTATCTTCTGGTTCAAGGATGTATAAATTTTTGGAACTGCCAACTCTTGAACATCCTACATATAACTGTCCATGAGAGAAACATGGTTCAAGCAGATGCAAGCCAGCAACTGAAAGAGTTTGTCCTTGCGATTTGTTAATGGACATTGCGAAACTTAGTTTGACGGGAAATTGTAGACGCTTGAAATTGAACGGAACATCTGTTGGAATGACTGGAATTCTTGGGATAAAGACATCCTGCCCTTTACCACGTCTCTGTATCAGTGCGCTTGGTTTCCCTTTCTTATCTCTCCTGAAGGCGGTTCAACCGAAAATTAGAGACTGTAAGTGTGTGTTTTTAATTTCTCTACGTTTCTTTATGTACATTGAACTGTATTTGTCCATTTCGGATCGTATTTTCATCAAAAAAGTGTATATATATATATATATAACACAACTTTATTTTACAAAATTAATACTGTTACTTTTGTAAATTGAAATGTCCTTTATATACCTTTCCAAATTTAGTCTAAACATTGTTCTTATTTTATTTTTATTTTTCAAAGAATTGCACCATTTTCATCTGGTATTTCACCATAATTAGAAGTTATTGCACCATAACTTGGGGGATTGCCTCTGGTACCCCCTTAGTTTTGTTCATTTACCCCCAAAGACCTCCCATGCCAAGTTTCAGCCCAATTGGTCCAGTAGTTTTGATTTCTATAGAGAACAAACAGATATATAAACAAGACACTACGAAAATATATATTAGATGTATATCATGTTTTGGGTTTTTGACTCTGACGAAGACCGCTTTTTACGGTTGAAAGATCTTAGTCTTGTTTTCCCATTTCTTATTGTGGTTTGATCATTGATTGTTATTTCACGTGTTTATGTGAAATCCTTTTATATATATTATATATATATATATATATATATATATATACGTTTCACAGTGAATCACAAACACAGTACTCCAACCGTCGCTTCACAAGTGCGCTTGGTGTCCCTATCTCAACTCTCCTGAAGACGGTTCAACCAAAAATTAGAGACAGTAAGTGTGTTTGTTCCTTAGTTCTGTGTTTGTGATTCACCGTCAAACGTTGTTTGTCCTTTTGGATCATTTTCCTGTTTGCAATATATATATATATATTATATATATATATATATATATATATATATATCCACTTAAAATTCGAAAAAACGATCCAAACTGGACGCAAATCAGTTTCTTAGAATTCGAAAAAACGATCCAAACTGGACTGAACTGATATATATATATATATACAAATTAATAATCAACAATAACTCTTGATATAATATATGAATTAAATACCACAATAAACAATATATATTAATTAATATATATTGTTTATTGTAGTATTTAATTCATACACTTCTTATTTCTCGTTTTGGTTGTACCCTTGGACCAAAGATTTGACATTGTAAGTTTTTCTTTAATATGTAAAACTTTAAGTTTTTTTTTCTAAACTAGTATACTTATAAATGACTAAAAGCTGTTTCTCAATGAACCTACTCTCCAAAAATTGATTCGCCAGAGATGAAATATTAAAATTATCATATTATTTCATATCACTATATGGATGCTCTCCTTCAATGGCTGCACGGAGTCACAGTTTCGTTTGTTCCCACCTAGCAACCTAGTCAGTCAATTTATTCCCAGGCAATTTATTTTACTATATAATCAACTACACTTAAGTTTTGATATGAACTTTTATTTTAAATACATTTTGAAACTAAATTCTATGACAATAACACTTATTTTAAGTTTGTTTGACATCATTGAATCAAAAAGAATTAACTTAATAGAAATAAAGAAGGTATTTAGCTCTCATTTAACTTTTAATTTATTGCATATAATAGACATAATAGCGTAAAGTTTAATTATATACATATAGGCTAGTGTTGACATAAAATATAAAATGACACTATCTGTGAGGGAAGAGAAATGTTTAAAATTACCTTGGCATAAGCCACAGTGGACTTTCCTCCATGTTTCTCTGACAAAGGTGCTCCCAGACTGGTCCAGACATGCTACGAACTCCACAAAGTCCAAAAGTTCACTTACATCGTCCTAAAACAAAATGGCCAACCCCACTATTACTGATGTTTGTCACATTATACTATCAAACGAATTACTAAAATGTTTTAGAAATAATTGTATAAAACAATCAATTGAGTTTGTGAGAACATAATTTTAAAACAGGGATTTCCTTACTAGCTATTTTATTTAAAAGTTTTCTTTTTACACTTTTCCATGTCAACTTTTACACTTTGTGCTATATGGTTTACAAAAATAAGATATTGAAAATAATAGTTATAATTTAAATTGAAAAAATAACATTTTTTTTGTAAATAATGTCCAGAATAAGTTATCACTATATGGTTTAACAATAGGTTTCAGCAACAAAATTTTACTTCACTATAAGTAAAAATGCAATGATAATGAAAAAAAGGTTAATAGAAATTATAATGGATTTAAACGTGTTGATGGCTCTAAAGCCATTTCTGACACTGTTTTGATGATGTCTGAGTGTTTGTGGGTTGGAATGATTCCAGAAAGTTTGATATAAAATTATAAAATACATACTGATATAAATAATTCGTCAACAAGAAAAGAACTGCATAGTTTTCGTCAATATTGACCATGCTAAAACTGTTTTATGTTTGTTTGACCAAAACACAAACTAATATTTTCCATTCTTTTGGACACAATAAAAAATTACTATTTTGGTATAAAAGATCATCACAGTATTAAGTTCAGTAGAAAGCAAAATTCGTTTAAGGTACTAGGAAGGCAAAGAAAGTCAAATAATGACTTGCTTTTGTGATTACTTGTCAGAATTACAGATTCTTAAAATTTCAAAGAATAATGATTTTTCTGTACAAAAGAAAAGAAAACAGCAAGAATCAAATCAGCCCTCGAAGCAAAGTTAAAAAAAAATATGCGCTGCAGCTTCATTTAAACGCATTAACATTTTAAATATATTAAATACGAAATATTTGCATAATACCTTTGACTGATTTCTATGCAATACCTGATGAGGCAAGATGCCATCCGTCCCTTAATTGTTAATATAATTAGTAAATACGTACATTTAGACGAGTAATTTTAACTACTTAATATATATAATTATACTATGAAAATAATTTCGCTAAATGAATGACTATAAACAGAAATATTTTACCATAATTATACCTTAATGCATTTGAGGTATAACTTATACATAACATAAAAAAACTGAGTTATCTACATTCGATAACATTACTGTGAGTAAAATATATTATCAAATTCATTAATAGTCAATTCAATTAATTAATTATTCTAAGTGGCTGTTTTCATTATTCAAATAATAAAGAGAATATAATGAACAATTAGAGATTTTAGAAAAATATTTACAATTTGTGATTGGATGTAAAAAGATTCATAACAGAGGTAGATTGGAACCTTCAAAATAAGTTGTAATTCAAGGGAACTCGTTTGTAGAAGCAATAAAAACAGTTTATATTTCAATTGAATTATTCTAATGTACTTAGAAAATCATTTTACCGGTTGTGATGAAAATGTAATCAATAGTTAAAGTTGTTGAAAAAAATCTGGAGTGGCCAGTATTAATAGGTTGTTCAACTCTATCAATTGTGTCAATACTAATACAAAATGAAATATTTCTTCTTATTTAAATTACAATTTCAGTAAAATATTCACTACTTATCAATAACTTTAGTAGTTTACACCTTTTTAATTAATATTAACTCATTTCAGGGTATTTAATTTTAAAATGCTTCATATATGCAATATATAATGTTTATGCTGTATTATTTATGAAGTATAAATATGTACTTCCTTAATATGATATATAACATCAACATTTTGTTTAATTAGTGCTACTAAATTACAAGAAGTAAACTTTTCATGATTCATTTAACTTAATTGAAATATTTCTTCATCCATCTTAAACAACAGTCATAGTATAAAATAAATTTAGTAAACAAGTCTTGATTTACAACATATTTACAATTAAAATTAGTTTAATTTTTATATATAATATTTTGTAACAAATATTACTCTTAATAAAATAGATAATTATACTTAGTAAATAATCCATAATAAGCATTTTAAATCTGTTTTAATGTTATGTTTAATCTACAAGACTTTATTTCAGCAAAAATATACAAAATATATTAACCAAAAAGAATGCTCAATTAAAATTAAAATTCATTGAAAGTAATGATTAAAAAATTATCTTAATACGCCATTAATATGGCGATTATTATTATTAAATTATTAATATTAAACTATTTAAGTACTTATTATACTGCACATATAAGTTGAAACGAAAATCATACTTAATGTTTTAAGTTATCATTTCATGAAATATTAAGTTGAGTGAATAAACTTCTAAATTATTAAAACTGAAATCATTTTCATATAGAAGTAGATTTGTTTAGTTGTTTCTTTAAAAAAAAGCTCTGGTTTGGTCTATACTCAACTGTACTATAATTAAAAGTACTATCAAAATCATGACTAATCAATTTAACAAAATCATTTTTTCAAATATGACAGGCATAATTTTACAATATGATGAAAAGGCAGTAAATAGTTATAGCTTTACTATATGAAGCCGTTACGTTGATAATAATAATAATGATGATGAAGTTTCATCGTTCAGATTATCATTATTTTTCTGGCAAATATAAATCTTTAATTGGTAGTTAGAGGTATTATTGGTATACCTCTATTTAACTAACCACCATTTCTTTGTATGAAAATTATACTTGTATGCACTGTTAGCCTAAATGGTTCATCTTTCAAGTTTATTACTACAATTCAAAATAATTACACAGTAACTTAAGATTACTGTTGCTATGTACTCGTATTTGCTTCAGTAAACAATAAAAATAGATAGTATATTACTTCTGAGAACATTTTTTTCTTTATAATAATTCGGAAGTAAATATGTTCCTGTAGGTTTAGTTTATCTAGCTTGTGGAATCGTTTTATTTAATTGCTAATTATGAAAATGATATTTAACATTCAACTAATTATATAATCATTAAACATATATGAATAAGTTAAGAAGGAATTTTTACTTACTATTTGATGTAATTTTTAAGGAATTGCCTGGTTAACACAATAAACAGGTTTAAAGAGACGCGGAGAACTAAACTAGGACTGTATTCGCGCCTTTTTTAGAATGACTTGCCTTTACCAACACTCTAATCAATGCCATCTAAATTATTTCATTTTAAAATAGTCCCCCTTATATTATTATTTCTTACATAAATATTAATTTAATATACAAATAAAAAATTAAAAATATGTGATCAATATATACTTTAAATTAATTAGTTCAATATTATAAATTAATAATAATAATCATAATATTAATAAATAATAATTATTATTATAATTAATAATAATAAGAAATTAATAATAATAAATATAAATTAAATCTAAACATATTTCTTTTAAAATTTGTCTGAATATTCATTCATATGCGTACTGAAATCTTTTAGAATGCTTAAATAATTAGTACAACAATTGCATCAAATTTTATATGAATCAAATAACTCTTGACATATGCTAAAGAAATATTAATTAATGTCTCTAACTTTAGTATATTTTAATAATACATTTCATTTTATAGATTCTGAAAATGAATAGAATGAAAATGAATGAATGTATTGCAAGTTCCTTTTATATTGAAATTAAATCAACTAAACTAATATGATATACTTAAAAGTTGTTCTTTTAAGAAAGCAAGGTTTATAAAAAATAAACAGTTTGCCCTCTGGAGCGCAACTGTGCGGACGTCGAGGTTGCCTCAAGTGTCCCATTATAAATCCCCAACCACACTTCACAGCTCCCCCCCATAACACCCTCTATCCTGTTGCAACTGACTGCTCGTGTACCTCCAAAAACTGTGTGTACCGTTTGGAGTGTACCAAGTGTGATTCGTTCTACGTAGGCCAAGCATCCACCAAGCTTAGTCTCCGTATGAACAATCACAGAGCTTCAGTCAATAGCCGCTCCCATCTTCCCATTGCCATACATGCCAATAGCCACGGTCTCCCTTTTAATGAGTGCTACAGGTTACAGATTCTGCGACAAATACCCCCTGACAGCAAAGATCTCACACTACGAGCCTCCGAAGAAGCCCATATTTGGCTATTAAGTGCGCGCAGTGCACCTGGCCTCAATCTAAAGCGATAATGTCTAAAAGTTCCTTGCCTTTTCACACTTTTTTTTTTTTTTTTTTTAATAATTTATTTCATTTGTTATTATTATTTGTATTCTTAGTTTTATTTTATTTTACCATAGCTTAGTCAGTACTTTTGTTTATGTATCAATTTCTCTGTATCAATTTCCCTTATTTTTTCAATTTTTTCTTCTTTATATATTTATTGTTTTCATATTCCATTAATTTATTGTAATTATAAATTATAAATCAATTATAAATTGATTCCTGTCTACCTTATTTTCTGTGAACGGGCGCGCATGCGGCAACACTGTTGGTCTCCAACCGTCTCTGATCCAGTGCGCTTGGTTTCCCTCTCTTATCTCTCCTGAAGACGGTTCAAACCGAAAATTAGAGACTGTAAGTGTGTTCTTCTGATTTCTCTATGTTTCTTTGTTTATATTGAACTATATATATATATATATATATATATATATATATATGTATGTATCAATGTATATATATCACTCAAAATTCGTAAAAACTATCCAAACTTGACGTAAATCAGCTCAAAAACGAAGAAAAGCAACACACAGAGAAAGAGACACACTTACAAACACAAATGTTTAGAAACACAACGGCAGGAAACCATCCTGGCAACCGACTGCGCCACCACGCGCACCCGATTAAGGAAGTAATGAAGTAGAGACGAACAGAAGAAATAAAATTAAAATTAAAAACAAGACAACCAGTTCTGGTTGATTGAAGGTAAAAAAACAACAGGAAGATAAATGAAGTATGAAAAGGAATAACGTGAAAAATACCTAAAAGCATGAAAAAGGAAGACAACAGAGTTGGTAAGGCGATGAGAAACAACTGAAAATACAAGGATAAAGTCTTCTCCTGAAAACGGATCATCCAAAAATTAGAGTTTGTATGTGTGTCATTGTCTCGGTGAGTTGCTTTTCTTCGTTTTTGAGCTGATTTATATATATATATATATATATATATACAATACTATAGTTTATCGGGACTCGGTCCGTTCTTCAGGTTCAAATTAAACTCTCATTGTCAAACCTTTTTAAAAAAGGTTTGAAATAAAGACCGAAACGTTGGCAACGAGAGTTTAATTTGAACCTGAAGAACTGACCGAGTCCCGATAAACTTCAGTTTTGTTTCTATTTCACGGTCGATACTTTTATCAATATTTATATATATATATATTAATATATATATATATAGGTAAGGCCTCAGAGCGATTACCTCCTTATCTTTTGTCGTGAGTTGCCCTTATTTTTGCAAGCGACACCCTTTGGCAAATCAAGTTAATATTTTAACACAACTTTGGCCAACCTTGTAGACATGCCTTATTGTTTTTGAGAATTGCATAATGAAGAATCACTTTTTTAGCTAAAATATGATTTTAGACCATTTTTTTCTTTTTAATATTTGATATTATTTAGAATGCACTTTCTGAAAAAGATCACCTAGGAGAGAAGAGGGAGTGAATAACATTGTGACAAATGGCGAGAAGGATACATGGGTTTTAAGAGAAAAAAATGGTCTAAAATCATATTTTAGCTAAAAAAGTGACTTTTCATTATGCAGTGCTCAAAAACAATAAGGCGTGTGTACAAAAACTAAGAGTGTAGCTTGCAGAGTGTCTAGAAACTTTCGAATACACATCCTCCTACCCATACACTCACACACACACACAAACAAACACACATAGATATCTTTAAAAAGAACGTCACAAAAGGCTTTTGGGGATCACAAAACATGTAATCAGTCATAATCTGCACATCATATTTTTTCATAATAGCTATGCTTTACTTACAATAAAGTAAAATGTCACAGTTGATGCTAACAATAAATTTTGTGGATATGGTTACGTATTATGGTACCATCAATAGTTATATTTCATCACTCTTCATATTCCATTCAAATACAGTCATTTCCTGTATGCTTTATGTACGTATAATATTAGTATCAAGTGTAGTAAAAAAAGTGTCATTCAATTCATTTATTGTGCAATCTATTATAGTGTACTATTTACTCATATTGGGAAAATTATTAAGTCTAGGAAAAAAAAAACTAGTTTTTGTGTGGAGACTTAATACATTCCCCAATATGAGTGTCATTCAAATATAATTATTTCTGTAGATATAATGTAAGTCATTATTGGTAGAACCAAATATTGTGTTAAAATATCAGCGTTGATTCAAAAACAATAATATTCTCTTTACATGATAGACTATAGTGTTTTTGCTTATTTCATTAAATTCATGCCATTGTTATCATAAGGCATATAACAACTTTGGTAAGAAGTACAGTGGTACCTTTAGATATGAGCGGCTTATGATATAAATTTTTCGGAATCCGAGCTCAAATTCAGTTGAATTTTTGCTTGAAATCCGAGCTAAATTTTGAAACACGAACTTGCTCTGAGGTTAGTGTTAAGACGGTTGCTTTTGAATAAGAATTTTCCAGTTAGTTGGTACGATTGTGCAAGGAAGAACATCTAGCGTTTTGTTTACTCTTATTGTATTAATAACTTATTTCTTTTATTTCAGATTTTTAGTTATAAGGGTGTCCCATATTCAAATATACTACAATGAATAGTACATAATAGTTACGGGAGTTATTATGTGATGGATTAGGAGCGTTTTAAGGGTTGAAACCCATTAAATCTATTTCCTTTATTTTAAATGGGAAATAATTCTTTAGAATACGAGTGTTTTGGAATCTGAGCTCGGGTCTAGAACATATTAAACTCGTATTTCGAGGTACCATAGTATCACATTTGTTATTGTTGGGCTAAAGATTATATTTGATACTCAAATACAGTGTTTCTTAAACTATTTTACTTCAGGGCGCACCTATGAAACCAAACCAAAACTTTGGGGCGCATCACTGATTTTAATATAGAAAATTTAATCCTGAGATTTGATAACAGGAAAATGATTGGAAATTAAAATGTATAGTTTTTTTTAAGAAAAAGAAGGAAAGAGAAAGAGACAGACAGAGTGAGAGGGAGGGAGGGAGGGCTAGTGAAAATGATTTAAATCCCCGAGTAAAGGCAAAGAGGAAGTATTATCAATTGATGCTTCAAGATTAAAGAAATTTACCTTCCAGTTCAAAATATGAAGTGGCCGAGACTTGAAACCACATACTTGGTGTTTTCTCAAATAAATTAAAATGATGCAAAAACTAAAATATAAATCTGTTATATAAACTTAATCTTCTATTATCTTGGGGAGCACCTGGCTACCTTCCAGGGAGCACCAATACGCCCGGGCGCACCGTTTGAGAAGCACTGCTCTAATATGTATGGTCCAACATACGAAATGTTTTCAATAGTGAAGAAATGTATTGGCTCTCTACTAAAGGTTTTCGACCCCTCGACTAAGGACTTACTAGGCCTTAGTGAAAGGGAGAGTGGTTCAGATGTTAGACTGGCATGTTGAAAGGGACACTTGATTATACATGTTAACAAACAAGAGTGCTTTGGTTTTAATAAAAAAAAGACAGCTTTGGTTTTCTTTTATTTTATTGTTGCGTTTGATAAACTTCTCGAGTACATTTATTCCTCAGCTTGGCATTTTGCCATCGCAGCCAGTCAGACAATGGCTTGAAGTACTCAAGCAGTCCCTTTGTGCTGATTTGTCTGCTCCCTGTCAGCTCCTTCAAGGCGATACGCCAGTGTTTCATCCCCCCAGTCTCCATCACTGATCTGAAATACATCAAGCGATCGGTTTTAAAGAGCATTTCACAAATAAAAACTAAAAACTTCATCCGACATGGGAACGTTTTCGTCAAAATCTCAAACTAAAGTACACCATATTTCTGTTTAACATTCATATCATAGTGAATATGGTGAATCTTACATAATTTATCAGATTTGTAATTTTAAATTATTTCTGTTATCACTTATAGTTAATTTAATTTATCTCTCAGTTCTATCTGGTGCAGCACAGCAAACAGAACTGGTCGTTGAGGCAATTCAGGGAGCACTGTGCGCAGAAAGTCCAGTAGTCGTCCTAAGAGAGAATACACATAGGCCAACTATTAACCCACACAATAAACATTCTATATTGGGAGTCTTAAAGTTTGGATAACTCAAGTCCATTTAGAATAGGGAGATTTAAGAGTACTTGAGATCGTACAAGCTTGGCACCGATTCCTTAACGTTGGTCCCCCTACGTCGGACGTCGTGCACATTTTTTTTTTCACCTCTTACTTCAGTGGTTACCAAAGTGGGCGGTACCGCCCCCTGGGAGCGGTGCTTTGATATCGAGGGGCGGTAATGCAAAAAGGAGCGGGGATTCTATTTCCATAAATTGAAAATGTTCATGCAATATAATTTCTAAATTTAAGTCAAAACGCGATATGTAAACTTCTAGGAAACAGTTTCTTAAAATTATTTGTCTTGATAATTCATTTTTATGTTAAAAGTACATTCTCACATAAGTTTCTTTTATTGTGTATTAATTCTTTTGCATAAATATGCTATGAAACAATACATCTATCGGATTCTAAATAAATATTCGATTAGTAATTATTTCAATTTAATTATTAAAATGTTACTCATTTGGTTATTTAGTCTAGGAATCTGATTATTATTCAAGGGTGTTGAGTTATAGGTTTATGGACCCAAGGGGGCGGTCACTCGAAGAAGTTTGGGAAACACTGTCCTACTTGAATAAATCTACGATAGAGTGAATATCGAACCCCGGATCTACCAGTCCAGAGGTAAGAACATAATCACTGGGCTACTCTAGCCCCTGAGCACACCACCAAACTACTGAACCCAATATTAAACTCATGAGTGAGCTGATGGAATTCAAAATATAATCTATTTGGAACCCATAATACATGATCAGAAAACATGAAAACAAATTTGATCTTTCATGAAAAAAATATGTATTCTACATGTTGAACTTTCCTTCCATTTAAACCACGTATAAGTATCATTCATTCAAGTTATGGAAACAAAATGTTATGGAAGATTTTAGATCAATTTATAACCATTCCATTGAAACTACTTAATAGACCTCAGATCTATAGTGTGACATTAAAATTGTAACAAAAGGCTCATTCCAATATTATTCTTCGGTCTACTTCTTCAGTCCTGTTCTAAACAGAAAGCATTTAAAATTACTAATTACTTTACTTCTTGTTTGACATCTATTCTATATGAAATATATATATATGGCTTCATTAACAAACGAAGCATAAAAGAGAAGCAGTCATGTGGTTTGGTATTTAAGAGGTTAGGGTAGAGGAAGTATTTTAAAAATAATTAAGTCAAGGAAAAGAGAAATAAAAAAGATTGGAGAGGAGAGAGTATACAAGTTATTTGTTTGATTCACTCTGTCATATCCTATATCTTTTCCTTGATATAGAAGGAAATTTTTTTTTCAAAAAAATGTACACCTTCTTTCCAAAGCACTATTCTCAAATGACATTCTCATTTGTTCCTTATGCATTTAATTTGTGACTCTCAAGTGGACTGTTACTTGGTCATAAGATTTTAGTCTTAAGATCTTAACATTTTAGATTTTTTACAGCATTTTATACATTGATATGCTAATAGAAACCAATAAATACTTAATGTACATATATAAGTGAACGTCCAACCCAAAGTAAGAAATCAGAAAAAAGATTAAGATCTTTCAACAGTAATATGTGGTCTTCGTCAGAGTCAAATCTCAACAGACTCAAAATTTGAGTCTTAGTTGAGAAAAACAAAAAACAACTCAGTTGAGATTTGACTCCGACTCTGACGAAGAACATTTGCTACGAATAAAAGATCTTAGTAATTTTTCTTATTTCTTACTGTGGATTGGACGTTGATTTTTATTTCACGTCTTTATTGTGAAATCTTGTTCTACATAAGTGAATTTTATAAAATAAGTTTGTTATTCTACTAAACATCATCAATTAGTAAGTTAAAGTACTAACATTACCTGAGTATTCTGCCCGCCTCTTTGCTGCCGTATATGTCACACAAGTGGAGAGGTTTCCTTTGACCATATTGTCCTATTCGCCGACACAGCGATTCATGAATTTGAAACTCCATTATTGTACTTATAAAGTTTCTGCAATAATATGTAAATACATATTAATAGAAACATATATATCATCTTTTAAAACTCTACTCAATACCTAACCAAGCTAATACTTCCTGATTATTCTCATAAATTGATTATCTGACAATTATGATAAACAACAGTCTTAAACTGTTAGCTAGTTAGAATATAAACTAGGATATATCCTATAGTCGACATATTTGAAACAATCACTAGTCATCTTCAGAATATGAATAATTCCTTGGGAGAATTGTTTTTGTTTATATAAGTAAAGAGAAGACAGTTGGGGTTGTTTTTCTTAAGTTCATAATAACCTTGTGTTTTGACGGCTACCTCTTAAGACTTTTCCTTAATATAATGAAATAGTTTCGAAAGTTTGTAGTTCCTATTTTCGATCTAAATATTTAAATTTGGTTTCCGTTTTTAAATAAGGAAGGCTTCTAATATATATATATATATATATATAGTTCAAATCATTAAGCTAGTGACCACTGATGACCGTAGTTTGACATTAAGAGCGTCTGAGGAGGCCCACATATGGTTATTGGGGGCCCGATCAGATCCCGGTTTAAATCAGAAGCGTTAACTTTTATTTGTTTTTCCTTTTATTTTTAACATATATATATTTTTTTATTTTATTATTTTTTTCCTTTTTTTATTATATATATATTTTTTATTTATTTATTTATTTTTATTATTTCCTTTTTTATAATTTTTAATTTATAATTTTTAATTTTATAATTTTATCTTTTGTTTTTGCTTTCTCCGTTCTCCGACGTTTAGTGCCTAGCTCCTTTTTTACGCTAGTGCTGCTCTTTTCGGTTGACTCTTTATTTCTTCATTCGCGCTCCGTTCTTCGACGTGGGGAGATCTCTCTCACTTCGTCCTCTCTACTAGTCTACTCTCCTGATGACGAACAACAGTTCGAAATATTGAATTCTGTAAGTTTTCTTTGTATTCTCTTTTCTGTGTCGTGCTTTGTGTAATTTAAAGTTATATATATATATATATATAATTCAGGTGTATTATGCAATCGGCATTCGGTTATTTTTTAGGTTCAAAATCAAACGTTAAGTTCATATAACAAGAAAAGGCAATTACCATGGTCTATATTTTGAACCGTTGTTCGTCTTCAGGAGGAGACTAAAAGACTAAACGACGAAATGAGTAGAGAGAGAGAGAGAGAGAGAGAGAGAGAGAGAGAGAGAGAGAGAGAGAAAGCTTTAATTACTGCCACTGTCTATAGAGCCAGCTGAAAGATCATTCTCTTTCTTCTCTCTCTCTCTCTCTCTCTCTCTCTCTCTCTCTCTTTCTTTCATTTCGTATTTAGTCTCCTCCTGATGACGAACAACCTTGCAAAATATAGACCATAGTAATTGCCTTTTCTTGTCATTTTTTTACGTCAACTTATCCTTTGTAATAAGTTCATTTGCATAGGTTTCTGTCATCGAATATACATACATTCAATAAAAGACAAAACAATAACTGAACTATGTTTCCACACACATTATCATCAGTGGATCAGTTTTCAGTAGTCTGCATCAGTTTTATCTGTAATTTTATTGTTAGCCAATATCTACAGAACATCCTGTGTTGACTGTTTTTTTCCCTTTCCTTTTATTAGCTTTGGATAATACTCACTGTATATATGGTTTGTTGGCCACAATGTGATATTTACTGCCTGGGTCAAAGTCATCTTCAGTTCTAGGAGTAGGAGGTGACAGTCCTTGGTATTGCAACCTGAAGTGAAGTCTATTATTAATCAAAAGTCATATAGATGAAATACAAAGTACAACAATCTACTGATGATACTGCAACTGTGATAATCACAGTGATTTACAAATAATCTTGTACAACATAATAAGTAGCGTGATAAAGGGTGCAAAATTCCTATCGTTTATCTCATATTAATGAAATTCATCTAACTCAATTCGTCTAAAACAAGTTTATATAATGTATGATTCATCTAAGGAAGAATTCATCTAAACACAATTCGTCTAATGTGAATTTCGTCGAAGAAAAAACTGTTCTAATTTGTACTAACGTATGATTCAATAAAGACATCTCATTTTTAGGATAAAATTCACTAATAATACATAATGCAAGTATTCAATAATAAAGACTAACACATCTGTCTAACCTTTTTGCCTTTGTACGAGAATATAGGCATACATTACTACACCCTGTTCAACTAGGTTTATAAAAAAGATGTGTTTAACAATGTATCTATAAAAAGAGAGAATTGAATATAATTTAAAATGATAAATTATGCGCAATACTTCTCAGGTATAATAACATCAGTATTTGTATTAGACTACACTAGTAGATTTTTCAAGCGCTTCCCAGGGTCCTGATATTTTTTTTCTAGGAGGTTGATTTTCATATACGGAATTAGCTTGTTCAATTTGCCATTCATTCACGTTTTACTCTATTTGTAGAATTAAAATTTAGATAAAGTAATTTTAGACGAATGGTGATTAGAAGAATTTTGCATTAGATAAATTTATTTAGACGAATTCAGTTAGATGATATTTCCTAGATTCAATCTATTAGTAGACTAATATCTAACTTCCCAAAAATAGTAATTCTGACAAGGTCCAAAGCAAAACTTTTCTTAATAGCTTGCGACGGAGCGAAGTGTATACCTCACATCCTCCATGACGATTCCCTTACAACAGTACATGTACAAATAACTGATTTTGTACTAAATACGTTTGGATTGTTCAATATCGTTCTTAAAGGGCATCTAAAGAAATAAACGATAGTAATTTAAAAATTTCAGTAGTAAATGAACAGTCGTAACTGATAATTATGCCTTCAATAAATTTTAAACACGATTAAAAAAGTATGAATACTTGTTGAACATTCACAGTTAGATATTTATTGCAATTATTACATTTATCTGATTTATTGTAAAATTTATAATTATTCATAATTACAATTATTATATTTTTAATGTAATAATACTGTCTCCAGATATTAACATTAGAATTCAAAATTTATTTATAATTATAGAAATGATACTAATCATACTAATTACAAGAACCCCTTCTGTGAACTTGAAAAATCAGTGGTCAAGAAGCTATATCAATATTTATAACTATATTTTGATTTTATATTTGTAAAAATTTTAAGTTCATAAGAATATGTTGTAGTTTAATGTTTTTTTCTCTCTAAAAAATGTTACATTGAATTCACTGAACTTTTAAACACACCCTTCGTTGTCTTTATTGTGTTATGACAATAACAATTGAATTCACTGAACTTTTAAACATACCCTTCGTTGTCTTTATTGTGTTATGACAATAACAATTGAATTCACTGAACTTTTAAACACACCCTTCGTTGTCTTTATTGTGTTATGACAATAACAATTGAATTCACTGAACTTTTAAACATACCCTTCGTTGTCTTTATTGTGTTATGACAATAACAATTGAATTCACTGAACTTTTAAACACACCCTTCGTTGTCTTTATTGTGTTATGACAATAACAATTGAATTCACTGAACTTTTAAACACACCCTTCGTTGTCTTTATTGTGTTATGACAATAACAATTGAATTCACTGAACTTTTAAACATACCCTTTGTTGTCTTTATTGTGTTATGACTGTAATCTGTATATTCTGGTTATTGTTACAGCAACAACATAAAGCAGTTCATGAATATTGATATACGACAAGAATCAACTGTTTCTAATGTTTCCAACCCTTTTCGGTTATGGCCGAGCCTGAACTGTAAGGTCGATTCCACATGAAGAGTTCTACAAGAATTCATTAGTGTTGACCTGACTTCATTCAGGCTTGGAAAGAACTGAATTCTCAAGAGTTTCCATCTCTGCTATAAAAAACTTACGATCCTAATCATTTATACCTTTACATAAAATTAATGAAGCCATAAGAATACTAATTATGTATATTAATCGTATATAGGACATCAAAACTCAGAAGCTGCATGTTACTGACCACACCGCTATAACAGTTGGTACGGGAGAAACACGGTGGAAGTTTTAACTAAGTAAAATAAATTGCATTAAATGCAATTTTTTAATTACTATAATAGATACAATTGTTAATTAGTAAACTCATTTGTATTTAGCTTTTCTAAACGTTAATCCAATCTTTGGAGATACGAGATGCGTAACATATACTAAGGAAAGAAATGTTGAAATGAGGTTAACAATATATCTCACTCTCTTTATTATTAATTAATGTAATAGTTAATTAATTTCTTATTAATTAATTAAGGGGCTCGACGTCGATCGTTATTGTTGTAATATCATAAACATATATTCCAAACTATTACCATTATATTTAAATTAAAAATATACCTGTTTAATTCTGAACATTTTCAACTATTCCATGCAGACAATCGCTATATTTGATAATCAAGTATTAAGTAAATAATGAGCCACATCACTATAAATGAATTTTGCTGTTCACTATTGACAGTGATATGTGAAATAACGATTGAAATACACTCTTATTATTCTGAGGAATAGTATCTTTCCCTTCATAAAATAATATTATTCTTATTATGAGGTAAAATGGATAAACAAACAAAAGTCTCCACTCAAATGGAGTTTTATTCAACAGCAACAACGCGATTCGAACACTTTGTGTTCATCATCAGGAAGACACTATAATACAAATTATATCTAATCAGTTACAAAATTAGAATGAAATAATAAAATTCAATTAAGAGAATTCAATCCTTGGGTATGTCTTGAATTCAATTAAGAGAATTCAATCCTTGGGTATGTCTTGAATTCTCTTAATTGAAATTTATTATTTCACTCGAAATGTGTGTGAACACAAAGTGTTCGAAACGCGTTGTTGCTGTTGAATAAAACTCCATTTGAGTGGAGACTTTTGTTTGTTTATCCATTTTACCTCAGAATAAGTAAATACCACACAATTACGGATTGCACAACTAATGATTTAAAAATATGATTCTTAGTTCATTCCTTATGTAATCAAAAGCTAATAAGGAAAAGCCAAAAGATACCTCAGTTCCCACCACTTTTTGTTGTATTCATTAGTCTTGATGTCTCCGGTGAAGACTTTGTATCGCCACAAGTCTACGATGTAGCTGAAGGGCAGAAAAGCCACCTTGTCTAGAGCGATCCTCATGAGGTAGTTGATGTCGGACTCATTCGACTGACATTGATGGGAGACAAGGCCTAATTTAGCCAAATGTGCTGGATTCTTGACAGATAGAAGAACTGTTCCAGCTATTGCCTCGTGAAAAGCTGCAAACCAAAATTTAAATGTATAGATGGTCGACTAAATAAATTTAAACTGGTCAGCAATAGAAATAAAACATGGAACTTCTAGGATAAAACGCCTTCATCAGAGCAACAAGAGTGCAAGAAGCGAGACTAATAGGCTACAGTCAAGTATATATTTACACATTCAAATACAAAATTTTGATCGGAATGTACTTATTAAACTCTAAGTTAATAAAGGTTATATAACAGAAAAAACACTTACTGCAGTCAATATTTCGAACAGTTGCTCATCGTCAAGAGAAGACACTAGAAGACAGAGAGAGGAGAGAGAGAGAGAGAGAGAGAGAAAGAGAGAGACAATAGAGAGACGAGAGAGAGACAATAGAGAGACGAGAGAGAGACAATAGACAGACGAGAGAGAGAGAGATATACGAGAGAGAGAAAGACGAGAGTGAGACGAGGAGAGACGAGAGAGATACAAGAGAGAGACGAGAGAAAGAGAGAGAGACGAGAGAGAGAGAGAGAGAGACGAGGAGAGACGAGAGAGAGACAATAGAGAGACGAGAGAGAGACAATAGACAGACGAGAGAGAGAGAGAGAGATATACGAGAAAGAGAAAGACGAGAGTGAGACGAGGAGAGACGAGAGAGATACAAGAGAGAGACGAGAGAAAGAGAGAGAGACGAGGAGAGATGAGAGAGAGAGAGAGAGACGAGGAGAGACGAGAGAGAGACAATAGAGAGACGAGAAAGATACGAGAGAGAGACGAAAGAGAGAGAGAGTGATACGAGAGAGAGACAAAAGAGAGACGAGAGAGAGAGGGAGAGTACGAATGTATGTGATGTATTTCAGGTGAATCAATAGAGGAAAGTGGGTCGAAAGCAACTCGCACTACATAAACCTTGACCGCTACGATCGGAAAACAGTAGATGAAACCAATCTAAACTGAAGTAAAGTAGAAGGTAAATAAACAGTAAATTCAATCAATTCGACAAAAATATAAATAAAGAAACTATAAAAAATGTTAATAGTAAAACTATAAAGAAAATACGAGCACTTAAGATTTAAGCTCGGTTTAAAACGGACTTCAAGAAACTAAAAATAGGTCTATTCAGAGGCTCTCAATGTCATCTTTTCATCTCGGCTACATGTTTGATAATTTGAGCTCTAAGGCAGTTAAATTTACCTTACACAACATAAGTAATATTATATACATTTTTTGCAGGTTACAGTCTGCATTTTTGGTATAACCGTTATTAGAAAGAAAAAGTGAGATAAACTTTCAAAACTTCGTAATAAGGCTTCTGAAACATTACTGAAATAGTTATTCAAAGAAGCCTATCATCTTTGGTTCTCGAACCAATATTGGTGATAAGCTTTATAGTTTTAATGAAGAGACGAGGAAGGAATTCCGGAAATTGGAGAAATTATGTAACAAACAGATACAAGGCAAATATGGGGCGTTATTTAACAATATATGTTTAAATGAAGGACTGCTTCCAAATTTTACAAATATATACTCGTTAACACAAAGAAAAGAACACAGAAAATTACAACAAAAGTCACTTCAATATTTCGATATTGTGCATATAATTAAATCGATTACCTATTTCTTTTCTTGCTTTCTTAAATATTCAAATTTAAAACTATATGGTCCAGTCATCCGATATGAGAAAGTAAGAAGAGAAATATGGTAGTTAAGAAATTTAATTGTGTACGTATTAACAAAGGTCTACTCCCTAAATATATATATATATATATATATAACTTTAAATTACACAAAGCACGACACAGAAAAGAGACTAAAAAGAACACTTACAGAATTCAATATTTCGAACTGTTGTTCGTCATCAGGAGAGTAGACTAGAAGAGAGGACGAAGTGAGAGAGATCTCCCCACGTCGAAGAACGGAGCGCGAATGAAGCAATAAAGAGTCAACCGATGAGAGCAGCACTAGCGTAAAAAAGGAGCTAGGCACTAAACGTCGGAGAACGGAGAAAGCAAAAACAATAGATAAAATTATAAAATTAAAAATTATAAATTAAAAATTATAAAAAAGGAAATAATAAAAAAATAAATAAAATTATAATAAAAAAAAATTATATGAATATGAATATATAAGTTAAAAATAAAAGGAAAAACATATAAAAGTTAACGCTTCTGATTTAAACCGGGATCTGATCGGGCCCCCAATAACCATATGTGGGCCTCCTCAGACGCTCTTAATGTCAAACTACGGTCAACAGTGGTCACTAGCTTAATTATTTGAACAGCAAAGCAGTCATTAAAAGAAAGGTTATGACTGTTGGCATGGATAGCTACAGGAAGCTGTTTGCGCTGACCGACCGAAGCTCTATGGCCGTTCAAACGCTCATTGAGCTTGGTAGAAGTCAAACCAATGTAGAACGCTCCACATTGTCTACAGTTCAGTCGGTAGACGCAATTCCTGGAAGAGCAGGAGGTGTTAGGTGGGACGCGGAAAGAGTTGGTTGGTGAGAAGAAGAAAGGTGAAGGGTTAACTAAAGGACAGGTAAGGCAGAGGCGACGGCCACATTTCTCCATACCACCACGCACCACCCCAATCCCAGGAGTTTCAAGGGATCTGTGGGAAAACAGGTTTCCTAAATTGGGAGGCTTTCTGAAGGACAGGCGAGGGGATTGAATATGAAATATTGAATATGAGTCCTATTATCTGTTTTTCATCCATGTTTCTCAAAGTTTTCAAAGTAAATATATACATATATGATCTAAATGAAGGTTAAATAGTGCAAATTTTACTTTTCTCTATTCGAGAAGTGAAGAAACGAACTTGTTTATAAACAAATATTAGACAATATTTGTCTATAAATAATGTCCTTAGAAAAGAACTGTCAAAGAAATAAACTCTGCATACTGACGGGAACAGTAAATAGAAAAATATTGTTGACAAAGTTGAACCATCTCAGTGATATATTAGTCGATGTACGAGATTTAAAAAGAAACTTGAATGATAGACTACATAAGCTTTTTTTCAAATAAAAGCCAGTTAAAGTTACCTGGATTGGGTCCCGTCCTGAAGGGAAAAGAAAGGTTTTTATACTGCATAAAGTACTCAGCATGGGCCAGTTCATGATGGAAGTCAAACAAATCCTTCAACGTCCCATTGCTACACAATTTAATTCTAAAAAAAAAAAAAAGAATCATCATTGAATAAACTGTCTATTGAAAACAGTAGCAAAAGTTGTTTTTTAATTCAATTTGACGATACCTGAAATCCTTTCCGTTTTGCATATCCCAAGAGTTTGGGGTGCAAGACATGTGCGGATTTCGCTTTGTCAACACACTGTTCTTCCAAAACGATTCAGGCAAAGAGGGAAACCCAAGCGAGGAAAAAAATGCTTCCGCATTCAAAGCCATTTTAGTTGTTGTATAACCCTTGAAAATAAGTACAAAACAGAATAAATCACTTTGCAAATACGATTCGCTTTCTATGAACAAATTACTCATCCCTATAGTACATAACAACAGATTCTAGACCAGCAGTCCTTTTTACTCTGTACACAAGCGCATATTACCAAAGTTATCGTATCTACTCTAGGTATACCTAACATGAAATGAACTACGACGTCCTAAATCTCTAGGAAATGACAATTTTCTTACTCTATCTTTCTTTAACATGCTTTCAACTGCAGATGAAAACACAAGAATGTTAGCAGGCACCAAATTTCCAACTATTCTAGTGGACAATAATTAAAAAACTGTGAATAGTAAAAAAAAATTAGGAAGTTTTGAGATACTTTCATCTTTCGGGATGAATGGACCATATAATAAATAAAAGAATTTTTTTCTCAATCATACGATTCAAAAACTTCTAAGATTTTGCAATGTACTTGCTACTTAAAATGTCACTTTATTTCAATCCATTAATTTTGTAGTCACTACAATTTAAAAGGAAAATATGTATAATGAAGTTTATAGTTTTCCAGTAAATAAACTTCAAATAAAATTCAATAAAATTCAAATTAGTAGAAAAGTTGCTATTAGAAGTATAGTTATAAAAGAACAACCTTTTGTTCTAAACAATAAGTCTTCTCCTGCCTAAGCCATTAAACATGTCTATACCATTTCACGGTTGAAACTTACAACTTTGACATCCAATACTGTGATTTTAAGAATATTTGTAGAGTGAAATATGTAAGTTACTAATCATCATTGTAGTTACTATTTAGTTAACATTTGAGCGAATTTATTTATTATACAGAAAGATTTAAATAGTAAATAAATTCACTATATAGCAAATAAATTTTACATATATAAATATAATATATATAAACTAAATTTGTACATCGTACATACAAATAAGTTATATAGTAAATGATAATATTTATTTTAAAAATAATATCATACATACAAATAAGTTATATAGTAAATGATAATATTTATTTTAAAAATGAAATATTAAATTACAATTTATATAAAAGAATAGAAAATAATTTATTTGTATTAATGTCGATGTTCAAACTGTTACCCAATACAATTTAACATGCTGTATACCTCCTTTTTTGGACTAGTATGTCACATTATCATAACTTTGAAGATATCTAAAAGAATGTGATAAGTACCCTTGACTTCAGATCCATGTTCGGCATTGAGAAGACTTTCTTGTATGGCTTGCATATAAAGTACAAGTTTGACCAAGATTGACCCCAGAGGTCACCTAGAACAGACAAATCAAATATGCACTATACTGTTTCTGAAGAATGCTTAATTGCTAAAATATTGAAAAAAATGTAAAAAAAAACATATTAATGTCTATAACAAATAATATTTTATGAGTAATATCCTGTTCCATTCAATAAAATCATATTTGGTTTATCCGGAAGGAAGGTGTGCCTTGTCGTGCCAGCTCTTCTATGTCACCATCATTGCTTCACGGCGGTGAGTAGGTAAGACGGAAATACCGTTAATAATAATGTATAAGGTATGTTTCGTGTACCTAACCAACAATATTTATTAAGGCTAGGTTAGGTTTCAGTGACATTCTCACATGAGATCCACATAGGCTGAACAATAGCACATGTGATACACTGAATATTCTACATTGTAAGGTAAAAAGCTAATGAAATGGTCTCCACATATAAAAATTTAATCGTATAAACAACCCGTTTCGAACAAGTAGTGTTCTTCTTCAGGCTGTAATGACATTGTATTTTTTAGTTAATGCCTGAAGAAGACTTTAAATTTTTATATGTGGAGACCATTACATTAGCTTTTTACCCTACAATGAGTAAATACCACAAAATAACTGACTGCACTACGTTAGAATGAATATTCTACCTTGGGAGTTCTAAATGTTGCCTACCTGAAGTGTATTTGGAGTAGGGATCTTTAACTAGTAAACTTTATGGAAAACAACCCCCTTCTACCTTCTCCTTGTATATATAATAAACCAAATAGTTCACCTTGGATCTTATTCACGTCTTGATGATGAATGTTGATCATTCGAAACATGTCGAGCTTCACAGAATATGTGCAGGTTGGCCACAAAGAAAACGAAAAGAGTAATAGAAATAGTTGAAGAAGAAGAATAATGATGAAAAAATAATAATAACAAGAAATCTTTATAAATATAAAATTGATTATAAATTCAAAGCCATATCTCTATGTTTTCGTTTTAATTTACATATCATATTCTTATACAGTTGATTCTAATTTATTTTCACTGGATACACTATCTAGTCTACTATAATATACAATCTATTGTACAAAGTGTTGCATGTGTTTTCATTGTCTAATTTGGATTTATGGATGTTCACAGTGATCATAGTTGTTCAAATCCACCCAGGTATGCCAACCTAAACGACTAGAAGAAAGTCAACTTCCTTTCTACATCATACACCGCAAAAAGTATGTGGGTGACACCCTAGCTGGATAGTTTTGTGTTTAAATTAGTACATGGTAGTCTCATAAACTTGATTTATTTCTTCAAACAATGTAATTTAAGGTTATGTTAGGAAAAGTATTAAGTCTCCACACAAAAAAGTTTATTGCATGAAACTAAACAATGCGTTTCGAACACTTGATGTTCTCCTTCAGGTTACATCTGCTCTGCTGGGGTGGTTGTTCGGGAGGTGAGACCAAGCAAGGACTCACCAAGCAAGTACAATGAATCCTTGCTTGGTCTCACCTCCCGAACAACCACCCCAGCAGAGCAGATGTAACCTGAAGAAGAACATCAAGTGTTCGAAACGCGTTGTTTAGTTTCTTGTAATAGATTTTTTTGTGTGGAGACTTAATACTTTTCCTAACATGAGTAAATACCACACTATAACAGATTGCACAGCTAATGAATTAATTGAAGGTTATTTAAGTCTTTATCTTGTTACAGTTTACGAGTCTGAGAAAGCAGTTTTATTCAGTTTGCTTGACAAAGCTAAGTACTTGTGAATATACACTGACCTGTAAGATGAATTGGAATAGGCGCCGCAGGGTCATTAGTCAAAGCGACTTCTCCATAGTACTGCTGCAGCTTTGATCTGACATACGTGTGCAGCTCCAGATAAAACGGCCTCACCTCCTCCCAGTGACAGCCTATCAGCTGCATAAAATCTTCAGTTTCATATTCCCTTGTCCACATCTCTCCAGCATCTGAGAAGCCTAACCAAAAAAATGCCAACTTAAGTCTCTCTTGTCCAACCTCTTAAAGATAGGTGCTACTTCAGAATGCGTACACCGGATCAGTGCGTTCTACGTGCATTCTACGAACTGCTTTGTAATCTAATTCTTCTTCTTGTCTGATATGGATGTAATATTACATAAATATATATATATATATATATATATAATGGGAAAACAAGACTAAGATCTTTCAACCGTAACAAGCGGTCTTCGTCAGAGTCAAAAACCCAACTCAGTTGGGTTTTTGACTCTGACGAAGACCGCTTGTTACGGTTGAAAGATCTTAGTCTTGTTTTCCCATTTCTTATTGTGGTTTGATCATTGATTGTTGTTTCACGTGTTTATGTGAAATCGTTTTATATATATATATATATATATATATATATATATATATATATATATATATATATATAGAAACACATTATATTCTAAATTCGATATTTAATAAAATAATGCCATACCTTATTTTAAATAATATAACATATTATGTTTATGATAAAAATGAAAAACAAAAAAA
The DNA here is from genome assembly GCA_026182355.1 of Hermatobates lingyangjiaoensis. NCBI lineage: Eukaryota > Metazoa > Arthropoda > Insecta > Hemiptera > Hermatobatidae > Hermatobates > Hermatobates lingyangjiaoensis. The sequence continues at coordinate 787,555 of JAPFBL010000016.1, forward strand.
AACATAACATTTAATTTAGAAAAAAAAAACAAATTATTCTTTACATAAATAGTATAGATTATAATAACGACGAGATCAAAGAAATATCATTGATCAAACTGCAAAAATTAGATTATAATGTACAAATTGATGTTCAACAACAAAATAATAAAATCAGAACTTTTTAATTTTACAACGGTTGAAATGCTGGAGGAGATAGTAATAATGAGGAGTCAAAGAAATAGTGGTGATTAAATTTGAGAGAAAAATGATGTGGCGAAAAAATAATAATAACAACAAAAATAATAATAATAATAATAAAAATAATAACATAAAATCAGAAAGCTTTAAAATTGAATACGGTTTAAATGCAACAGTAGATAATACTAAGAAATTAAGAATGTCATAAATAAGGAATATCCAAAATTTAAATCTCATAAAAACCGATAATTATCATGTATACCAGGGTTTCCCAAACTTTTTCTGGCTGGCACCCCCTTGTCTTCTAGAATAGACTGCCAGCGCCCCCTTGTCTTCTAGAATAGACTGCCAGCGCCCCCTTGTCTTCTAGAATAGACTGCCAGCGCCCCCTTGTCTTCTAGAATAGACTGCCAGCGCCCCCTTGTCTTCTAGAATAGCCTGCCAGCGCCCCCTACCCCCCCATAAAAATGGAAAGATATGCCAAGCCTATCAGAACTAACCTATTCTATTCAGGTTTAACTTTTTACCTGAATAATTTTTTACCTGGAGAAAGAAAAAATAAATCTCAAGTTAGTTACCTTCCGAGGTTTCAAATGTTTCTCTAGCTGCTAGACAGCTAGAGTCTAGCTGTCATGCAATCTACAGCCACAATCTATCTTTACAGAATTGAGATTGCGGTCTACTATTTATATAGGTAACGATCATTTCATTCTTCTTATCTCGACCGAAAACTCATTTACTTCCGATCAAGGCTGACCTCTTAATCCATAGGACATACGTGAAAGAGCAGCTTATCTTTTTATTCCCTTTATTTTGACCTAAAACTCTCTTTTACTTTCGACCGGGGCTGACCCCTTAATCCTCAGGTAAAAGAGCGGCATATCTTTTGAAATTCTTATTTCGAATTTTTATTACTTGTATGGTTTTTGATTGTTACCGCCAACAGTTTGGGACGGTGGTGTAAGTATTGTAGCAGCCAGCTGCTACATTAGCTACACTGTCGCCACCAACCATCTATTTTTTTAGTTACCGCCCCCCAAACCGCCTATTTTTTAGTTACCGCCCCCCAACCGCCTATTTTTGCGTTACCGCCCCCCCATATCAAACCACCGCCCACTTTGGGAAACGCTGATGTATACTAACTACCAAGTATATATACATAGTTCCACTGAAATTAAACCACAAGGTTAAAAAGAAAAAAATAGAAAAAATGCTCTGAGGCCTTTCAATTTATGTCATCAGAGAGCAAACAAAGTGAAGTCCTTTTATGTTATCTTCTTAGTTCTTACTTTCTTTGCTCTCTGATGACATAAATTGGAAGTCCTCAGAGCATTTTTCCTATTGTTTTCTTTTTTTTTTTTGTGGTTTAATTTCATTGATTACATCACGTGTTTATTTATTGTGATTTTTCTGCGTACATAGTTCCACTGTTCAAACCACAATAAGAAATGAAAAAAAGACTAATATCTTTCAACCGTAACAAGCAGTCTTCGTCAAAGTCAGTTGGGATATGACTCTGACGAAGGCCACTTGTTACAGTTGAAAGATTTGTCTTCTTTCTCATTTCTGATTGTGGTTAAAACAATGATTCCTATTTCACGTAATTATTGTGAAATCTTGTTATACACAGTTCAATATAGATATATAGTTTAGGATTAAGGTATTATTTTATTTTTTTATAAAAAATGAGAGTGATTATAGTGCTGAATCTAAGAACTATTGTACTTCCCCCTTTCTGTACTATAGTACCCCAGTTAGCTTCAGAGCCTTGAAGATGCTGGGTCCAACGGTAAAAGTCTTCTATAGTTTTGTTGAGTGTACCGAAGCACCTGCATCAATGTAGCACAGTGGCTTGACAGTCAGCCAGCGGGTGCCATGGTGTTTAGGATTAAAATAGTACGCGTGTTGAAGTAGCACCGGAATGTGTTTAGTCAAGAGGTCTACAGGTTGCCGTTAACGGTGGTCTACAGGTCGCTAAGAGTAGCCTACAGGTTACCGTTAAGAGTGATATACACATTACCTTTAAGAGTGGTCTACAGGTTACCGCTAAGAGTGGTCTACAGGTTACCACTAAAAGTGGCCTACAGGTTATCGTTAAGAGTTGTCTACAGGTTATCGTTAAGAGTGGTCTACAGGTTACCGTTAAGAGTGGTCTACAGGTTACCGTTAAGAGTGGCCGTCAGATTCATGAGGTCGACATACTGTTCGTACAGTCTCCTCAGCTTCTTCCCAGTCATGTTCCTCCATTCAGTCCAATAGTACTTGAGCTCGTCAGGAATTCGACTCATCGACATTATGCGATTAACCTCTTATAGCATCCCACATAGAAAATAAAACAAATAAATACAAAAAAAAAACACAAGCACAACTAACAAAATCACACAATGAAATACTGACCAGCAAGTTTGCATCGTATATGTGGCTCACCCCACTTGTTAATAGTCGCTGAACTATAGATGGTATCCATGGCAAAAAGCATTTCTTCAAACTGAAAGCCAATCAGCTGTCAGCTTTACAGCAATTAGCTAAATAATCTGAACACTTTTAGTTATTCACATATATACCCGTAAAAAATATAAGATCCTTTACCACGGCAATTTTGATATCTGGCAGGATACTCATGCCTGGGAGGGTGAGCAGTTGTATCTCCCTTTGTACCATTGGGTCGTCAATGGGTAAGTCCTTGATTGGTTCTAAGTACTGGTTCAAAGTTCTCTGATAGTGGATTAACTCCAGTGAGGAGACCATCTAGAAATAAAATAATCCTAGAGGAATGGACATTTTGAATACCTCCCATATGTCCTGTGATGGAGATTACCGCTGTTTTGTAGTTCCTGTGCGTCATATTCACCTCGTGATTCCACTGGGCAACCATGTTCTTATGATTCACCTGGGCAGTCTTTTCACTGACGTAAGAGACATAATCCTTGACAGACATGGAGGACGGATAGGGTTCAAGAGCTATATAATCAATGGGAGCCACCGCAGTTGCTGAAAAATATAGAAAACAAATAAATCTAGTAAAACATTGATATCTCTCCAAAAAAAAAAACTTTTTAATTAACACACAGTGGTGACTAGGTTCATGGCCTTAAGGAGGTTCAGGTTTGATCCCGCAATTGGTTCATTAACCAAATTGTTTTTTATTCTCTACTGCACCAACATAATGGTAATGAATTTAAGGCATAAAATGAAGCACAAGAGATATGTCTGAGTAAAAAGAATAATGAATGAAAATTTCTCTTGACTTTATATATAGAAAAGAGAATTGAAAGGGCAGATGGAAGGCGTGTTACCTTCTTTGAAAACATCAGATTCAACTAGTGACGTGCAGAAGGGGGAGGGAGGCAGTGGCCCCGGATCAAATTAGAGGGACATGTTATTAAAAAAATATATTCTCGGACATACCGCCTCAACGAAATGAAATGAAATGATAATCTTATTTAACAGGCCAGTTTATCCCAATTTTCCCACTTTAGTACTATTATTACTTTCTTTCTTATTATCCACATAGGCAATGGATTTATTTATGCTTTATTTGAATAAAAAGTTTATTTCATAAAATCGCATGCAAGTATGGCCATTTTAACTTGATTGAGATAAAATTTGTATTTCATGGAGTTCATGTAATCAATTTAGTTAACTGATGTTTAATTTAAAGAAAATTATGCTTTCAGGAATATCAACATGTTTTGTATAATTTCAAATATAAAAGAGAGTAAACTAGTTCTGATTTCTCAAATAATAGTTTTTCTTGGATTCCTACGAACCAACTTTGGATCAATAGAAAGAAAACATTTCGCAATAATTTATTCTAAAAGTGTTGAAATTATTCTTCATCTCAGTATAAAAGAAAGAAAGAAATGCAGACGTTAAGTGTAGGAACAGGAATGTTTTGGTAGAAATAAAGAAATTTTAAACAATAATTTTTGTAAAAAAATAATCTCAGAAAAAAATTAAGAAGTATTTTTATGAAAACTAAGCTTTCACATAATGAAAGGTTCCCATATAATAAAAAGTTTAACATATTTACCATAAAGCATATAACTGAGAAAAAAGATATTACTGATGTCACATTAGCTTGGAAAACCTCATCCTCTAAGACCAGTATGGATTTAAGGATTTCAAGAATAGAAGAAAGTATAAAGGATGGGAGCATAGAACTAAGATGTTGGTACCAGGCATCACAAGAGTTCTGCATGCCACTGGATTCAATTCCATTTGGAGTTTTTTCTTCTCTGGCTCTTTGCACTGCTATAACCTGCTTTAGACTTACTAGTAAATTATTTCCAACTAAAAATTTATCTAAAGAGATCTGTTTCTGACCCTATTACAGTATAGGAATTGATAAAATAAACCAGACATTACCACTGAAACGGTTTGTACTTCAGTATAATTCAGTTTTACAGGATGAAATATTTGAACGATTACCCTTCCCTCTTTCCACATGATTATTCCTTGCACTAGCAACCAAATTATTGATGAAGTATGGCATCCGTATGAACTGAAGTAACATATGGACTTACTTTAAAATACTTAACATCAATACTAAATCTTTTAAACTGTTATGAATATCTAATCATTGAAACAAAGGCAGGATCATGCTAAAAGCAAAGTAAGGCATAAATAATGAAACAAATACCTTGAGTGGAGCCAGAAATGTTTGGTGTTGAACTTTCCAAACTTTCTTCTCCCGCTTTGGGTACATCAACATTTCCAAAACTTTTTATAATATTTCCACCACCACTTTTAATAATTATATTGACACTTTGATGACCTGTGTTTGTTGGTCGAGTGGTTGTTCTAGAACGGAGCGTTGGTGACGTTTTCGTCTGGTTCATCAAAGATGTAGTCGGTGTAACTCGTTTGTCCATTACTCCAGGAGTTGTACATTTTCCTCCCCATTTTGAAGTATACTTACCACAGAAACCACCTTTCGATGATTTTTCATTCATTTCTGTGCTTTTTTTCGTTGTATAACACCATTTGTATTGTTTTTTCGGAGTAGTTTTTGCCCCATTGGTTGTAGGTGCTAATGTTATGGAATCAGTCTTAGTTTCTAAAGTAGTCAATACTTTGACAGTGCTTTCATTTGCCAACTTTTCATTACCACTTCGATTCAAACAAAGTCCTGCTAAAGTTAAGTTGTCCAACGAGTTTACTACTGGCAGCACAATTACCTTATAGTCTCCTATTTGCGACAAATCAACAGAAGATAAATTCTTCACAAAAATAGCTTCATTTTTGGTTGGTGAAGTGCTCAAAGGACATGATTTAGTAGTGGTTTTAACTTGATTACATGGGCGGGAAATAATAACGGATTGATTTTTTTCATGATTTTCATAAGGTAAATCGAAATTCTCAAACGCCTGTCTTACGATATTTCTGAACTCCGTTGAATTAATAGATGGCTGGTCCCTTTTATTTCTTAAAAAGTCTACATCCTTAGGTCCAATAGAGTTGACACTTTCAATATAAAACTTGTATCGAGGAGGATGATTTTTGGTATATGTGAAATCGTCGTTATCTTTTGTTGTTTCTTTTGAGGCACCTGAAACAAATTTAAATAATATATCAGCCAGTTATAATTTAATTCATTAAGAGAATGAATTAATTCTACAAATGGAATGAAATTGTAGTTATCCCTGTAATTTGAGAGTGGAAGCTCAATAGGTTCCAAACAGATTAAATGAGAACAGAAATAAAACAACTTCTTAACGATTGTAATTAATAGAAGACTCTCGTAGTATGGACATTATCAGGCAGTATTGACGGACATGACTCAAATGTGCGACATTATCGTGAAAACAATCGGCCAAAATTCATAAATATGAACATGGATATTAGTAAACAATTATTTATTAGATGATACAATATACCTAAGCAAAAATCTATAGTGGCCTATACTCAACTTTACTATAAATAAACATATCAAACTTTACAATCAATTGAGGTTTGGCTTTATTTTACATTATCTATTGTTCAGACGTAAAGAGAAGGTATCAAGTAATAAATAATGAAAAGCATCAGCCATTGATGACGGCTAGTCAGTCAATTGAGATTACTGAGACATTTAAAACTCCAATAGGCATTATATTATTAAAAATCAATTGATAAAACAACTGTTTTGACCGTAGAATTATATATTAACTGCAGATTGAAGAGGCATGTAGACATTACTTATCAATTACCCGCAATTGTTTACAACAGTGTACAGTAATAATAAATATAAAATAAATAGGGAAATAAATTACAGGAATAACACGTTATAATTATTATCTAGATTATCTGGTGGCCCTCTTCAATCTAGAGTTTTCCTGCACAAAGTTTAGTCATAAAATCAAGATAAAGACCCATTGATCCCAAAGACCTTTTTACAACAAACACACCATTGGACATCTGTCCAAATCAAAATAACACTAAAGCAAAAGAGTTAAGACTTACTTACAGTGGAAATTCGCCCAGGGCGGCCAAAGCAGCAGAAAATAAAAGTAGAAAAGCGCCTTGTTTACATAACTCATTACTTCTTGCTTTTCCGTCAAGTAAACCACTGGTTGTTTTATTTTTACATTTCTAGTGTTTCTTTTCTTGGTTTTACCCTAAATATGTTCAAAATTACTATTACAGTCGGTAGTCAATCATTTTACCTAAAGTATTAATCAATGGAAATATGCCCCTAAAATTTCAAAAATGTTTTAAGTAAAACAAACATTTTGTAATTATCGTGGCTTCGATAATGGCTTTATAAAAAATAGTTTCCATGGTTTTCATTATAACCCACGATATGAAATTCAACTGAGATCCACTTGTTTGATAACATTTGCTATTGTAACAACACCATTATGCATACTCTTGTTCATGCATCCCTTTGTTTACAGATCACCTAAAGAGATTTGTGAAATATAATTTTAAAAAACGCCCTAAAGGAGAAGTCAATGTTTACAGCATCAAATTAAGAAACTTAGACCAGTGATCTTGTTATGGAAAGATTCATCTAGTTTTGATGTTAGAGATACACTTACAAATTTATTAGTATTATAATTATCAGAAGAAAACCTTTCATTATTTTCAATCACCTTAAGACTAAGCACTTTTCAGACTACAATATTTAAATTAATTTAACTTCACTTTTTTTCTGTGCAGTAAAATTAATATACCCCTGTTCGTAAAAAATAATTGCAGTCATTGTAACTGGGTATCAGAAAGTAAACCTGTTGTGATTTATTCATGTTGCTTAGGCTTTTGTCTTTTACTATGGTAAAGTATACCAAGTTGATGTTTTTACTGTGGGCCTCCACCATGCCACAAAAGACCAACCGATTCCTGATGAATGAAGAATTTGAGACAATCTTCATAAAGTGCCCAAGACGGACCTAGTGCAGGTGGCTTTTACAATCTGCATCAACAAGATCTAAAAATTGTACGCCTTGCAGACTAGAAGACTGTTGGTCACTTGATGATATAAAAGATATCATCAAGGATTACAGATGAAAACTAGGATAGAAGAGTAAGACAAGCCTGAAAGAAAAGAATAAGAGGAGTCATGTCGGTGCTAGTCAGAAGTTACATCCAGGGGATCAGAAGTAATCAGTGAGCAATCGTAATGACATTTTTCAGTAAAATTTACCAGGGTTATTGGAAACCAATTTCTAAAGTTTATGCAGATTTATGGAGTCACCGTAGTTATATAAAAGATATGTGTAGAGGCAAACTGTTAAGTTTTATTATTAAGGATTTAGCGAACATTATACAATTAGAAGACCATAACAAGTCTGAATATTTTCTGATAGCAACACAGTTCCAAATTGTGTTACTTGTTAGAAAAAGTAACTTGCTTTAAAAATATTTACTCTGTCATTTTCCTTAGTAAAGGATAATCTTTCTTTTATTCGTAAATGTTGTTATCAGTTTTCTTGAATACATCATTTATTGCAAATATAACCCCATTTCTCTGATATTTATTTCTTTACAAGCGTCTCAATTTTTCTAAATGACATTCTTGTTGCTTCGATAACAATGTGCACAGTACAACACTTTTTTTTTAGATGTGTTTCAAATAATTTCGTTAAGCATTTTCGATATATGTAACTAGTTTTTCTCTAGAAGTAGCTGTTTTAAAATTCTTAGTACATTTAATTTATTGATAGCTTTTGTTCTTTACCATCCAACATACTTGCTAATTCGCAAGCAGTGGAAAGGCTTAAATTATTTACAGGTAACTGTTACTGGTAAGTTATTTACAGGTACATTTAATAAAAAAAACATACTTAAAATTAAAATACCTAAAACTTCTATTTTACTGTTAATGTGCGTCTTTAGTGTGACTAGATAAAGGGGTACTTGTAAATTTGTTTTCTTTCTAATTTCATTTATTCCTTAGTTATGAAGACTGCAATGCATTCCAACAGATATGGAAACCATTAACTTCTGTAGATCTTGGATTCAGTTAATTGTATACAATAATTAAAGGGATTAGTTATTTGTAATTATTTACTTCAATTATTTACTATCCAGTTATAATATCAGTTTTGAAGTTGCAATACGCACATTTAAAATTCAACATAATTTTATCTTATAAAGTGTTTTTTATTTTTTTAATCTCTTATGTGTCAGATATATAATTTTGTTTTCAAAATTATATTTTGTTTTAATGCATTAATTATGATTATGACCTCTGGAAAATTTATCTTATAGTAAATTGGAAAATTTTGTTCTTAATGACGAAACTGATTGTCACATGGAATAGACTGGTATATTTTTACAACACTGTTTGAATTTGGTAGTGATGACATGACGTTAGATTTGTTAAAAAAACATGAATTCTATGGTCCTATAGATTACTCTAATTGTAGTTAGCTAGTTTAACACTTTCTTGGTTATGTCTCGATCTGGAAGGAAAAATAGCGAAGGCCTTTTAGCTAGAGTCAATTTTCCATTATATGCAGTTCATTTATTGTCTAATCGTTATGTTGTTGTCGGAGGAGGAGGAGGATCTGCTAAAACAGGAGTTGCTAATGCATTTGTATGTTTCGTTCATTACATTAATTTATAGAGTACTTTATATTGCTATCTAGATATGAACCTTTACTATGTCGAAAATGTGTCAATGAAGTTGTTAACTTTAAGTTAATAACCCCTGATGTTTCCTTCCAGTTTTCAGTTGTATGTGTTTCTACAAAACATTCTTGAATTTCTAGGAAGTTTATGAGTTAAATCATAATGGAAAGCGTTTTGTGGCCTCTGAAATATTTAGACATGAAACAGGTTCTGAAGTTGTTATGAACTTCGCCTGTTGCAGCAATGGTAAAAAAATGTATATTGCTGCTGGTCAGGAGAGCCATTGTCAGCTGTATAATGTTACCATTAGTGTTACTAAAGAGACCAGTGGAACTGAACACAGTAAGTGGTGATTAACATATATTTTAAATTAGACCATATGCCCTATTTTGTTTGCAAATTGCCTAAATACTCATTTTGTCTTAATTGATTGATTAAGCTTCATTTATAAGATACCTAAATATTAATCAAGCAAAAAATTCAAAAGATATTGTTTGTAATTAATTTTTAAATAGTTTGCTCATTAAATTCCTTTTAACACCCCCTTATTTCTTTGCTTTTCAATCTAAAGCATGTAATATCTATACTAGCTGCTTTTTTAATTTAACGATATATATTACTGCATATATTTATAAGTTGAATGTGTATGAATTAGTTATTATATTGGAAATGACTTCGGTTCATTTAACGTTCTTTTTCTGTTTCTTTTCAGTGAATGGTGAAATAGAAAATAACCTTAGACATAGGAATCTTACAAATAGAGTGGAAAGAGTCAAAACGAAAGATAATTTAAATGATAGAAAGTTAACTTTTTCATTCAAGCAGTCGGACTGTGTTCAAACAGACTTCAGGTAAATTCTGTAATTAGTTGTAACTTCCATGATTGAAATATTTTTTGGTGACATTTCAAAAATTACGTACTTGTTGTAAGAATACTAATTCTTTCCAATTTACCTCATTTTCACTTCTAATCACAGCTAAAACACCAGATATATTATAGTCACTGGTTAAATAAGTTTCACTAATATTCATCTTTGCGTTTAAAAAGAAGGGACTAATAAAAAACGTATTATAAATAAGTATGACAAAATATTACCAAATTTTCTTTTATAATTCATTTTAAATATGTTTCCATAAATGAAAGGAGTAGCTTATTTATGTAAATGAGTACTTTAATAATTTTTCTTAAAAACTTGTTTCTACTTAATTTTATATTGACGTGGATAAATAGAAATTTATTTTCTTTAGGTAAATAAAATGTTTCTTTTGAACTATTTTACTTCAAGAATTGTTCGAATTTAACCTTGTGTGCTAATTTGAACGATTTCTTTCAAACTCTGAACATTATGTCTCCAGGAAGACGGTTTACCTGTTTACATGCAAACAGGATCAGTACAGGATATGTTTGTCTTCCATGGAAATTGACAATGTTTGACTGATTTGTTCTAACCATTGTACATGTATGTGTCACCTTATGAAGGAGACCGCCCTATACGTGGTTCAATCCACAAACGATAAGCCATTCACTCGTATACCACATATGAAACTACAAGAACTTCATTGCTCACATATTGTGGCCAAATAGGTTCTGAAACAAGCATGAAGTTGAGGCTTGACCGCCCAATCACTTAAAATAAAAGCCAAACCCTAAACCGAGAACATTTCAGGACTCAAGAAGACCAGACGACCACGAAATAATGTATACCGAATAAAAGATTACAGACACTTACTTACTGATTCCACAAACACAGCAGTAGTAGGTCCGTGACCTGGAACTGCTTATTTCAACGAGCACTACAGTGAGCGGAAAGAATCGTTGGTTGGCCTACATCATGAGCATCATCATATTTTAGGAATTCAGGGCTATACAATCCTTTCAAGGAAAGAAAGTTTGAGTGCTTACACATTTTAAAACCTAATCATCCGAGTGAAGCTAGGAAAACAAGTTAGATTGTAATAGGGGGGACGTGTTAGCCCAGTGGCATAGTTCTCGTCTCAGGACTGGTAGGTCCGGGGTTCAATACCCACGTCATCCCTCCGAGGGGATGTTAATCCCGAGTCTTTTCGATGTCACGTACTCGTCAAAGATTCTTAGTGTTAGTCAAAATTTCGGACTTCCAATGTAGAATCAATATCCATTTTGTGGTATCAGTAAAGACCAATGTACGGCCTAAGTGTGTCCCCTGTGGGGCTCCCGCTACAACTTAACCCTACCTGATCTAGAGTATAATATTGAAAACTAAATTAAGAAATTCTAAACATGCAATAAACAATAATAATGCTAATAAATAATTTAAAAAAATCTTAAAAAGTATTCTTTTTACCGACCATGATATTTGAAAGTGGGCTGATTTATTTTCATAATTTGTTCTCGTATATATTTTCTATTGTATAGGAAATTATTGTTTTTGTATTATTTGTAATTTGAAAGCTTTATTCATTAACTTTTATTATTTAATTGAAAGAATTCAATTATGTTGATATGTAGGAATTATTAGATACTAGCTGATCTACCCGGCTTTACCCGGGAAACAATTTAATTCCAACTCTAATAATAAATTACATGAAACGAAAACAATTTAAATTTTCTATAGTTCCGTTACACTTAACTTTTTTTGAGATAAACGAAATTATTACAGAATTAAAATTATAGATTACGCAAAAAAGATGTAATCTAACACTGATTATAAATTGCACACATTGTCTAATACAATTGGTAGTTGATAGATTAGATTAAACAAATAATAAAAGGAGTATTTTTTGCCGAACAAAGTTAATAAGATACCGATATAAAATTACAATATTTGTCTTTAATATCAATCTGAAAACAATAATAAAATTTCTGGTACCTGGTTATTTCCAATTGAACAAAGCATGTGGAAATATTATCATAAAGAATAAACTATCTGCGGCTGCCATTACTAATTAAAGTCAAAATGTAAACAAACAGGTTATACAGCAAACCTTATCTATTATAATATTTTTGGGATATTACCTGAACCACAACTCTGATTTTTAAAAAAATACTTTACATAAACCTGCCCGGGGATATGCCTAATAATTTCCTAAATTTTCACGACGATTGGATGTATGGTTTTTGAATCTATCGAGTACAAACAAACAGACATACATTCATTTTTATATATATAGATGATTTGATTGTAATTGATTACTGGCAATTCTGACATCACCAGATAGGAAGTAAATAAAATAGAAGCATTGTATTTCAGTAAAAATGAGCCACTGCAGAGGGTAGTATCAATATCACGTTGTGGAAGAATCATGGCTACCGGAGGCACTGATGGGCACATCAGGGTCTGGACCTTCCCTGCCCTCAAAGTAGTCCATGATCTCCATGCTCATGTCAAGGAAGTGGATGACCTCGACTTCAGTCCTGACTCACAGATGGTAATTCACTACAGCCTTTGTCAATCTTAACTAAACCATTTCTTTAGTTTCATGTATAATTTTAGTTTTACAAAAGAAAATCTCGTGTGGGTATACACTCAACTCTAGTACAAGTAAACATAATATCAAACTCGTTAATAAGCTGTGGTTTTATTTTCATTGAGGCCACCGTGTAGACGTAATATCCATTGCGTAATTATCCATTAACAGTGTGGCTGTATGCACTTCATCAGTATTAACAAATTTTAACGTAATGCAATTATGTGGTATTTACCCTACAATGAGTATTAACAAACTTGAAAACATTGATCTAGAACAGTCTGATATATTATTATTAAATTGAATAAACGGTCGATACGGACTTTAAAACTTTAAATTACACAAAACACGGCACAGAAAAAAGATAAAATGTACACTTACTAAATTCAATATTTCGAACTGTTTTATATTATTTTTACCACTTTGTTTTCAATATATAAATATATATATATATATACATTATGATTTGTGTTCTTGACCCAATATTTATATGATGTAATTTTTTGAGGGTTGAGGTCCAATGATTTTAAACTAGTCCTTTTGCCGACGTTTCGACATATATTTATGTCATCTTCAGGGCTACAACATGATTGTTTTACAATTAGCACTACCATTACTACTATTTGGTAATTTATTACATTTTAATATGTACAGTAACTAAGAGGAATTTATTGATAAATCAGTTATTTCGACTATGGATTTTTTTTTATATATTGACATAAGGATATTGTTATAATTATTCTATTGCTTTTACAATTATTTTATAAGTATAGAGATCACTATTTGATTACCTTGGAAATCTGTTATGTTGATGCATACCTATTTACATGATGGCTACTATTTGTTTGTTTGGGACGTTTCACAGTAAATCACAAACACAGAACAAAGGAACAAACACACTTACTGTCTCTAATTTTTGGTCGGATTGTCATGAGGAGAATTGAGTTGGTTGGTTATTAACCAATTAACCAACCGTCGCTTCACAAGTGCGCTTGCTGTCCCTATCTCAACTCTCCTGATGACAGTTCGACCGAAAATTAGAGACAGTAAGTGTGTTTGTTCCTTTGTTCTGTGTTTGTTATTTACCGTGAAACGTTTGTTGTCCTTTTGAATCGTTTTCCTGTATACAAAATATATATATATATATATATATATATATATATATATATATATATATTAGAGTGGAACTAAGGTGGTTCGATTATTCACTGGTTCAAAGAGTTTCTATCTGTGTGAAAAACTAATAAGCCGCATTTATTTGTTTATTTTTCTTCTGAAGTAAGCATTGTGCAAAAATAATCGAACATTGACAATTTCTTTGTATCATTTACCAATAAAATAAAGTATATTATTTGATGGAATAGTTAGATTTTCAGTTCATTTTAACTATATTTTGCAAAATTAACATTAGTTAATTACCTTTAGTGTGTGTAACAGTCTTTTTTGTTTTTAACAGCTTTTAAGTTTGGGCAAGGATGGACAAACAATTGTTTGGTGTACAAAGACGGGGAAAAAATTACATTCTTTGGTTTGGTCTCCTGCCAATGGGACTAAATACATATACAAACGCTGCAGGTTTGTAACATTTGCTACTGAGTTATTATAGGTATCACTGCTTATTATGTGTTAAACTTGTTCATGTATGTTTCTTCAAAAAGTGCTCTATTCAAAAGTGGATTCTTAGTTTATTTATGCCTGTTAAATGTCTGAAATGATACCAAGTGGCATAAAAAATGTATTTATTAGCCAACGCCCACTCTTGGTTGTTGAGCCATTCGGTGACGCGCTGACCAGTAAAGATGTAACTTTGCATAAATACTAAAAATTGGTTCAAAAGAATTTCATGCTGAACTAAGAATGATGCCAATCTTTTGATGAAAAGTTATGTTCTTATTCGAATATATATATAGACCGTAGAATATTCAGAACTCCTTTGCGATGTAATATAACACTACTAAAAGGTTAATATCTAAATATAGTGTGGGAATTGTAAAACAACAATAACAAAACCTATCCCAAGTGTGAAAAAGTTGTTGAAATTGATTTTGTGGCAGTAGGAAGACAATTTTTATGTATATGTTTAAAACTAAATCGTTGAATTTTTTTGTGAGGGTTTTGGTCAATTTGAATAAACTCCTTTATGCCAACCTTTCAACGTATTTTTACGTCCTCTTCAGCGCTAGAAGATATTTGTACAGTAAATAATACTATTATACAATTCAAATTTTAATAAAATTTGCATTTATGATAATAACAACGGTTCCTTATTTATCTTAAAAATAATTTTTATTTTTATATTTTATTTATCTGGGGAATCATTAACATCTGCAGTTTCAACATAAATAAGGAGCTGTTGTTAATATCATAAAGGCATATTTCATAAAAATTTAATTTGTAACATAGTAGTACTTATTCTACAAACATTTTCTTGTCCTGGGGAGGATGTAAATATATGTGGCAACTTTGGCATAAAGGAGTTTATTCAAACCTGACTAAAATCCTAAAAAATACAAATTCAAGGATTATATGAACAGTGTGGTCAAAAAAGAATAGCATAATATGACTTAAATTTTTATTTAAAAAGCCAGTTGAAATAATCATATATAACATACTTGTGATGAGGAACTTGATGCTTAATGTGGTAGGTGTTTAGCTTATATAGTGTAATGAGTGCCCATAGCCAGCTTATTCATAATTGTTTAATTTAATATAATCAAGTGTAGATGTGATAGGTTAGGTTAGGTTGCAATGCCTCAAGGGAACACACAGAGGCCCAACATTGGCTCTTTGCGATACCACACAATGAACATTCTACATTGGGAGTCCTATATTTTACCTAACCCAAGTGTATTTAGAGTAAGGATCTTTAACGAGTACCTGACATCGTACAGCCTCGTGACTGACAGCTTAACGTTCTCTTTGAGGGACGACGTACTCAGATTTATTCACTTCCTACGTGAATAAATCGAGGTACAGAGTGGGTATTGAACCCCGGATCTACGAATCCAGAGGCGAGGTACGTTGCCTTTTTGGTCCCCTAGATGTGATAGTATTAATTTAATTAAAGTAATAAAAAATCTTTTTTTTTTTTGAGTGTGACTATAGCACTGCGTCCTAAAAACTATTTTTGCTGGTTCCAGCGGTAAAAGTTTTTCTATGGTTTTTGTTGAATGTACCGAAGCACCTACCTGTGTGCAGCAAAGTTGGCTTACAGTCAGTCAGCAGGTGCAACGTTTTTCTTCCTCTTCTTTGCAGAATCTGTATAAACCATCATTGATAATTTCCATTCAGGCTGCCTACGTTTCGGGAGAAAGTAACTTCCTTTCTCCTTCTTCGGGTCCTTACGTGCACTTGTGGGAGGTTAGCTCCCACTAGTTAGCGCTTTTGGTTCCTCTGCGCTTCCGGAGGATGGTCTCCGGACTTCCTTCTCCTGGGTATCATACAGGGGAAAATCCCTGTATCTCTATCGGTGGTATTTTGTCCACTCCAGCAGAGCAACGCATACCGGAGTAAGGCTATTTACTCAAGGGGGTCGTCTGGTACCCTTGATGCTCCATTCAGAATACAGTAACCCCTGTATCATCCATCCTTCGGCACGGATCACATAACACCTTAGATTGGAGCCGGTATAAAAGGAGGGGATTTGGGGATTAGTAAGGTTGTGAAACGAAGGTGGTCAGGCCCAGACCCTGATCACCTCCTCCTCTTTCTTTTGTCCCTGCGTATAGCTGGTTAGCAGGGTAGCCTCGTGAAGGCCGAAAGTTGGAGTTGAGTATTAGAGGCTATTGGTGGCGCTTAATCACTCCATTACTACCCTCATCTATAGTCATTAATGTATTCTTTGTGAAATATAACTCTACTTTATTTTAGGTTTGTTTGTAGTCGAACAAATCATTTTGTTCCGTTACATGAATATGTTTGATTTTAGCAATTTCTAATTGGGTTTAACGTTCTTACAATATTCCATTCGTATCAATTATAGCAATAGGAGATAGTCTATAATTTGTAACAACTTAAATACTTTTAAAGTATTATTGAGATGATATATATTTATAACATTGGATAGGTTTATGTTGTAAATTCAACTTATGTTTCAAAGTCTCTAATTGTTAATATTTCTGGAAATTTGTATAAGCTAATTAGATTGCTTTTCTTTGCATTACTCGAGAATCACAATCGACTTTTATTTCTTAAATTTCAATTTAATTAAGTTTTGGTTTTGTCAAATTGAAACAGATATTAATTTAGCTTTAGATATTTCAGTATAATTTCCAAATAAATTATAAAATTCAGATTTCTTATTGGATATAATTGAAATATTGTTAAGATTATAAAGATATGAAATATTAGCCTTTAGAATCTCATTTCGCAGTATTAATTTCATTGGCGTAGCAAGAAAGAGACGGTTCACCCCGGGAAGCATTTTGAGAGGTTAAAAATAGAAAATAAATTAAAATAATAAAAAAGCTAAAAATAATCTGAAATTGTATACAAAATTGAGTTTTTAAGGTTGAAATTGTTTTTATGTTTTATATGTGTAATGTTGTTTTTAAACGATTTTTCATTGCAATATTTGTGAATTAAAATAAATTTATTTTAAATTTTTCAAAACTAGTTTTTTAATGGTTGTGGTTTATTTTTCGTGGTATATTTGTTTTTCGAGTATAACAATTTTTAGTTTTCTTTGATGATGACTGTAAGTCTGGAATCCAATGAGAGAAATCTAAAATTAGATCCTTGATGTGTAATTACATGCAAATAAATATTTTTAGGACGTTCTGGAGTTTTGAAGATTAACGGATTATTTATCAAAGCCAGTGGGGGGAGGGGAGCAAATCTTATGACCGCCCTCTGGTGGCAAAAATAGTTGCTACGCCATTAATTTCAGTTGAAGTTATTATTTTTTTTAGTATTTTCTTAGAAAAATAACTATGCCCTTTTTAAAATGAACGGTAAAAAGTTCTTATACGAAAATTTTTAACTAGGTTATAAAAAAAATTCAAAATATGTCCAAAATGGACATACTCAGTAAACCTTATAACTTGTAAATTCATGAGAATCTTTAAAATATTTTTTTAATTATACCTATTGCAAACAAACATAATGAAGGCGGAAGGTGGACGGTGGCATTACCATTGTGAGATTCTTTTAGAGACAGATACAAGTAATGACGTTTATTTCCTGATAATGCTTTCAGGATAGTGTTAACAAACGTCATTAGTAAATTACGCCATTGTAAATATAGTTCATTGGTTAAAGAACCAAACCACCAATATTAAAAGGTGGTTTGTTTTATTAATTAGTTAGAATAATAAATAAGGTATTATTTATTAATCTAAATAATACCTTATATGTCAGGAAGTATTTGTATATACTTTTTAATTGCAATAAGTATATATGAATATTTATTATCTTTTTTATATATTCATGTATATAAAAAACTTTTATATCATCTATAGCCCATATGTCAGAGCAAGGCCCGCAGGATGATATTAGTTTATTATTAAAACCGACCCGAAGGCTGCAGAAGTTTTACACGCACCAATACTACATTTCCCACAATGTAAAGGCGACGCAGCGAGCTTGGCTTCATTTCATAATTTATCAGCAGTCATTAGCATAATAAGAAAAGTTAACTTTAAGATACCCTTCAAAAATGGCAAAATGGAAGGCGGGCACTGAGTGGTTTCAAACAAGGTGGGAGTCAAAGTACATGTTCACGGATCTAGCTGGAAAACCTGTATGTCTAAATGAGAAAATATACTGATGCTGCCTTGAATAATACCACTTCAAACATTTAATGTTCATGTTATGGGGATTTATATATAAAGGAAATTAAAAATAATTGACAAAGCCATAAGAAAATATTGCTTTATTTATCCGATCATATTGCAATATATTTGTTAGGTTTTCAGTAGGTTCAATTTCGTTCACTACACTATATGTGGTCATTTTAAAAAAATTCAATAAACATTTGATCAGTCCGGCCATTTTGACTTTGACACTCCTGATCTATAGCATTATGTTAATTTGGTGCAAATTAATTTTTATTTGTTTACCTTTTATCTTTATTTAGTTTAACTCTGCTGTGCCCCTTTATATTTACTTTAATTCTTTTCCATGTGCTTTTATTGTGTTATGATTTCACTTAAGACTTGTCCAGGAAGTCCTTAAGTGAACTTATAATAGGTGACTTATGGACTTATGATATTACTTATTCATTATTGACTTCAAATATATTTAAAGTACATTCTTTTCGCAGAATAAGGGCGTAAGCAGTGGTGTTTGAATATCGCTGACCTATTCAACATATCAAACATGGTTTTTTTTTCCTTTTTATAGGTTTGGAGCTGTAGAAGAAGACAAAACTCGCTGCAGAGTGTTCACAGTAAGCAACAGCATTGGAAAGTCGAGCAAAAACGCCAGTGGGGAGTTAGCGATGTGGGACGGCAAGTCGGGTGACCTGGTAAGGTCGACGACTGTGCGGGAGCATGTTTCATCTATGGCTGTCCGTGACGATGGCCGGTTTGTTGCCATTGGCACCATGTTCTCGGGGTCTGTGGCTCTGTATGCTGCATTTAGTCTGCAGGTACGTAACATTATTTAGTAACACGCTGTCATAACAGCTGTTTGTTCATGATTAGTGAGATAAAAAAGCAAAATTATCACCCCGACCGCAAAAACTAAAACTGAGAGAAAATAAAAGTCAATAGGAATTACATGAAGTAAGCAGGTAAATGACGTTGCAAATGTTCAATAGTAAAAAAAAAAAAGTTTTTGGACTGTTTTTGTTTGTTGGTTGGGGGGGGGGGGGGGGGGGCGCTGTTCATATCATCAGTCCTCCTTACTATTATTCTATTAACAAAACTTTCAATCTTTTCACCAAGAATTGGTCTGCTTCAGTGTTGTAGATAATAACTTGTAAAAAATTGTCGATGAACTGCACTGCACTATTTTGCCTGATTGTTGGATTTGTCCAAACTTAAGTGGCTCTAATACTTGATTCATAATGCTAATTCATCAAAATGATTAAATAATTTTGGGTTAATGCCAAATCTTCAGGAGAAATAAAAAAATACACAAAAGATGAAGAATTCAAAAGGTTTACAGGCAGTTATAGAATATATAGGCCGACCGTTTAAGTCTGTGAACCCAAAATTATTTAATCATTTTGATGAATTGGCATTATGAATCAGTATCAGGGCCACGACAAATCTAACTTAAGTTTAGACAAATCCAGCAATCAGTTTAAAATAGTGCAGTGCAGTTCATTGACCCTGCAATGCGCTTCTTCATCCTTGTGTATTCTTCATTACTTCTGAAGAGTGTTATTGAAATTATTAAAAACCCTTTAGAATGTTTGTATCCTTTTTGTAGTTCTGTGTTTCAATTTTTAATTATATGAACTCTCAAAGAGCAAATATATTTAGTTTAAATTATTTGAAATAAAAGCGAAATTATAATAATCGCATTAATTTCATATGTTTTTGTAATCTCTTTCAAATGATACCAAAATAAGTGAACAATATAATCAACTAACTAAACTTTACTTTCATCGTCCAATAGATGACATTGCTAATTTCCTGTAGTATATTTAGTGATACCATTTTGGTAAGTGTTACGAATCTGACGTATTAGATATGGTTTCTTCTCCGATATTTTATGATTGACAGTTTTATTTACTAAATATATATTTGAACAATAATTAATTTGTAATTAATATTAATTATTGTTAATGATATCTGCTCCCTTTCATTATGGAGTAACAGTGATTTCTAAGCATAATACCTTCCAATCGTTCACCAGTTGACCAAAACAGTTTATCCTGGCAAAATGAAGTATCCTTATTAAATAAATCATGAAATTGGTTGTAAATTAGTTTGATAAAATGTTTAATTACAGTAAAATAGAATGTAGACCACTGATTTTTTTTTATTTCATATTCAATTCTTTGTACGAGGTATATTGATTTGTGTTAACCTTCCTATTGGTATCATTTGACATTTTGTCAGTGTCTAGCAAAGCACTTGTGAATTGTGCATAAATATATGTCCATTTACAGATTTTGAAGTATTTTTTTGTCAGTATTGTTTTAACATTAATTTGCTTTTGTAATGATTGTTGTGACATTGCGTTTTTATTGTTTCCTTGCAGAGGATACTCAATGTTGAAAACGCCCACGGTACTTTCGTCACAGGGCTTGAATTCTTACCTGCTGTAAATAATGAAGTCTACTCACCCTCTGAGGCATCTGTTCTTAGTATCTCAGTTGACAATAAACTTTGTATCCACGATTTACCATATAGAAGTAAGTTTCTTTTATTAAATTATGGATTTTTTTTTACTTAATCATAGGACTTAATTATTAATTAGACTTGAATTATTTATTCAATATTGTAATCGACTTGGTTGTTGTCCAGTGAAATCAAAAGTTTCATGCATTAAAAATACTTTAGGCGAGTACCTGACATGGTACCGACTGGTTTGTATCCTCATCAAGGGACAGCGTACACCATATTGTCCACATAAGAAAAGAATCTTTTACAAGATTCAAGCTCTAAAACTTCCATATGGTGGTGTATGGTTCATACGCAGTTTGTATGGTGAAAAGACTTGAGAGTAGGTATCCGCCTCAAAGAATTGGGAAAGGTGCAAAGAATTACAGAGGTAATATTACTGGCTGTCTTGAGAACACTCTAACCAAAGTGCTAGACATTATTGTGAATTGAACACCACCGGATATGTTTGAGGAACAGTTGGCTGTAAACTCTGTCATTAGGCTGCATGCGGTTCACCCCTGAAGGGAGACCCACAGTGGTCACTCAACTGTGCCTGAGGATATTTTTTATCCTTTCCTAATGCAAACTTCGGGTTTGCCAAAGTATTTGTAACCATCTTAACCAAAGACGGACGAGGGAGAGTACGTATCTCATTTCGAAGCAGCATCGAACTTCCTGGAATTACAGAAGGATTAAGAAACATCTTTCTAGGAGTAGAGGAATGGTAGCCAATGTGATTGCGGTTTGTACTGGACACTGGCTAATAGGAAAGCATGACACCAGATTGGCCTGTAGGCAAAGGATATCTGCAGAGCATACCAAAGCGTGGAAGAGGAGAAATCCGTTTCTCACTTTCTTTGACCATGGTCTGACTTAAAGACGGAAAGCAACAGTAGTAGAATACTTCTTTGACAATCTTGAGAATTTAACATCCACTGGTATCAGGGATGTAATTAAATTTATAGTTCAAGTGGACCAGTGAGGAGAAGAATAACCCTTTTCTTCTTTATGGTACAACAATGAGCCAGCTTGTGTCCTATGTTGATATTGACAGCCACTGCAACCTAACCTAACCTAATAACCTTCTTCCAAGTGATATAAATAGTGTTAGCATGACTGTTTTTCCAACATCATTCCAAAGTTAAATTTTGGAATTAAAATAAGTACTCAAATAATATTGAACTTAATGTATCCTTGTTTGTTTCAGGTACTCTTCCCTTCGGGTTTGTTATTTTCCTTATTGTTATATCATTACTCATCACGTTTATAGGATGTAGTTATTTCGATTTATAAAAAACGAGATCTTTTAGGACAAAAATTATTTAGCAAATTTGAGACAATTATTCAAATAATCTTAGACATATAAAAACACGTTTATAATTGTTATTTTATTGATGTAAATAATTTATGTTTATTTATATTCATTGTTTTTTCGAATATTTTAGTAGGTTGTTTTTGTTCTGTCTTAAAAAGGGGTATCTGTGATTACTGATATGAATTTGTTTTTTTAATATTAATAATTTTGTATTAAATTAAGTATTCAAATATTTATTTGTATCATAGGGAAATTCAATTCTTTGTAAATACTAAAAATCAAATTATACATTTTTTTTTTTGTTCTGGTTGTCTTTGAAATATAGAGAAGTCAACAACTTTTAATTTAAAAAATAAATTAATAAATGTATCCATATGTATCGTCACGTTATGTAGAATTTAATTCCAGAATGTCTATAAAGGTTATTATTCCTGTTTGATCTGCATTTTACCCCTAAACATCTTTTTTATTTTATATCATAGAATTTTGTTGTACACTTTTTTTTTAGATATTTTAAATTCATTTTTAAACTTTGAACATACTAAATTTGCTGAAACCTTTTTTATCTTGTGTCAGGTAATATAACTTAAGATGAAGTGTCATGTTAAAAAAATAGTATTTTCTAATAAAAGTGGTACATAGATTCTTCTAAATGGCAACGAACATATAGGTGTTGGTTGTCTTCATATTGAAACGTTTGTGATCTAATCTGTATTCCTTCATTCCGTTATGAGCATTTCGGGTTAGACACAAAAAAAGAGTATTATCCAAGTGCAAAACTCTTTAAAGAACCAAACACTATAGTATATACAAAATTCGTATTTTCCCTAACAGTCCTTCATTAATACATGTGAGATTGAATTTACGACCTATTGTTTTTTTAATTAATTTCTTGGATACCTTTTCCAAATCTCTTAAGAGTCTTTTAAATTCACCAGAAACTAGTTATATCAACTCACCATATGCTTTGTTTTCCATGCATTTATTTCTTCCGCCGTTTCGATCCTCTTGGACCATCTAAAGAGTGAAACACGTATTACAATATCTTAAAAACTATTGAACATTTTTAAATACCTAAATATAAACACTCAAATTCCTTAATGAATAGAAGATAACCAGGATAGAAGAATTTGAGACACCTGCTGACATGTAATGGAAATCCCAACCGGCCAGTTTAAATGTTTACATTCTATTTAGTATGTTTATTAAGGAATTTGAGTGTTATATTTAGGTATTTAAAAATGTTCAATAGTTTTTAAGATATTGTATATACGTGTTTCACCCTGTAGATGGTCGAAGAGGACTGAAACATCGGAAGAAATAAATGCATGGAAAAGAAAGCATATGGTGAGTTGATGTACCTAGTTTCTGGTGAATTTAAAAGGCTCTTAAGAGATTTGGAAAAGGTATCCAAGAAATTAATTAAAAAAACAATAGGCCGTAAATTAGGTTTGAATGTGAAGGATGTTTTACAAGATACTAATATTTGTCACTTGTTTGACGGGTCATAATGAAATTGACTACAAGAGAATAAGCTGTACAGTTTTTCCGAAATTACATCATAGTAAAGTTATATTATAATACATTTTGTTGTAATTCATAAAGTATTTTATTCCGCTAAACTGCCAACATTAAAATTGTCCATATTTTATCTCCTGCTAAAAATAATATATGAATATAATTGCAAGATATTCAGACCATTGGAATAAGAAATATCTCAACTTGGATTAATTCTTATCTGTCCTCCTTGTTCGATTTATTTACATTGACTTAGACATTAATCTGATTTGAGCCATGCGGGATTATTGCAGAGTTAATTTGATTTGTAAAAAGTTGAAAATATTTGAAACTGTTAGAGGGAATATGATGAGGATGTATGATTTTCAAACTTTTGCAAGTCATTAAATTAGTTTTTTTGGACAAAGATATTACATCCTTTTCACTTTATCGAATTAATTTTATTAAATCATCGTAGGATAATTATAAATACGTACGATATTTATACATTTGTAATATAAATATTATATGATATATTTAATTTTAAAGAATGATGTTTTGATACTGATGAACATAGATGTCCTCATTATTCGATATAGCTACTACCACGTATAATGGTCATAGACAACCTTATTCCACGTTTTGAGGTCCCTGAATGCATATTGTATTATGTCTGTCTGTATGAGACTGAGTGGTAGACATTAATTTTTAATACTCCACAGATCTCACTGTTGATAAATCTTCAACCTATTTGACAGATACATAGTTCTTGGTATGTTAAAGGTTTTTTTTTGTTTTTGGTTAACATTGGAACATTCTGAGGTAAAATGGATAAACAAATAAAAGTCTCCACACAAATGAAGTTTTATTCAACTCGTTTCGAACACTTTGTGTTCATCATCAGGAAGACACCAAGGATGTGGTACTTGGTTGTTTTCACTAGACCAACCCGTCAGTACCACATCCTTGGTGTCTTCCTGATGATGAACACAAAGTGTTCGAAACGCGTTGAATAAAACTTGATTTGTGTGGAGACTTTTGTTTGTTTATCCATTTTACCTCAGAATGAGTAAATACCACACAATTACGGATTGCACAACTAATGATTGGAACATAGCGGAGGTGTTTAGTAATATTACAAATTTTAAATTTAATATTCCAATTAGAATATTGCATGATAAACATTTCTTGAATTTAGAATATTAGAACAGGAAATATGCCACTAAAAATAACTATTCAGTTCAATCGGCAGGAATTTTTCACATTGCTCTATAATAATGATTAATTTTCGTTAAAATTAACGAAATGTTGAAGTAAATGCGGTTTCATTTACCCAGTAAATGCTGGGTAGAAGGAATTTTATTGCGATGGCTATCACCACCCATAATATTTGTCACACCTTGCGCCTTGTTTACTTCACTAGAAGTAAAGTATAGTGATCGTGAAAAAAATCAATCTCCAGATTTTGACGGATTTGCATGTTTAGAGGTCCCTAAAGTCATTTTATGACGTTTTTTCACTGATGTCAGTGTGTATTTATCCAAAAGCTTTTGTATACGCTACAGTCCACAATCTTTAATGTTTCAAATTGATATTTTACACAAAAAAAGGGCATCATACATTAACCCTATTGTTTGGGAGCAATTTTGTGTGATGGGAAAGTCACTTTTTTTACCAAAATGGGTTTTTAGACAACTTTTTTTCTCTTAAACTACTAACTTTGGAGTCTTGAAATTTTGGCATTATCTTCGAGGCTACAAAAGCAATAAATGAAAAAATATCCTCATATTTTTAAAACAACAGAAAATATTTTTTTTTCAATAAAATGTAAAAATGTTGACTTATGATTGAATGTGAAAACTTTTGAGGAGACAAAAGTCATTGAAACCACCAGTTTGATATTCTTTTACTGATAGTAAAGTTGAGGATAGGCCACTCCAGATTTTTATTTAGTGAGATGTTTGTATTAATTTTCAACTATAAAAAATATTTTTTTGAAAGGTATGAAATATTTTTCAGAGGAGAAATGTAGACCTCATATTGAGATAGAATAAAAAAACTGATTGAAAGAAAAAACTTTTTATAATTACATCAGCTTAGCTTAAAATAAATGCTCCATAACAGCGTGAGAACTTCTCAGAGTGAAGGGTGAACAGGTACGATGGACATATAGTACGATCCATAGTATAGTTAACAAAAAAAAAATCAATACCGATCACTTTATTTAGGAAAAAGTTTCTGGCCACAATTTATTGATTTTACTGACAAAGAGTGGTATTACAACTGAAAATAAAAGAAAATTGACAATAATCTGACAAATTAACTTACAAAATAATTTCACGAAATCTGTCCTGAAAAATTACTATTTTCATTAAACCCTAGGTCCACTGATAACCAAACTCAGTGGTACACTTCGGTGTTGCAACGAATTTAAACTCGAACAAATCGGAGTTTTAACAGAGACGTCTACAAAATTAAGCCCCCAGAATTTGAACACAATTTTGGAATTCGAACAATCGTAATGTTTTAGTGTTTATATACACTTTTTTTTGTAGAGAAAACAAAAATAACACCTGAATATGATCTGCCCAATGGATTACCCCATTGCCCATTAAGTATTTCTCGAGGGAAATACTTAAAAAAGTACCACTGAAAAGTATTTAATGACATGTTTATCATTTCAGTTGTTCCCAAGAAAAAAGAAACATAAGAATAAAAAAAAAACGAAAATTACATACCTGTTTAAAGTTTTGTGCATTATTCTTAAAATGTTGGAAAAATCATAAGAGTTCAATTAATAATTTCTGGATCGGTATATTGATATTTTATGCATAAGATATCATAAAAATAAAAAATGTCACTGGAATTAAAGAGAACTCATAAGAAAATATATATTTATCCCTTCGTATAAAAAGATTTCTATAAACTTATCATTTGACTTGTATAAACAAGTTTTAATATCAGATCGAAAACAACATATCCATAATATTTATACCAATCAGTTAATCTAATTGAAGTAAAACAGATCAGTGTTTAAAAATAATCTTCCAATATTGTCATAGAGTATTTATAATATTTAACCTGAGTAATGAATGGAATGTCATTAATTATTGAATATAACTCATTTAAATTAAACGTCTAACATAAGTAGTGATGGATTTTCCAAATAACCCTTCCAAAGCGTTACAAATCTTGCTAAGGTCGCTCCGTCAATAACTCTGTGATCTGCAGACCAACTAGAATACAAAACGTTTGCTTTCTTTAGCTCTCCATCTTTATCATACACTGGTTTTGTATCTATTTTTCCAAGAGCAACAATTACTAGTTCAGGAGGTAAAATCAAAGGTCTTGTATAAGTGCCTCCTATCATTCCCACGTTAGAGATAGTTATTGTACCTCCTGACAAATCATGAGGCTTAAACATGCCTTGCTTACCTTCTAAAAGAATTCTTCCCATTTCTTTGGCTACTTCGAGGGGTGAAAGTGACTGTACATTTTTAATGTTAGGAACAATCAGTCCAGAAGGTGTATCCACAGCAAAACCAATATTGTGGCTGCTTTTAATAATTAAATTTTCCCCATTCTCATCAATAGAAGCATTTATTTCAGGGTATTTTTCGAGTGCCTTTGACATTGCTTTAATAAAGAATGGCATATAACTTAATTTAATTCCCATTTCTTCAACTTTATCTTTTACATCACCTCTTAATTTGACTAATTTCGTAACATTTACTTCTTCATAAAAGTTGAAAGCTGGGATTAAATTTGACTTCGTCATAGTATTAAACATAACTTTTTTTACCCCTATTATAGGCTTTAACGTTTCCTCTTGAGAACTAGGAATGAGAGAATTTGTACCTTTTTCAGATCTTTGCGATAGGTAATTCAAAATATCCTCTTTCATAACTCTTCCCCCTTTACCGGTTCCTTCTATATCAGCGATGTTGATATTATTCTCCATGGCTATTCTCCTTACTGCTGGAGTAGCAAGTGCTTTATGAATATGTGTTATATTAGTTGCATTATCTAGTTTGGGGACTTCTTCTGTTTCCGATTTCCGACTTGGAACCACATTAACCTCATCATCAGAGTCCGACGAGGCAGATGAATCATTGTCATCTATTCCTTCTGGTGTATCAATTTCAACCAAAGGTTTCCCTACTAAAGCGGTACTGCCGGCCTCATAATATAATTTGGTAATCACCCCATCATATCTACTTGTTATATTTACAGATGCTTTATCACTCTCCACGGAGCAAATTTTTTCAAACTGAGCAACTTTATCACCAACCTTAACATACCAATCACTCACTGTAACCTCTCTGATACCTTCCCCAATATCAGAAAGCACGAACTGAACTAATTTATAATTTGTATTTGTTGAGCTTAAATATCTATTAAAAGAAATATACTTATTTACATAAAGTAACTCAGTTAATGCACGGCGAAACATTCTTTCGTTAAAAATATTCTATGAGAGTACGAAACTACTTTAAAAAAATCTACGACTACGCATATTCTACGGCCCAGTTTTTATTACTGACGTTTCGTCTGATGTCCTTGGCCCATAGAAAAAACAAGAGCGGATAAAATCATTGGCGCGAAATTTTTAAAATTACTTTAGAATTAAACAGCTAAAGAGTCGGACAATATGATTCATTTTTCTTATTTTACTTGTCTTGTGTAAATGATTATATATTGGGATGAAATTAGTTCCAATTAGTACTTAATTTTATTGTATATGATATTCAGTTAATTTGTATGTAGTAGTATCAGAAATGATTAATTAATTACTGTAAATAATTTCTATTATATAAAAACATGAAAGCGAAACTTCTACCACCAGTCTCTATCACTACTCTTTATTTTATAGATTAATTAAAAAGTTGTGTGAAACTGATTTTAGTAATGTTATAGAGTATTTAAAGAAATTCAATGTTGTATAAATAAGCAATGAATAGTTGAAGCAGTTAACTTTGTCCTGTAAAGCAATTTGAACACATCTGATTTGTAATGAAAGGATATTTTTTTCTTTATAAATAAATAAATAAAATGCACATGAAATTAAGTAATTACTAATTAAGAACTTAGTTAACTATTAACTAATTGCTTTACATTAAGGATCCTAACCTAGTTCTGAGGATTGCAACGAAAATATTGGTGTACAGCCCTCGGAATGTTTGAATTTTAACTTGATGGAGTGAAGTCGTCCACAGAATGTTACATTAATAATACGTAAATAGGCACTAAATTTCATATAACTGTTGAATATATTTTATGTCTGACTGGTACTGCATCCTTATGAGTCTTTTTTTCATTTAATATGCTTTGGACAATCGGGAAAGTACTGTACCAATCTTAATTGCTAAAGCAACGTATTTATTAAAAAGAAAGCTTATATGTCAATTTTATGAAAGCTCAAAATAAAAAATCTGATGTCTTTGAGTGTATACTTTTAACATAATTCATGACGTTTTCGCCATACACTTTCTTTTTTGTTGCCCAGTATTTAAATAAATCTTTAAAGGCTGATTATGATTGCAAATGGGGCGGTGGACAGTCTGCTGTTAAAAAGTTGTAACTTGACTTGATTGTAGTTTAATTTATGTTTAAAACGTAATTTGGCTAGATGGACTTAAACATCCGAATTAAAAATGTTAGTCGAGCTACTTTTGAAGCAACATGAGTTAAATGTAATATTTTTAGGACTGTAGCTTTGTGCTAAGGAAGATGAGGTAGTTATCTAAGAGAAAAAAAGTACAATTGCCGGGACATTGAAGTCTTTGAACCAGGTAGTTAACTCATTTGTTGGTAAGTCAATTGTAGGAAGTACATGAGTTCTTAGTATGAAGCAGAAATCTAATGACAATGCTCATCGTCTGACAGCGATAATGTTTGCTAAAGGATATCAAACGTGAAAGGAATAAAGGGTATCAAAGGATATAAAGGAACAACACGTAACTGATCAAATATTTTTCAATTTGGGGCTGCTTGGTAATGCAGACAACGAAAGGCTGTCCTTAGGTCAGCTAGACATACAAACGGCTTTCACAAGCTAAATTTTAGGAAATCCCAGGAAGGTTTTTAAATTTATTTGACATTAACACCAAATATACTAAAAGTTGTTTTAATATATACTTAAAAAAATATACTTAAAAAGTAATTAAGTAAATATACTTAAAAAGTCTACATTATCTTTTACATCTAACAAAACCGTTATGTATTTACACACTTATAATCGTTAGTGAGTTAACTAAGGAGTACAGTATAAGATTTGGAGAATCTCTGATAAATCTTTTAGGTAGCACTCAAATTTAAACATAACCATTTCTGTAAGTTTTATTAAACTATGACAACACTGAAACCTCAAGTTGAGCAGATTTACCGGTTTCTCGAAGGATGGCGCAGGATATTTGTTGTTAATTCCTTTGTTATAGATATTGACAGTACAATGTATTGGTTTGCACTTATCATTTTTATAGCACTGGTTTCATTTTTTATTTCGAAAATTAAAGTTCGTATGGGTGTACCTCCATTGGAATCTTCGTTAGTTGCATATAAGTATAACTTTTCAGATTCTGAACCTATGTCATTTATTAAAAAGATGAAGGCTAGTTTTCCTGATTCAAATATAATAAAATTTTGTTATCGCGATTCCAAGGTAACATTCACTTCAAAATACTCACAAATTGTATATTTACCATTCTTAATAGAATTGTTTCAGGCAAGAAATTTTGAATGCGCCAATGGAGCTGTTCTAGATCAAAACGTAAAACGTATCAACCCTGACCATTTACAAATTGCATTTGGAAAAGGATTTTCTCTTTTCTTTACTCCACAAATTGATCATTCAGTTTATGTTGAGATCCCTGCTATATCATGGTTACCTTTGAGTTATGCTCTTGGACTTCTTGTAGCATATCCATTAATACGTAATTTTATTGAGGTAATTTCATTGATACCGTATATTCTATGTACTTAGTGAAATCAAATCTGAAATTTGTTCATTCCTTTAGTGTGAATTAATCATTACAATAACTTAATTTAAAGAAAACTTATGGCCTTCATTAAAATATTCATACGACCTATTTAGACATGTATATATTACAATAATTGCTAAGAACGGAGGTTGCGGTAAGATATTTCAAACTAAGGTTAAAAAGTTAAGGATTTATCATGTAGAACGACGATGTAGTATAAATTTGTACTTCATGCACACCTAAGTATAAGTAGTAGATGCTTTTTTAAACTACAGTTTGTGTTCCCAGTTTGTAGTTAGTTAGTTAATATATAGCCATATATAGTTATTGATATATAGTTTGACCAATAAAACTGCCTTAATCTAGTATTTCTTAATAACTTGAAATAGAATGTCTTTCCGTTTAAACCTTAACGTACATCCATGTCTTTCTCATAGATATAAGTTTCAGATCTTTATCATTCTAGCAAGAAGTGAAATTAGAAGAGTGTAATTTCTTTTTGTCAAGTTTAAATTTTTGTTATTTAGTTAAGAATGAATTCATTGTTGAAGAAATGAATGGCTTACTAACTTAAATTATAGCAAAATCTGACGAAGGAATTTTAAGTAATCGATTTACATCTGATCGCTTCTTTCATCCTGTAATATTGTTATTGCCGTGATTTAAATTTACCTTTTATTTTAACAAACTATCTATTATGAGGGCTGATGTTTCAAATCTGTGAAGTTGAATTTTTTGGACAGACTATATATCTTATAAAATAAGGATATCAAGCCAAAATCGGTTTATATGATTAAATCCTGTGATATATGTGCCTTGTCCTTTTTACAAAAATATAAAATACTTTTACTTTTTTTTCAAAATGAATCTCGATACAAGGTTCAGAGCTTATACGATTTAATGTTAAAGGTTCATACTCTTAATAGGCTTGAACAGAAATTCTGATTTCGGTTTAATAACCTGTTCTTGTATTTTGAGGGATGACAAAAAGGGTTGATTGGTGAGCTGCCTTTTTCCTGGCCAATGTTTGTTTTTCCTCTCTCTTTCTCTCTTAAAACTTCACCTAATTTTCATGTATTGAATATTGACTTCTCAAGTATAATTCCTTTCTATTTGAAGGTGGTTATTACCTCCAGATAAAGAGAACTGCTCTGCTATCTATGTTCCTGATGACTATGCAATCAAAATGTAGTAGAGTGTCTGTGATTTATTTTTTGTATATTCTTTTTGTGAATCTAGTTATATATATATCAACGTCTAAACAGTAAGAAATCGGAAAAAAGACTAAGATCATTCAACCGAAACAAGCGGTCTTCCTCAGAATAAACTGATACTGATCATTTCCAGTATAGAGTGTAGTACTTTATATTAATTCAAGCTAAATGATATTTGTACAAATTTTTCTTTTTCAGGAAAGAAAGCTGTGCGGTTACCCATTCGTCGAAGTCTACGGGAAACTTTCACTGACTGTAATAGTTCCCCTAGTTCGTCAAGATGAATTCGTTGTCACTGAAGCTATGCCAGTCATCAAAGGACACAAGTTTATTCCAATCTCTTTACCTTTAACAGTGCAATCCAACTCAAATGACAAAATCATTAACAATTCTCCACTTCATGCGGTTACAAAAAGAAAACCAGGAAAGCGAATTCTGAAACAAAAAGGCTGACATTAGTCAATTTCATTATTTATGTTTAGTTAATCTTCTCATAATAAAAAACAGAGTTTCGGAGCTAGTCTCTCAATATTTCAGCGCCATAGTTTTTTCTATTATGCTTTTATTATTCACCTCCAGTTTTAACTCCTGTACAAATTATTTTTGTTGAAATTTTAATTCAATACTAAAGGTTTCAACAACTTTTTTCCAGTTTTAATAAATAGATCGGCACAAAATATTGCAATTTATGAAACTGTATTATGTGATATAAGAAAACTGATTCTTTACCTGTTCCGAAACCCTGGTAAAAATATTATTAGTAGTCAAATTTCTGTTACAAGTTCCTCATTTATGTTACTTAGTTTTCTTTAAATTTAATTTGTTTATATGAGATAAGTATTATTAGTATAATAAAATTGGTTAATGTTTTTAGGGGGGAAGGGGCTCTCTTGAATTTGTAGAAATTAGTTAATATATTTTCAATGAACTGACTGATTTAAATGATATCTCCAAAGAAATAGTGAATTTTCTTTATGGTGACATACATACACATATATATATATATAATCTTATGCTAATATGTTTCCAGTTCTTCTTCATATTGAGCTTTTTAATCAGCTCTGTTATGTTATTGCTTTTTGAACGAGTTGATCTAAATTTTTCACTGTTATAAACTGGTCAACACACTTAGCTGAAATTGGAAAGGCAATAACATAATCCTTTGTTAAAATTGAAGAAAAGGTAAAAGTAACCAGCCAAAAGAGTTCACAAAATAACGTTTTTTATTAAAGTTAAGATTTTAATTGATTGTGATAGGCCTTTCGCTTTGCCTTTGCTGTTTATTTATTCACGAGAAGAATTAAAAAAGCAGTTGGTTGGACATTTCGGAAACCAAAGTGATAATACTTCATCAAAGGCAGGGTTTTAAAAGAATTGTGAGAACAGAAGGATCCTAGGTAATTCAAATAGGAATTAAAACTCGAATGTAATGTGATTAGTGACAATGTGTACTTTCCTGGTACTTCGTCTTGAACTTAATATCTTTCCAACTTCATGACTTTACTACCCTATCGCATCACACATTTATATATATATATATAAAGCTTTCACATAAACACGTGAAATAACAATCAATGATCAAACCACAATAAGAAATGGGAAAACAAGACTAAGATCTTTCAACCGTAACAAGCGGTCATCATCAGAGTCAAAAACCCAACTCATATATATATATATATGTTTACATCGGCCAGTGGACGCATTTACGTCTCCGTTCCTTCATTCTTTCTCCTTTTATTTTATTTTCTTTCTTTCTACTCTCCTGAAGACGGCAAGACGCCGAAATAATCGAGATTCGTGAGTGTTCGTCCTTTTTCTTGTGTTCTCTAGCTGTAACTTTA
The DNA here is from genome assembly GCA_026182355.1 of Hermatobates lingyangjiaoensis. Lineage (NCBI taxonomy): Eukaryota > Metazoa > Arthropoda > Insecta > Hemiptera > Hermatobatidae > Hermatobates > Hermatobates lingyangjiaoensis. The sequence goes on from JAPFBL010000016.1 coordinate 821,365, forward strand.
ATTATATATATATATATATATATCAGTTCAAAAACGAAGAAAAGCACAGAAACTCTTTTCTCCTGAAGACGGATCATTCGAAAATTTGAGTTTGTAAGTGTGTCTCTTTCTCTGTGTGTTGCTTTTCTTCATTTTTGAACTGATTTGCGTCCAATTTGGATCGTTTTTTTCGAATTCTGAGTGAATATATATATATAAAGATTTCACATAAATACGTGAAATAACAATCAATGATCAAACCACAATAAGAAAGGGGAAAACAAAACTAAGATCTTTGAACCGTAACAAGCGGTCTTCGTCAGAGTCAAGTTGGGTTTTTGACTCTGACGAAGACCGCTTGTTACAGTTGAAAGATCTTAGTCTTGTTTTCCCATTTCTTATTGTGGTTTGATCATTGATATATATATTTTGTCGTAGACAAAATGGACAGTAAATAAATCCCTTATTTACTGACATAATAATTGGAGCTGTCACGTCTCAGGCCAGCACGGCTGTTCTTTTAGAAACACTAAGATTAATTTGGAGTGTTTAGCTTTAAGGAAAGTAGGATCAGAAAAGTCGCTTTTACGAATAGAAACTATAAATACTTGGAGTAGGCGTGGGGTGGTAATTTATCATGGGACTGACGACCAAATCGCTTTAGGACCGGTGGGGCGTTACAGTCGACGACGACCTGTAACTACATCTATTCTGCAATTCAACTGTATGTATTGTGATAATGTTTTTATTTTGATTTATAAAACTCTGTTTGGACCACATTACTACAAATCTGCTAAACAAACTTGATATCTTACACAAGTATTATTTCTAGATATCTCAAAATATTTTGCCTGAAAAGAGACTTGACAATTAAAGTAGATCTTTTCTTGTAATTTTAAACCTAAGAGAAGGTATTTCAATGATCTAACCTCATTAATTAACATTAATGATTGACTTGTTCTGATTTTCTAATTTTAAAGGCTTAAACTTGCAAATATTTACCTTAGTTAAAACTATTTACTATAAAATAAAAAATTATTGAGTAACCTTTTAACGGCTCAGATCTCTGTCTAGTGGCTGATTACTATTTTTTCAAAAATTATTTCGACAAATGTAGAAATCATTCATTTTTCTTTGTTTATAGTTATAAATAAATCATTTGATAAAACTGAATGACTTATGCATACAAAAACATTTATTGTAACTCTTTTCTAACATAGTTTCCGTATTCTTTAATAAAAAGTGCATAAATTTACATTATACTTTAAGACTGTTTAGTAAATGTTTCGTTGTAGTGCTAATAATTATTAATATATTTATTTCATTTTGTTTCAACCAATCAAACAAATTTCTTTATTTTACTTGTTTCATTGAAAAAACAGAAGCTTATTTCAATAATTTATTTACTAATGTCACAGTCATACCATTAGTATTGCAGTGTACTGAAAAAAAATTAGACAAACAACGAAACATTTTTTTTAACAATTGATTTGGTATTGAATAATTGTAACTCAATGTATTTTTTATTTTTACTTCTGCAAAAAAAGTAATGTTATCAACTATTGCTATGGAAAAAATAATGGTTTTTCCTCTTTTTAAAAAATGTATATTAAGAGAAATTATATATTGCAAAATATATTTTTTACATTAAAAAATTGTAAAAGTTACATTAATATTATAAGAAATTAGAAAAGTTCCTTTATACAAGATGTACCGATATCATCGTGATTGATTCAGTTGTAAGTGATAAGATATGAAAGATAATTTTGGCCATGTCTCTGTATGATCTCTGCAATTTGAGGTACTTCATCTTTAATAGACAATTGTTCCAGTGATGGGATTCACCCGGTTCGTGCGAACCGGTGCTTAAAATATTATGAGTTCGGCGAACCGATTGTTAAAATTACGTAAACCCCTATTCAGACCTGTATTAGCCCACTATCAAACTCCACAAGTGTCGCGTGACTCATGTAACTTGTGCATGTAGTACAACGTAATTTGCGCATGCATATAGCCTATATATAACTAAACAATTTAGTTTCGTTTGCGAAACTGTTACAGTGCTCAAACTGCTCATGACAATGCAGATGTTGAGTTGGTCTAGTCTGCATTTGGCCTAGTTTTAACTTTTAGTTCTGAATCAAATATTGAATGTTTTGTTTATCTAATTTCCTGAAATCGCCAGATTAAAGTAAGTGTTTGTTTAGATAAATAATTCAGGGATGGCTGCCCGTCTTTGCAACAAAAATTTTCTGAAGGACCTTGCTTTAATGATTGATATTTTGAATGAAATGTCATTTCTCAGTAATGCCCTCCAAGCAAGAGGCACAACTTTGTTCAGAGGAGAAAACCTCATAAAGAGGTCTATTAAAGCATTTGAATTGCTTAAGGACAATATAGGGACATTTGAAAAAGAACCCGAAAGAGGGTTGAGCTTCGGACGCATTCAAAGAGATCTAGTTTACTGAAAACCACAGATTTGTTAGCCTACCTTGTCAAAAGCTACTAGAAGCAATAATAGAAAATATGAAAAAAAGACTGATCGCGCTGGTGATCATGTTAAAGCAATGAGCAGGAAAACTTCCTTGGGCTATTTAACTCGCCGAACTCATAATATTTTAAGCACCGGTGCAGACCGTGCACCGTTTTCTTAAAACCTGTTCTTAAAAAATTTGAATCCCACCACTGAATTGTTCGCTAATATTCGAAAGTGAAACATTTAAGATCTGCACATTAGATCTGTTATCTGTAATTGAGCTCAAGAAATCACTACAATATTTCATCATAAACACAAAGGTGTCAATTCTTTTGTCATCATTATGATTGTGTTTTTATGCATGTTTTTTTTATTTATGGTTAGATTAGAATATCCCAAGTATTTTTTTAATGAAAATTGACGAAGGAATCATTTTATTTTTTTTTTGTAATGTGGAAAAATTTTGCATGAATAATTTTTTATTGGGAAGGGGATATTATCAAGAACAATGAAAAATATAATCCTTATATTCGATTTGCAAAAGTTTTCCAATTATTTGATTCGACCTACAAAGGAAGAACTTATTTATATTTGATTAATTTATGTTTGTGAATCTGCTTTGAAGTGGGTTATATCTATTCGTACGGAGTTGCCTTTAAATATAAGCGACTCATATATTTTGTATCCACAATAATCATTTTCGTCGAATCATCATCTTCATGCTAAAAAAATTTTAAGAATTATAAACTATTTTTTGTCATTTCTATGACTTTTTTTCAAGCCTCTCTTCTAAAAGAAAATGTATATGTTTATAGATTTTTAAGTACACTGACTTATTTCTGTGTATATCTAAAAGACTGTGGTTGGTTGTCCTTTTTATGTCCTGTAAATGTAAGTAAGTAATAATTTAAGCAAGAAGTCAATAAGACATCACTTTTGTTTCCCATCTACAACATTTTCGAGTTAATTTGAAAAAATCCAAGTTCAATTTAAAATAATCAAAGTGTAATTTATAATAATCCATGTTTAATTTAAAATTGTTCAAATTTACGATTAAAACAGTTTGTGAACTTGAAAATACATATATACTATACTGAAGTTGAAATTAAACCTGGTTTGTTTTATATTATTCCAAAAAGGTTTATAAAGGTCTTACTACAATTACATATGTATTTCTATTTCGGCTTTATATTGTAGTTATTTTTAAGCTCATAATTAAAAAATAACGATGAAATAAAATATTAAATAAAAATATTTACTGATGTTAATTGAAAAATTAACATGGATATGTGAATAATAAAATATTTCTTAAAATTACCAAGGCAAAATGAAAATGTTGAAGTCGAAAGTGAGTAAACTATTGTTATATTTATATGTTATATTGTTTATATGTTATATATTTGGTATATTAATAAGATTGACTAATGTGGATTAACCGTACTTACTTTAAATGAAGCTTGGATTATTTTAAAATGAACCGAAAAAGTTGTAGATCAGTACAGTTTCTCCAAGAGTTTGAAATGGTATTGATTTTTATTAATGTGGAATATTTATGATAAATATAGTAGTTTCGATTAGAAAACGAAAGTCTTTCCAACCAAGCCTCTTCAATCTTGTACGTGTACTGCTTGGACTTTTAGACTTGATGTTTCATGATAGAAAATTACGAGTATTTAAATTAAACTAATTAAATGACGTTGCAGTCGAAGAGACAATTCCTTTTCCTTATAAAACATTACTTACAACAGTTCTGAGTGATGCAGACCACAATGTTTGAAGCTGTTAGAATATAATTTAGGTATGATTTGAAAATTATATTCTTTATGAATTGATCTGATGCCATAACACAAATACACCTAGGAAATTGATTTCTTTTGTAAGAAAATACTTACTAAAAGACTATGACATGCTAAAAGTTTGATTTGTTATTTAGTCGGTATGTGTATATTAATTCCTTTTTGGCATGACTAGTGAGCTGATAGTCAATAAGGAAGGTTTCACTTTGTTTAACTGTGATGCTTGTTGAGAGTTTCTGACTGTGACTTAGTTTTCCTTTATTTTCTGTTTGTTTGTTAAGGTTAAGTTTCACTGATTGAAACGAACTGTTGTTGGATAGAGAAAGATATATGAAAGACTATGTTATGTTTTATGTGATATTTCCTAATATGTACCCAGCAATGATTTCTATTCTATTGTAATAAAATCTCATCTTTTGTCTTTATATTGTTTTAACCTAAAAGACCTCGTTCAACTAAGTTGATTGAGATGTGAACGTCAAAAAAAAAAAGGATTCATGCATTACATGTCTGAGGTGTAAACCCTATCTGCTTCTTACTCAAGTAGTTATTACTTTTTCGATATATTATTATTCGATCTATCATTAGTAACTCATTTTATTACTTTTTCTCTAAGAGTTAAAAGCCTGATTAGTCTATACAAATTAATTTCTTCTGAATTGTCCTGGTTTTTGCCGAACATAACACTAAATGTTTCTATTCCTCAGGAAAATGCGAACTCATGAAGCATTCTTAATAAATTTTGATGTAAAACTTTTGACAAGATTCAAAAATTGGTCCTATTATAGTATGCTACCTACCTTCGATTTTCTACTATAGTGAGCTACGCACCACCAATTATGGTATCTACCGTAAATAATAAACAGTTTATTAGGGATACATTTATTCATTATTATTCCCAACTCATTCAAAACAATCAAAGTTTACAAAATTAAGAAGGAAAATATAATTTATTCTATTACTGTCTGTAAACATATCTTACATCGTTCAAGAAAGCTGGACATATATCATCGTGTTTTCTCAAAATTTTCCTATAGTATTAGTCTAAATGTAGACTAATACTCTATATAGAGATTGCAAATGCTGTTGAGGTACTCCTGTTTTCTTTTTTAGTATGTCAATTTTTGCGATATATAATCACAGTAAATGTATTTTCTAAGTCAATAAATTTCAAAGATACTTTTTTCTTCTTAGAGCATACTTGTGATGAATTTTGCTTTCTTTACAGTGAAATGATATTGTAAGTTGTAGATAACAAAATCGAAGGTAGGCAGTATTCTATAATAGCACCAAAAATTTTTAGAAATAATTATTTACCTTACTCATTCTATCTATTCCGTGTGTTTTCTTTGAATAAAATTTGTTAATTGCTCGTTTCACTTTATCTAGTTTAAATTCAGTAACATCTGCCTTGGATGTAGCTTTGGCCTTTAAAAAAGTATGCTTCATTTCATTTGAGTTGCGTTCATACTTCAAGGATATCTACAATACTTTAAAAAGTAGTGTTAAATACCATGTCATTTTTGTCCAGCTTGAAAATTCTTTCATAAGCATTGTTTATGTGTTAGTTTTCTTTATATTTTCATAAAGAAATCGTTTTAAACATCTCTAACATCAGAATAAACTTCCATAATAATAACTTAACATGCATTCCAGTAAAGATCTCGTAATTTGTAAAGTTGAATAACCCTTTGTTTATATATGTCTACATCAAATGAGCCAGTTGAAAAAATATAGAAATACATAAATCAAAGCAAAAATATAGCAACATTATTAAAAAAATACGTAAAAACCAAGTGAAGGGAATTTTGAGAAATGAATAGTAGATAAAAGTGAAAAGATTAGAATTTATTAATAATTTAACTGTTGTAAGGTAGCAGGAATTCTGCTCGTACACAAAGAGTAAATTCAGCATTTATTTTTTAATTATATCATTTTTGCTGTCTTCAAAAACAGAAACAACTCAAAGCAAGTGAAACTAAAATCTACCTTCTTAATATTGTTAGTGATTTAATGGTCTATATGTTTTGTAAACTGGTGGAACTATCTTGGATAAGTACATTTTAAGGGATCTTGGGGTTATTCAGATTTAAAAATTCAATATATCAGCTTATATTGAGTAGATAGCATCAATTTTTGTTTCGTTAATAACTTATATTTCTATTGAAAATTTATATAAGATTTGAAAAGTTTTACGAATGCATAAATGTTTCATAATCAAAAACTTCAAAGCAGAATTGCATTTCATCAGGGTCACACGATTTGTATTATTTAACTACTATTGACATACTTGAGTTGTACATTTCCCTTTCTTATGGTCTTCGTTATATGCATTCTTAATACTGTGAAATGAACATAAATCGACTTGAAAATCAGAACATTTTTTAAATTCTGATGTTATATTAAAATTAAATTCCAAGCCGGAATGTTTCGAACTTATTGTCAAACGATTGAAAAGGATTATATATAGTTTTTACCTCAAAGCTATAACGGCGTTCAGTTTACCAGTGAATTGAGCCAAAGGAATACGTTTAACTGGTATTTAATGGCATCAACATATTTTTAATTAAAAAAATAAATAATATGGAGTACTAAACTGATGGCAGTCTAAAAACTCTTTGACAAACCACAAAGAAGATTTTTCTTGAAGATATAGTTACAGCCTCAAATTCAATATAGCAAGCAGAAGAATAAGGATCCCTGTCAAGTGGTAACACATGAAATAAATGTGAACTGAAAAAAAAGTAAATTATGAATGTCATATTGTCAGAAATAATTAAACGATTTTCCCCATACTAGAATACTGAGTGGATCTACAATTGAAACAAGGTAGAATATTGATACTTAGAAACACTGCCTCCAGTTTTAAAATGTGGTGTTCGTCAAATAAATCAAGAGTAAACAGTGATCTGGACCGATATCACTGAATTAATCATTACAATGTCTGCTGGTACATCAGCTTAGTATTTCAAATATAATGTTTTTGGATGATTTGGAATGAAAATTTGTCCAATGGGTTCCCAAAAGTTGATTACAATTTCATTCCTGGCATGTCCTCAAGTATGCTTACTTGAATTGTAAGAACACTATCAAGAATATAAGCAGTGAATAAAACATAACCGTAATTTAATATTACTAATTTTAAAGAAAATACGTTTGAATTTAAAATCATTTAAAACGATTGCATAAATTCTGAATTAGTAATATGAGAGGAGTATTTTTAATTTGGTTTTGTATTTTTTTCCGCTTGTTTTCCTTATCAATCATATGAAACCCTGAAAAGGCGGTGCTGAGTTACAAATTTGGATATTAATTTGCTTAACAGTTTAGATAATAAGCTGTTTTCTTTTCTCTATTTCGGGAAGGAATTCGTTATATATTTTCAAACTGTTGGATATGGAGAGTTTTTGGAATTTCTTTACACAATACCAGTATTCATCTTTTTGTTATAAACAAATCACATAACTACACTAACAGTTTCTAACAGTAACTATTGGTGTTATGTGAAATTTATAAAGGTAGTATGTTGCTATCTAACCATTTTGTATACTATTTGACATTTATGTTATAAAATAACTAATAGTATTACATTTTCGTATTTGTAGTTTAATAATTTAATATTTATCTTTTTTTATGAACAAAAAGAATATTACCGATAAACATTAATGTACGGAAATATCAATTTATTTACAACACTGGCTCCATAACGCCTTATTAGAATTATTTATTGAGTTTATTACTTATTTACTTATCTTCATAAGATCCTGTAAAAGAAATAAATCGTATTCACACAGTTCAAAAACCTAAGTTTGAAGGAGGTTACAAAATGGTTGTAGACAGTAGAGATGAGACCTCAGATATGGGGAGCTCCTGCACACTTATGATCTCTTGGTGAGCAGTGAGGCCATTCTTCATGAGTGTGGGTTTCTATAGGTTCTTAGATCACTAACAAAACTAACTCCTGGGTAGGTAGGGAGACGGGTACGTTTTCTTTAACAACTTCCTACCAGGAGTATAAGACAAAACAAAGATTTAAGGGAGTCATAAGAGAGGACTTGAGCTTGTGCAGTCCTCACCACATGCGAGGAAATCAGAGTTCAGTAAGAGCTTCAAGCAAGAACTTTTTATATACATATTCCCAAAAGAATTATTCAGAATTTGGTGAATGGTTGGGGTGGATCTGATGACAGATAAATTGATTTTTGCCTTTTACCGTCATAAGGAGTAAAGAAAGAGCAGTCCTTTTAAGTGTTTTAGAGACTCAGGCAAGTTGTTTTAACTAACCTCTCATTGGGAAACCAGGATGATGTAGGAGCTCCCAGCTATACTGACTGCATCTTATTGTTGAGCTTCATAATCAAAAGCAGAAAGTGTTCCTAGAGAGTACTGCAACATTAAAGGTATAAACCCATATATCTTTTTTTCTCCCTTAATAATGAACATTATGAAATTTTAACAAACCAAAGCATACAAAATGAGGGACTGGTCTAGGCAGGATATTAACTTCTGTTGCCAAAGTCTTAACGTATATTTGAGGATTGCATCAAACCTCTAAATTAAAGTAAAAAGTACCGTTAAAGAAATACATGTATAATATACAAATGTGTTAAAGTTAAAGAATACATTACTGTATTGATTTATTCATATTCATTCTAGGTTTTGCCATTTAAATGATTAGTAATATTGAAGTTTTAGCTTACTTCGGATACCCTTGTAGAACTTTATTGTCGGGGTTCCCTTGAGTACTAGGGTTTCGCAAAAAGTTATTAAGGGTTTTCATAGCTGATTTGAAATAACATTTAAAACTGTTGAGTTTTATTTAATTGGATGTACGTTCTATTAAAACAGCTCCTTATTAAGCAGAAAATCAATCCAAAACGGGTAAGATAAAGACAATTTCAGTCTCAAATTTTCGGTTTAAACGTCATCAGAAGGAAAAAAGAGGTCTTTTTTCCAATTGAAAGGTACAACAAGCCAATAGAACAACGGTTGCTTCTTTAGTTTATTATTATTAGTTTAGTATACAATAATAACATATCATATGAACTGAAGTATTATTCGTTTGTTTGTATTTGCTGCTTTCATTCTGTTTGCATTTGAGTATTATAGTTCCTTGACGTTGTTTATTTAGGTTTATATTTAGTTCCAGTGTAGATATAACTATAAATTTATCAGATTCAATAATATGTCGACCGTTTGATAGAATAGGTGTGTTCTCTAATCGGGGTTCGGTCAATTTTTTATACTGGAAAATTGACCGAACCCCGATTAGAGAACACACCTATATAAATTTATCTTTATACAAACAGTAATAAATTCTCGACAGTGTGATAAAATTATAACTAAAAAAGATGAATCGGAATGAGGTCAGTTTCTTCCATTTCCAATCAAACTCATTGCCGACGTTTCAATTTTTTTCAAAATCTTATCCAAAGGCCTGCAATATAGAGGAAAATTAGAAATTAGATACATATATTTCAATACAAACAAAAGAAGTACATTTGAAAAATTATTTACAATAAAGCGTATTAGAATAAGAATAAAAATAATCTTTTTTAGTTAATTATCTTTTTACTATATATAACCCACTCTCTTTGTCATTGTCTCTCACTCCCCCCTCTCCCAATCATCTCACCATAAAATTTCTTTCCCTTCCCTATCTCTCTCACTCTCCTGGCTCACCATTCTTTAACAACTCTTCTCACTCCCTTAGCTTCTCTGTCTCTACATAGAGCTGCAATTATTCTACCTGTTAAAAACGTCCAAAGTTTTGCGTGACATCCATTCGACATTATATGTAAGTTCGAACTACTCAGTTATTAAATATTTATTATAAATAGTGACACTTGCAAAGGGACTCCAAAATAACAAGATCGATTCTATACACTTTTTACTTGAAATGCATGGATGTTTAATTACTATACTTTAGTATACTTCCCTCTTCCTCGTCTACTCCTATACCGTCTAGTTCATTTTCATTGTTCAAGAGAGTGCTGGAAGTCCTCTATAAATTCTTTTAACTTAAGAGTTTGATTCTGTGAAACCCACTGAAGGTACACTACCCTAAAAATGTTGAAAAGCAGTTATCATAGATTTGAATTTTGATTTGAAATTTTTCATTTTCCACGCCAGGAAGTATAATCTCTGGATTATTTCTTCCCTCCTGCTTCCATGTGCAAGTTTATATATTTCTTTCATCATTGTTACATTTACATTGTTGTGACTATGTAAATATTTTTTTTTAAAAAAAAAATGCATATGATATTTCTGCTTAAGAAGTTTTTGATGATTTTTTCTCAAACAAAAGACTTGCCATTTTTCGGTCAATATATTCCTACATAAAGAAGACCACGACGAGAAAAATATGTCTCCTAACATCGGAGACAAACAGCTGTAGATTTGTGTCTTAATCGAGTGGGAATTTATTCTATAATAAAATCAGTTTCTTTACTTCATAGCCAAATCCAGTGAATGATAAGATAGCAGAATGTTTTTGTGGTCACTTCTTGGAATTCTTTTAGTAAATACAAAAAAATAGAGTATTCCTGTTTATTCAGTACTCATTACAATTACAAGATGAAGGTTTATCAGGACTCAGTCAGTTCTTCAGGTTCAAATTAAACTCTCATTGCCAAAGATTCAGTTTTTATTTAAAACCTTTTTCATGGGCTCATGTCACATACATATGTTCTTCGTAAGAAGAACGTTTCGGTTTTTATTTAAAACAGGAACCTTGGCAATGAGAGTTTAATTTGAAGCTGAAGAACTGACCCAGTCCTTATAACCTTTATTTTGTTTCTACTTCACGGTCGATACTTATATGGATATTATATTTATAATTACAATTATAACATGAATTTTTTAAATTTTATAAGAATTTTTCTTATTTTATTTATTTGTGTTTTTTAGCTTGTTTTTATGGGTGTTTATTAAAATGATTGGCATTCATGTATGTACTAACTGGAAAAAAAATATTATTATTATGTAGAATTAGTAAATTGTAGGTTTCATTGAAACGGATTTGATCCCTTTTGAAGGTAAAAATTAAAATAATGAAAAATCTTCAGATTTAAGAAATAAAGTTATTAAATTAAAAATGTAATTGTTAAAAAGGAAGATGAGAAGGTAGAGAGAGCGTGGTGCTGCTACCTAGAAACAGAGAGTGTAACTAATATGAAATTTTGGAATGGTATGTAATCTTGTAGATTACAGGATGTCAACCTGTATTACATGTTTTTTTTTTTTTTTAAATAGATTAGACTTTCATGATTGGTAGAATGAAAATGATATTTGTATTGAATGATATTTCTTTGGTTGAAATTCAATAAAATGAATGAAAAAATTAGAAGATTAGTTTTTTACAAGTTTTGAGTTACTGTTCCACAGCACGATTACGAAGTGTTTGAAGGAGCGGTAAACTAAAATAATAAACTTAAAAAGAAGAGAAGGAAGTAAACTAAAAGGTTCAATATGACAAGTAATAGAGCAAAATAAAGAGAGAAAAAATAAAGTGTTTCTTTACATTGTGTGTTAATCTTCTTCGATTGTGAACTCGTTCTATTAAAATTATACATAGCTTTATGGTTGAAATGATAAAAAATTTCTAAGTCCACTTAACAAATCCAACAAGCACAAGTTGTCATTCCAAGTAATGTTTCAAGTATTGAGACTTAAGCAGTCCTAGCGAAGCTTATCTTAGTAGTAATCAAAATTACTTTAAAATTGTTTATAGTATGCTAATTTTAGGTAGATTTTTCTCCAAAATAGTTAGCAGTTTAGCGGGAAAAAATATTTTCTTGGTTTATAATATGCACCATAATGCTCTAAGTAACTATTGGTTGCATAATAATCTACATTAATTAATTGTTTTATAATGATAACACATGGAGTTAATAAGTTTCGAAGAGAGAAATTGTTGGCTAAAATGACATATTGACATAAATGTGACTTTTGCTATGATCAAATGTTTCACCAAAATAACATCACATCTATACTAAAGGGGCTATAGGAAGAATGTGAATTTGGTTATCAAACGGTGTAATTTGGATATACCCACCCACCCATACACATTCTCGCAATAATATATAATCGAAAAACGTTAAAATTGGATTCAGGGAGTCATCTCAAAAAAAAAACCTGTCAAAATCTCGAGACTGAATTTTTTTTATTACTTTTATTAGTTATAGTATAGTAAAAACTGAAACCTGTATCAATTCTACCTAACACAAAGGATCACATTACATCCCAGAATTATATACTTGTTTCCAAATTTTTATAGGCCTTATTAAAAAAAGAAACCTTTTGAAACATGTTATGATGGCCGACATAAAGTTGCAAGGTGTTAAAAAAAAAAAAATATTTTAGAGTCGATATTGATGGTCTAAATAAAAATATTTATTTTTAAATATCAAAATTAGCTTTCAGTTTTACTTGTTCAACTTAATCTAGAAGGGAAAGTGAATTTTTCAGTGCGATATCTTATAACATTTCACTGTTGTTGAAGAAGCAGTGTATTCTAGTTAAAAGAAAAAATAGGAATAATGATCTTCAAAGGCAACACTGATAGCTGTTTATATTTTACACAAAGAGTTAAGTTGTTTTTACGTTGATTTTATGTTTACAATCAAAATAGGAAAACAGTTACAAGCGTTTTCTTTTCCCGTCTCTATTTGTAATAAGTAAGTCTTCTATAACCAAGTTATTAAAAACTCCTCGATCAGCTGAAGTAGTAAATCTTCTATTTAAGGTTAGATATATTTTACTATATCATTTTAACGCAAGGATTGTGTTGACTTGTTTGAACATATCAGTGGGAGCAGTTGAATCAAGGTACTCTAAATTTTTCACTTAAGAATACCTGGAGTTATAGAAAGGTGAGTGTCAACCTGCAAGCAACTAGAACAGAACTTAACTTATACCTTGAAATATGTTGAAATAAGGCGAAAACTTAGCAATTGTCACGAAACTTTCCAATAATCTGCTCCACATGCATAGAAAGGTAATTAAAACTTCTGTCCAGATCAGTACAGTCACCAGGTTTATAGACATTTCTAAAGATATGACTGTGTATCATTAATGTTAATTAATACAAGTAACTTCTATTTTGATTGAAACTGTATAAAGAGTACTTTTTTAGATCATAAAATGTTAAACTCTTTAATTTATTTAGTGGAATATTTTTCTCTTAATATAGTCAACTTGTATGGAAATTTCATATTTATTAATCTTATCACATCAGTATCGTATTATATAATAAATTGCTTAATAGGTAGATAGAAGGTTAATGAAAAAAATTTTAATTGTAAATATTACTGTCTATAATATTATTTGTATATTTTTCTGACATATTTTCTTTTTTTGGGGGCAAAAAATATTGTGCCGTGACCAGGATTCGAACCTGGGTTATTGCGGCCACAACGCAATGTCCTAACCACTAGACGATCACGGCTGTTGGGAGCAGCTTGCTTTTATAACGCACTTAAACATAGCAACCAGGAATTTACTACTTTTCTGAAATATTTCTTTAGATTATTGATATGGAATCAATATTGAAATAATTATTAGCTAAATAATATATTACTAACAAGGAAATATTTTAATAAGTTAAAAACTATAGCTCATATGGGTTTTATTAAGTGTATACATATGGATATATACATTAAGTATACATTATTAACGCACATTACATTATTACTTATACATTATTAAGTATACATACATATAGATTTGAAAGATGTGTTTTTCTTTTCATAGAAAGAATAATAGTTTACCCTAATGAACTGTTGGTACTATTTTAAACAATTACGATTTAATAAATATTGTTCATCAAATAAAAAAACAGTCGTATGTGAGTTAACAAAACTAGTAGCAAGTTGTATAATATAAATGTGTTTTATGTATTGTAAATTTCAAATCACCGGACTTTAAACTTGACGACGATTCATAAGCATTTATTGATTCCAGCTGAAAATGCTTTTACGGTAGCAGAGTGCAAACTATTAATTAAAATGCTACAAGCTTCATGCTTCATATAATATAATTAAGTTTCCCTCTAGGATTGAAATTATGCATAGGTTGTAATGAAATGTCTAAAATCATGAAAAATATTACTTGTTTCTCGGTAATAATTTACAGTTTTGTAAACTCGGATGAGACCTTGGGAAGAATTTGCCATCATTGATCATCCTTCAAAACAGAGGAAATCTATTATCACTAGGAATGAAATCTGAACATTTTCAAACCCTGGAAAACTTAACAGTATTTTCCTTTTGCTTTCAACAACTTCGCGAAGGACTTTGGAATTACATTGATTTTAACGTCACTTGCATAAGTAATTTTTAAAGTTAAATTTTTTCGACATCATAAAAAAAATAGCAAAAGTGTAAAATTAACATTTATGATTTGTTTACGTATTGAAATTCACCTATCTTTGATACAGGTGTACACACCAAATGGTTTTATATTGTTTATCGTATACATTAAGAATTAACAATATTTTGTCGAAGATCTAACAATAGTTGTACTCTTCCCATTAGTAAAATTACGAACTGTGAGTTAATTAATAATTGTTAAAGGATATTCTTTCTAAATTATTGTTTTTTTTCTATAGATTACTTATAGATAATCTTTTATTTATTAGTACGAAATAAATTCATTTTTAATTAATATTTAATTCTAACAATTTCTGATTCCCTTAAAATTTAGCTACTACAATGCAATATTCTACTCCACTATTACAGAAATGACAAAACAGTACATTTAAATAACTAAATTGCATATTGAGTGATTCATTTTTTTAATTCGATTTATATATTTAATATTATATATCAGCGTTTACTCTTGATCAGTTTTATACCTTTTCGGGTTTACTTTTTATTTCACGAAGGATATTTGTGTTTATTTTGTGTATACATGTGCTTATTTGTGTTTTATTTTACTTTAAATAAAATTCCCTTGATGAAACTATGGTTATTGAGAATATATAATCATGTATTTATCTTCTATAAGTATATAACTATGCTTATGTCATTACATAAGTTTGACAATAGCTTTATATATCAACGAAGTCAGCTTTTATCTATTATGTATGCTATCAATTCAGTTTGGTTTAATATTTCTAAACAATGTGGTATTTGTAACTGGAGTAATGAATTAATGATTTTAATCTAAGCTTTATTTTCCTTAATAGATATATTTAATATTGAACAGAAAAATTAACAAATAAATAATTACAAATAATACTTTTATCTCTCTATCCGTAGAATAAATAAATATTATAACTAAATTGTGACACACAGGAAAGTAAGAAATGAAAGAGAATTGGCCCATTTTAGGCTATAAGCCTCTTTTAATTTGCTCTAAACAATTCTATCCGCAGTCGACCTCTGCAACCAGATCCAATACAATTAGAGATTATCTCTCTGCCCTGAGAAATTAATTAATATCGGTTCAATTTTTTACTAAGTGTGAGCAAGTTTAATTCATAACTGGTCGGGAATTGTGTAAGGCCTTATAATTTAATCAATGTTAGTGAAGAGAGTGAAGTTAGTGAAGAGGCAATTCTACTATAGAGTGATCAAGTTATATAATGAGTGAATTAGTGAGAGGCCATATTGTAATCAATGTTAGTGAAGACAGTGAAGTTAGTGAAGAGGCCTATGGTAATCAATGTTAGTGAAGACAGTGAAGTTAGTGAAGAGGCCTATGGTAATCGATGTTAGTGAAGACAGTGAAGAGGCCTATGGTAATCAATGTTAGTGAAGACAGTGAAGTTAGTGAAGAGGCCTATGGTAATCAATGTTAGTGAAGACAGTGAAGTTAGTGAAGAGGCCTATGGTAATCAATGTTAGTGAAGACAGTGAAGTTAGTGAAGAGGCCTATGGTAATCAATGTTAGTGAAACTTAGTTAATATTAGAAGAGGCCTATGGTAATCAATGTTAGTGAAGACAGTGAAGTTAGTGAAGAGGCCATGGTAATCATGTTAGTGAAGACAGTGTAATATTGAGGCCTATGGTAATCAATGTTAGTGAAACAAGTGAATATGAAGGCCTATGGTAATCAATGTTAGTGAAGACAATGTGAACCAGGAAATAAAATGAAGTGAATGGCTTGGAAGCCTTTTAATTTGAACAGTCTATCCAGTACCTGTGAAGACAGTGAAGTTAGTGAAGAGGCCTATGGTAATCAATGTATGTATTGGTAAATCAGACTTATTGTTCTAGTGCAGGTTCAGATCAGGGATCTGGAACTAGCAGGTATGATTTAAATGACCTGATTTCAGGCTGGGAGGTGTGTTGTGTTTAGTGAGGGTTTAGATTAAAACCAAGCTAAATGTGTGTATATTGGTATATTTGGCTGATAACTCTACTGCAGTGATCTGAAACTAGCAGGTTTGATTTAAATGACCTAATGTCAGCCTGGGAGGTTTACTGTATTTAGTAAGGGCTTAGATTAAAACCAGGCCAAATGTGTGTATATTGTAGCGATTTAGGTTTAACAATTTTGATTTAATGTTCTATTGTCAGACTGAGGTGTGCTGAATGGTAGAAGTCTATTTCAAAACATGCCGAGTGTGTGTGTGTTCGGGAACTAGGGCAGCCCAATGGCAACGTGTCGCCTCTGGACGGGTAGGTCTGGGCTTTAATACCGACTCTGGTCCCCGATTTCATCAGGCGGGAGGGACGTCGTCCCTTGGAGAGGACGTTAAATTGTCGGTCCCGAGCCTGTACAATGTCAGATACTCATTAAAGATCTTTACTCTAAATACACTTGAGTTATTGCAAAATTTAGGACTCCCAATGTAGAGTCAATGTTAATTTGTGTGGTATCACAAAGGGACCAATGTTCGGCCTATGAGTGTTCCCTTGTGAGACTGCCACTGCAACCTAACCTAACTTATGTGTGTGTTCGTAAACCGGGCTGGTTTTCCAATTGTACCGATCTGGATCTAGCAGTTTTGTTTTCTCTGACCTACCACAAGGAACCCCATCAGGTTGAAAGGTGTTTTGTGTTAGTCGAGGTCTAGGCTAAAGCCTGGCCTGTTATGTAAGTATGAATGTATGTAAGTATGATTTGAGTTAGGCAAAATTTAGGACTCCCACTGTAGAATCAATCTTCATTGTGTGGTATCACAAAGGGCCAATGCTCGGCCTACGTGTGTTCCCTTGTGGAACTGCCACTGCAACCTAAGCTAACCTATGTAAGTATGAAGGATGATTGGCCTTATGTGGTGAGTAGGTGGATTTATTTGAACAGGCTTTTGTTCGGCTCTAGGATATTTTGTGTTTTAAAGATCTAACCTGGTCTGAGAAAATTGCAAGTATGTGTTGTGTATGTGAATAAGGATGATTGACCTCATTGGAGAACTGGTGCTGGAGGATTTGGCTTAATTGACCTGTTGTGTGTTTTCGCAAGGCCAGACATGTGTATGCTGCAAAGCGCTCCAGCTGACCTCTTGCGGCGGGCTGGGGCCGGGGGATTGATTTGAACGGCCTTTGGCAAGCCGGAGGCTGTGCTCAGGCGTTGCCATGGAGAGCTCGTCTGCGCGTCACACCCAGGTAGGGCTCTCTCTCCCACAATCCCCTGTCTCTCTCTATAAGCCCTACTAACGTGTTTCCATCTCCTGTAAGCCTCTCTTGTTACATCCCTCTATCCTGGTATGCCCACCTTGTGTTGCCTGCACAAATTCCTCTAACCATCTTCTCCAAGACTCCATTGCGCTCTTCAGTATTCTACTTTAACTCTCAAATTCATTTTAAGAAAATATATATAATATATATATATATATGATGTAATTTTTTTCAGGGTTGAGGTCCAATGATTTTAAACTAGTCCTTTTTCCGACGTTTCGACATATATTTATGTCATCTTCAGGGCTACAACATGATTGTTTTACAATTAGCACTATTATTATTATTATTATTATTGGCACTACAACAAAAACAATCATGTTGTAGCCCTGAAGATGCCATAAATATATGTCGAAACGTCAACAAAAGGACACGTTTCGATTGAGGATTGAGATCCAATCATTGGACCTCAATCCTCAAAAAAATTACATCATATAAATATTGGGTCAAGAAAACAAATCATGATGTATATATATATAAAACAGATTCAATAATATATCGACTGTTTGATAGAACACAACTAATATATATATATATATAAAACAGATTCAATAATATATCGACCGTTTGATAGAACAAACCTAATATATATATATATATATATATATAAACTAGAATTTTTAAAAGAACACATAGAGAAGAAATCACTGAACTCACTACTATATTTCGATGTCCTCGTCTTCAGGAAAAGATGTGAATCGCTCCAAAGGCTGATAACGACGGATAACGATATATATATATATATATATATATATATATATGTCTTGTTAAATTGTATGCCTACTTTTAATCTCACAACTTTTCTACTGAATCTCTCGATTTCTCTAATACACTTTCTCCATTTTTGTGGTACAAGATAGATTAGTTGACCAAAGTTTTTATTTACATAGTCCGACATGTTTCGGTCCTCACTGACCATTATCAAGGATTATAGTTGTACAAAATCTTAAATAAACTTTATAACTTAACTATAAAAACATTTAAATTAAATTAACACTACATATTATATTCAACGCCTTAATTTTGTGATAACTAAAATGGTTAGATGACAAGGAGAGGTTAAAACAGGCAATGGTTACCAAGTGTTAGAGTTCCTTGTGCAAATCACAGAGGGCAGGCAATCTCATCACATTTCTGGCTTTTCATCTTTTTCGTATAATTTTAAAATTCGTCTAAATGCTATCACACTTTGCTTGTTCAAGGCAGGTTGTTTCTCCATAATGAAATAATGCTTCAATTAAGCGTAGTCATTGTATTGCGTTCATTTTCCTAGTTGCAGGATCCTTGTAGTTATTAATTAGCATTTCTTTAGATTAAAACTTAATGCCATGGGAAATTAAAGCATGTTCCTTGGGTCCACATCTGAAGTGATAGGTGCATTGTCAACCTTCTCGATAATGTATATTAGTGGAACCGACATATGTAGATTGTAGTGACTCACAGTTCCCATGTGTTACATTGAATTCGTACACTATGTTGGTTCTTTGGAGTGTTGACTTCTTCTGAAGGTTATTCCTAATTACCATGCTTGCTGTTGTTATACGATATATATATATATATATATATATATATATATATATATATTGTATTAGGTAGGTTTTGTTTTGAGGGCTAGGTCATATAAAAGAAAATAAACTCTTTCTTATGCCAACGTTTCGATGTATTTATACATCATCTTCAGGGCTAAAATTCGAGTAAGACTATAAAACTTTTAACAAAACAATCTACAACTTACATAGGGAACTAGATTATTGACTACAACACATAAATACAACAGGTTATTTTACAATCAGAGTTGTTAATTCTAAGTACCTATCTGTTTAAAAAACACCAACAAAAGGAAAATAATTTTACCTTGGAATATGTGCTATTGGTTGTTTATGTTTCATGGGATATATTGATATATCAAGTGATATATTGGTTATTGGTATGAAAAACACTACTTTGTTACAGTTATCTATGATTTTAAAAACACCATCATGTTTTTATAAAGAAACTAAATAAGAAGCATATTTTAATCATATTAAATAAAGCAAAATAAAAGATTAATAACCTTAGGTAAAGGTTAAAATAACTTCAGATTATTTTTGAAAAATTGGTCTCACTTTTATAATTGGAAGCATGCGTTTGTTATTCATATAAATAAAGGAAAGGTTTTATTTGTAGATTGCCTAGAACTGACTCATTTCTAGTTATCTTTACATTTTATATATTAGCGGAAACTGAATCCATCCTTAGAAAAATTTTTGTCTGTTTGTTTGTCCAAAAACTTTGTCATAAGCCAACTCAGCCATCATAAGTTATAGCAAGCTGAAACTTTGCCAGTAGATTTGTGTATGTCTAACTTAAAACATAAGGATTGAACAGATTGGAAATTTAACGCAGAAGCGAAGTTATGGACTTTTAAGCTGTGTTTCGCTAGCTACACAGGTGTACAGGTGTATAACTAAAAGTATACAGGTAATTTTTACTCTAACAAGAGGTATTGTTAGTTTATACCTCGTTTAAATCCTCTTAGTTAATACATTTCGTTTGCGTTTATCATAATTTGCTTACTTTAAAAACTTACGTACTTACTCATGTACTAAATAAGAATTATATGTAGAATAAAATGAAATTTGAGCTCAATATCTAAAGATGTAAACGTTAAACAAACTCCAGATCTAATGACAGTTATGGAGTATACTAATAATGATATTTTCTACTATTGTAAAATTTCTAATAATATTTTGAAATATCTCGTTTCATCTGCGAATTTTTGTAAAATACCTGTAAAAGATGAGTACGTCTGCTGGTAAATTTAGTCACCTGTCTAACTTGTTTAACTTGATTTTATAAAATCTTGGAGGGGGAAATAAATAATGTTTTATAAGTAAATTTGTTCTAAATATTAAGATAAATCAATAATCTATTGAAATTTTCCATCGTTATTTGTAACTAATTGATTACAATTATTACAGAGGCATTTATATAGTTTAAGATAAAATGTGTTCTAAAGAATATAAAAAATCAAACAAAATATGATTTATACGTTTTCGGTTAAAAGATTGCTAATTTCCTGAAGTTATTTTTCCAATATATTTGTCTTAGAATGAAAGATCAATATTTTTTTGATTTTTGTTATTATTAAGACATTAGATCTAACGTTTATAATTTTTTTTCAACTAACTAGACATCTGAGAATGATGGAATAAATGTTTACAGTTACTTAGTGGTTACTTTTACTATTTATTTATTACTAACGGGACGTGGGAAGTAGTATGGTAGTTTAGTATTTACTGACTGTCGCAGTAAAGTAATGAAATTCATCATTGCAGAAAGAAGTAAATGAAACAAAGACAGTTATTAGGATTTGCAGCCACCTGTTTCGTCTTGTGTTCATTTGCATCTCTGTTTTATGTAAATCTCTCCACTCCTTCCGGCCATAGGGGAGACAATGTTTTTGGTCACAGTTTGCTGCTTTCTCTTTGCTTGTCGGTCTCCTGTGGATTATCTTAACTCTCGCATAAGATACTCTTTTGGCTGCATACAATTACCTGTGACGGAAAACTGGCTGGGAGGTATTTTTTTTTTATTATTATCTGAGGGTGACTATAGCACTGCGTCTTAAAAAAAACTATTTACTTGTACTTCCCCCTTTTGTACTAAAGTACCCCAGCAGTTAGCTTCATCGCCTCCAAGAAGTTCAGCAAGTTTGCTGAATCCAGCGGTAAAAGTTTTTTTATGGTTCTGTTAAGTGTCCCGAAGCACCTAGCTCTGCGCAGCAAAGTTGCTTTGCAGTCAGTCAGTAGGTGCAATGGTGTTTATTCCTCTTTGCAGAATCTTCACAAACCATCATTGATAATGTCCTTTCAGGCTCCCAAAAGTTTCGGGAGAAAGTAACTTTCCTTTCAACTTCTTCGGTCCTCAGATGCACTTGTGGGAGGTTGGCTCCACCTAGTTAGCACTTTTGGACCTTCTGCGCCTCCGGAGGATGGTCTCTGGACTTCTCCTTAGTGTCGTACAGGGAAAAATCCCTGAAGCTCTATCGGTGGTATTTTGTCCGCTCCGGCAGAGCACCGCATACCGGAGTAAGGCTATTTACCAAGGGGGTCACCTGGTACCCTTGAGGCTCCCTTCATAGTGCAGTAACTCCTGTATCATCCATCCTTCGGCACGGATCGCATAGCACCTTAGATTGGAGGCTGGGGGGTAAGAACAGTGACATCTTTTCAAATGTCTGCTACTCTGACAGTGGCGTAGCAACTATTATTGCCACCCAGAGTCGTCATAAGATTTGCCCTCCTCATCACTGGCCGTTCGTAATCTCTTAACCTTCAAAATTCCAAAAAGCCATAAAAATATTTTTTTTTCATAGAATTATAATCAAAGATCTAATTTTAGACTGCTGTCATTGGTCCCAGACTTTATCTTATTACAGTATTCGTATACATATACAGAAGTCATCAAAGGAAACTAAAATTTTTCAAAACAAAAAATTGAGAAATTAAATTAACAGACGACGCTAACAAATATAACAAAACTTTTAACCCCTTTAAAAAACTAGCTTTGAAAAATTAAAAAATTATTTTTAATTTGAAAATATTATAGTTGAAAAATTCGTTTAAAAACAGTATTATACACATAAAACATAAAAACAATTACATGCTCATTTTGGTATAAACTTTTTGTTAGCTTTTTGTCATTTTAATTTTTTTTTTTATTTTTTATGTTTACCACCTCAAAATACCGCCTCTGGCATGTACCGCCCCCCTTGTTACCCAACTGCAGTTTGACTTGTTTTTGGTCATGGTGCATAATAAACAGAGGAAACTGCATTCTCTTTAAAGTAAATGGTAAGTTAAGTGTCGTTTGGAGCCAGCTTTAATCTGGGAATAAGGAGAAATCTACTACTTGTGTGAGCCATGAACTTATGGCGCCTCAGTCGAATATTAGTGCATGGTCACCCATTCCATCCTTGAACCATTGTACAATCAATCATGAATAGTACTGTTAAAAATTGGTATTTGTTATTTAACCAGGTTTTAAAATCGATTGACGTGGAGATATTCTTGTTGGTGTCAAAGAAATACAAGTGGACATCGCTAACTCCCAACAGTACCATCTGTCAGGACATGTCTGAGTAATAAAAGATGCGACAGTCTCCTGGAAGTTTATTTAAAACTGCTGCATTGATCGGAAGGCAGTCCAAGTCTTTAGTAAAAGAGTAACAGCAATATCTCTTCCTTCTGTCTTAAAGGAACAACAGCAGTATCGTTGATAATATCGTACACCAGCTGTCAAAGTAAGAAATTCGAGACACCTCCCATATCATTAAATGTATAATGAAATCAATTGCCAAGATTCAACAGAAACACTGCTATTACTCGGGATAGAAAAGGTATTAAGGTGTATTTTATGAATTTAGAATTCTTTTCTTCACTAAACCAAAAACTATAGAAGAATGGTATTTAATAAATAAAATTGACATAAAATTGTTACGTTCTTAACAAAATTCAAGAGATTCTGATTACTGCAAATAAAGAAGAAAATTTTGGAAGTCAAGTTGAAATTATGGCAATCTGCTGTACTCGTTGGATCTGCCCACATGTACTTAGTAATTTTCCACCAGAATCAAGTCAAGTAAAATTGTTGTTTAAATGTGTATTAAAATAAGTTTGTAGTTTTTCAATTATAATTTATCACTTATTAAGGACCCTTAATTTCACACAATTATTTCCAACATGAAATAATTGATTTCACCTAAACTACCAAATAATGATTCTGCTCTATAATTCATTTTAATTAATTCTAAAATAAAGTAGCAATCTATAGAAATAATTACCATTAATGTTACAATTAGTTACCATTTTATTAATTACACGTGCAAACCCTTATAAATTTAATTTAGTTTACTGCAAATAGACTATCCTGCATAGCACAGCTAAATTACGCATTCCACTGACCCCCACATTAATATTAATCCAACGCAAAAACTTATCAAATACAACGGAATTCTCTACTTTAATTAGGATCTCGTTCTTTTTTGGTTAATACTGGAGAATGGGAAAGGTATTGTTTTTACTTTACTATAAGTAAAGTATAGTGATCGTGAAAAAATTCGATCTCGAGATTTTGACGGAATTACATGTTTTGAGGTCCCAGAAGTCGTTTTATGACGTTTTTACGATGATGTCTGTGTGTGTGTGTGGGTGGGTGGGTGCGTGGGTGGGTGGGTGAGTGTGTTAGCATTGCTTGTTACCACGCTACGGTCCAGAATCTTTGATGGATTAAGTTGATATTTTACACAAAAATGGGCCTCATAAAGACGAAGATCCCTATTGTTTGGGAAGAATTATGCATGATGGGAAAGTCACTTTTATTGCCAAAAACCGTTTTTTTTAAAACATTTATTTCTCCTAAACTGATAACCCTAGAGTTTTGAAATTTTGACATTATGTTTGAGGTTACAAATGGAACAAACGAAAAATATATTCAGAATTTTAAAACAACAGGAAATATTTTTTTTTCAATAAAATGTACAAATTTTGACTTATAATTCAATCTCAAACCTTGTGAGAGCGATACAAGCCATACTGTTTGACGGATCAAAATGAAACTATGCCTATAAATAGAACATTATGTGTAGAATGAGTTGAGATATTTTTTTTCGAAATTACATTCGCTAATGGGGCGTTACAGTACGATTTCTGTTTTCAGAAAATGTTTTTTTGACGCTAAAGGGATTATTAAAAAATAATGAAAATTTGACCAAAAATGGAACAAAAAATTAGCAATTCATAAAAAAAAAATCATGAAGTTTCAATTACGGGAAAGAGCAATAACGATATAAAAACTCTTTGTTTACCCTAGACTAAGAGATCACCTGCTATACTTGTCGAATTTTTTGTATTTTTTACATTGTTTACATTGACTTAGAAATTTTTTGAGCGAATCCACTGAGATAAAATTGATTTTATAAAGGAACAGTTTAAATTGTTTATTGAATTATATGAGATGTAAGAGGAATAATATTGTGCAGGAAAATGATAACACTCACTCAGAAAAAATTCGTATATATGTTATTTGACAAAGGTGAAGGAAAATGATCTTATTAAATACTAAGAAGCTTATTATTATTATTATTTTAAAGATTAAAATTCCCAGTATGAAATTCTATAAAAGACCAAAAATGTAAATGATAATTCATAATCTGTGTCTTTCGTTTAGAGATTAATAAATGTAATTATCGTACATCTTTAATTAACAAATCACCTTAAAACAACATTTTCTTCGCAGTTAAAGATGTTTTTCAGAGAAAAAAAGGGTATTTTCCTGTTTTAAATTTAAAAATTTTACTTTAATATTCAATGTAGAAGGATGTCAAGTAAACGATGTAAGAAATCTACTGGCTGTTTGAACGAAAGCCATTCTCTTGTAGGAGAATAAATTGTTTCAAGAAATGTTCACTTTGGTTTTTCAAAAATGTTATTACTGCTGTAGTTATACTAATGCAAGTATTTGCAAATAATAAATTATTTGTGATGTACAAAAATAAGCTTATAAAATGATATGTCCTTCAATCACTATCTGTACTACCTCAGGAATGATAGGCTAATAATTATATCCCATTTAGATGTTTACGTTATGCTTAAATGAGACGTTATGTTTTATATACTCAAGAAATTTGACATTAAGTTAGTTATAGTAAAGTAGAGTGTAGGCCACTCCAGATTTTTTACTTTATGACAGAAACATTGGTCTTGAGATGACTCGGAGCCGTCGGTGCTTAACCTGTACGATGTCGAAAATCTCATTAGAGAACTTTTCAGGAAGTATAAAGAAAGGGGAAGTATAAAGTATAGAGAAAGGGAAGCATTCGAACTCCCAGTGTATAACAAACCCGGTACTATAAATGACTAACCAATAAATGGGTCACACTTCTAAACCTTGAAGAACACGAAAGGTGTGTAGGTTAGGTTAGGTTCGCATACGAGAACATAGACATACGCCAAAGATTAGCCCTTTGTGATACCACATAATAAGTATTCACTGGGAGTCTTAAATACCTAATTCAAGCATCTTTAGAGTAGGCATCCTTTACGAGTGTACCTAACATCATAGATTCTCAGGACCGAGGCCTTGACCCCCCCCCCCCCCCCCCCGTATATGTCTTTACCTTTTGCTGGTGGTTGTGGAGGGGGGGGGTTAGCATGACTGGGAGGTTCTTCCCTCTTGGCATGAACTAAAAAAGACACAACTTAGCGGATGGTTAACCTGAGTCGGTGTCATCAAGTGAAATGTTCTTATTATATTCGGGGAATTTAAAAAAAAAATTATTATGTCTCCACACACAGAAAAAAAAGTTTAATATGAAAACTAACAACGCTTATCAAACACCTAGTGTTTTTCTTCAGGTTTACATCTGGACTAGGAAGTGAACCAGGAAGATTCCTCCCTAGGTCACTTCCTTAGATCAATATTTCAAGAGTGCAGATGCAAACCTGAAGAAGAACACATTGTGTTCGAAACGCATTGGTAGTTTTATATTAAACTTTTTTTTTTTGTATGGAGACGTAATAATTGTTTGAAATCCCCTAATATGAGTAAATACCACACTATAACAGATTACACAAGTAATGAAGTCCTTATTTGTTTTATGTGTAAACACCAGTCTTTTTCAAGACTCTTCATTATCTAAGAGTTTCAAAATACTTTACCAAAAAGTTTAATTTTACATGCATACAATATTCACATTGAAATAAAACTGGAACTATATTAATTGTCAACGAATTTTGGTATTCTGTCTCCTTGCAGCAAACATGGTAAGAATTCCAAATTTTTTTATAGTATTGTATCCATCCACTTCATAAATCTAATGGGAAGCCATAATGTTGAAAGTTTGAAAAGATAAAATTCTATCAGTTTATTTTGATTGGATATAAGAGCAGATGTAAAACTAGAAGTGTTGTACTTGTTATGTATGAATCTTTTCCATGTTACGCTCCCAAAAATAAAAACCCTTAACTGAAATCAATTGGTTAACCTCTCTATGGTTGGCTTAGATAGAGGTAGAATTCGTGTTTGCTATTGTTGGCTCAATGACAGACTATCTGATGGCAGTTTCTAGATCTGTTGTAATTGGCTGGGCGTGTTCCAATTAGAGAGATCAAATTGCCCTGTGCTATCTCAATTCTCCAATGAGGGCAGTCAATGTTGTGTTAGTTTAGTAAACACAAATGGATGGTACAGGGCTAGATTGCTCGCTAGCAAAATGAGAATTCTTTTATTGCAAACAAATAGAACTTATGATTAATTTTAATTAAAATATTAATAATTCAAGAGTAGAAACAAAAACAATTACAGCCTATGTTGTTATATATTAATATATTTTCTAGTACTTCATTTCTTCTTAAAAGATACACCAGTTGTACTGTAAGTTTATAAACAGGCAGTGAGTTTGTTTGATGTTCTTGTAGCTGTGAAGGAGTCTTCTCTTTCTTCAGATCAGATGCATATCGGTTCGATAATGCGATTTGTTCGGCAGGATTGTTATCGTCATTGCTGTGACCGCTGGCTTTCTCCCTTGACTAAATCTTGATCAGGATAAACATACATTGCTGTTCAGTTATCAATAGAATAATCGTTTATTATATAAATTTTGTCTTACCTCTTGAACAGTTGCTATAATCGTCAGGCCGGATTTCGCTTATAGTGCGTCTTCAATTAAAAAACAAGCGTCATTTGGTCAAATAGATTCACTGCATGCAAAACCGGTCGGACGACTAAACAACTATTCACGAGATAAGACGAATTTATATAACAATGTGATACGAGTATTAACTAACCTCTGAAGTAATTCTAACGTGCAATCAGTTATTATACGGTGTTTACTCATTCTAGGGTAATAAGCTAATGAAATGGTTTTCACATATAAAAATTTAATGGTATAAACTTAGTGTTCTTCTTCAGGCGTTAACTAAAAAATACAATATCATCAGAGAGTTATCTATACTATAAAGTAAATATAGAACAAAATTTGTATATATTTGTGTATATAGTACAAATATTTGTACTATATTTACTTTGTACTATAGATAACTCTCTGATGATATTGTATTTTTTAATTAATGCCTGAGGAAGAGCACTACGTGTTGGAAACATGTTGTTTATACGATTAATTTGTTATATGTGAAGACCATTTCATTAACTTTTTACCCTTCACCTCTGAAGTACTAATAATATGCATATATATCCAATAGAATAATTAGTCTAAATTCAAATTATCACTGTCCTTTGTATAAAGTACAAGTCAGTAGTGTGGTACAAGTGATACGGAGTGCTGAGATATGGAATATGGTAGATTGGCTGGTCAGAAATATACTAACAATCAAAAAGCGATACATAGGGATAAGTAATTCTAAAGTCAGGCTACCTCTTACTCTTAGTTAATATAATAACTGGTTCATGCATTAGTGCGCAGCTAGGAAGATTTTTTTACTTGTGTTTTCATGAACTACTATCTCATAAAATGTTAACACCCATTTCTACAAATTTTATCTATCTACAGCTTTTTTTTTCCAATTTGACTACAGTAAAAGTGAACTGTAAAATGAGAATGGAAAATAACTTGTAATAAACTCAACACTGTAACATTGTCTTGAAGAGAATGGCAGTTTTGAAGGAAATTGTTTACTGAATCTTTATGCCGTTCCAGGTCTCTTAGCGATGTCTTCAGCCAATAGAAATGTCCTACCGCCTTTGAAATGCACGTCCTGCAGCTTTTGTGTACCACATTCCACGGGCTTTCTTGTACTTTCTCTAAAGTTCATCTTCTTTAAAGCAGATTTCACTTCCTGGTTGACTGAAGGCTGCAACCTTTATAGCATTTCCCATAGTTGACTTGGTGCCAAATTATTCACTGACCTTTCATTCCCATTTCACCAGAAGGAAAGCAATCCTACTGGTAACCACGATTACTAAGTCACTCAACAGAGTCCAATCCAATGCTCTTTAATAAATCAAATATTAATTGAAAACAATCACACAGGAGAATTTATAATAGAAATAGGAAAAACCAACATACCTTGTAAGATGTTCTTGGAGTCGTTAGAGCGCTTTCGGACGTTGTCCATCTTCAATCGCAACTAAGCTAAGGAGCTGTTATCAATGGGTTTATATCTCAATCCGCTGCTATCTAGTTATTGTTATTTGATATTATTGCGTTATTTTTGAATTTAGTCTGAATCTTTTATAGTTATTTATTCGTTATAATGTCTGTCTAGTCGTTTTTTTATTTTTATTGATTGTTTACATAGAACATCAGTTTGGTGATTTATTTGTTCGTTCTTAAAATTAAAATTCGTTCGTTTAAAATTTCCTGAATTTTTATGATTATAAATTTCAAGTTGTTCAGTTATATTGAGCCTCAGTCCTTTCTGCCCCGTCTTTAGTAAGTCCATTGGACTTTTCTAAGCTGTCAGGTTTACGTTTTTGTTCAGTACACGGACATTATACTAACAATTCGGGTAGTTTAATAAACGAACAAATAAACAGCGAAACTTATATTCTATGTAAAGCATTATTAAAAATATAAAGACGACTGGACAGACATTATAACGAAGTAAATAACTATAACAGAATCAGACTAGATAATATAAACAAAATTCAAAAATAACACGATAAATCAAATAAGAATATCTAGATAGCAGTGGATTGGATATATAAACCCTGTGATAACAGCTCCTTAGGTTAGTTCGATTGAATATGGGCAATGTCCGAAATCGCTCCAACTACTTCAAGAACATCTTACGAGGTGTGGTGGTATAACCCTATTTCTAATATAAATCATACTAACCTCAGTGGTATTAACAATATGCATGTATTTCACACAGGATAAGTTAAGAAAATAACGTACAAATAAAACAAGAAAATAAAAAAGATATGATTAGAGAGGAAAAAAAACACTAGGTCTTGCAACTTAATAAGGATTTAATCACACAACACCTTTCGAACACTTTGTGTTCATCATCAGGTTACATCTACAATACAAACAAAAATATGTATAAAAATGTTTAAAACTGAATGAAAAAAAAACAATCAAAATTTAAAATAAAATACAAACTAAAAGGAGTCACATACCTGCCTCAGGCAGCAGTAGTATATATTTTATTTTAATTTTGGTTGCTTTATACTCAATTTTATAAATTTGTATAAATATTTTTGTTTTTATTGTAGATTGTAACCTGACGATGAACACAAAGTGTTTGAAAAGCCTTGTGTGATTTCCTTTTTGTGTTTCTTTTCCTTTCTAATCATGAGTAGAACATGATTGTTCTACAATCATGTTCGACACAATAACTGTTTGTTTATCTCGCGTGTGAAAAATGATGATAAATAACACATAAACAAATGGCAGTTAATAATATCAAGAATAAAAAGATAACAGTATCATGAATAATAAATAATAATAATATAAATATTTTATTGAAAAATGATTTAAACATGCAAAGTGTTGTAAATGTAAAAATGAGTAAATTATAGAATAAAATAAATCAATTAACTACGTGAGTAATATCAATTTAGATATAAAAATTACAAAAATAGATCTGTGGGGTTATTTTTTTATTCACCCTCTTTGCTCTTCAGGTATTAAGCAGGCGATATGAGGTCATATTGATGTTATCTTTAATGGGAACCTGTGCAGGACCAAGCACGGGTGGCTTTAGTTATGAATGAACTGCATACTCAGGCACTGACTACGTCAGAGCCTATGATTAATTATCACACTTCCCTCTCTGGTAACTAGACCAACTGACATTGATCTATTCAACTCTACAGGTCCAAATGCCATCTCTCTATAACTCAACAAATTAATTAAAAGTTTTTACCTTACATTGATATCAAGACAACTGCAACACATATAAAATGAGTTTTTGATTCTGATCAAAGCATAAAATCATGATCAATAAAAGTTGAACTCGACAGAATCAGAAACCAGAAGGCAAAGAGGCCGTGAAATAGGTTTTTAACAACCTTTCTTCTTCAAAAAAATGAAAGACATTTTACATTTTCATTTTCTTATGTTTCCATTTAAGGGTGAAGAAATTTTTTTTTTAACCTTTCTTTTATTTATAAATAGTACATGTACTTAGTACTGTTGAAGGGGTAAAAATCACCTGATTGATACATATTAATCAGGTGCAAGGGAGCCAGGGTAACCTGAGTTTATTCTCACTCTGGTCTTAGATTTCACTCTGAAGGCACTGGTGTAGTAAGGAGGGGGGGGGAAGCACCCCAGGCGGCAGTGTCAGAGGGCGGCATTTTGAGGGGATGAAAATAAAAAAAAATTAAAATAAAAAGCTAACAAAAAATCTGATATTTTATACAAAATGAGTATTTAAGGTCGTAATTACCTTTATGTTTTATCGGGGTAATACGGTTTTTAAACGGATATTCAACTGTAATAGTTGTAAAATAAAAATAAATTTATTTTTATATATTTATATATTATTATTATTTTTTTATATATTATATATTTTTATTAAAAATAAAAATAAATTTATTTTAAATTTTTCTAAACTGGTTTGTTAATGGGGGAGTTGGAAATTTATTATATTTATTCGTGTAGCCAGTTAATGTAATTGAACAATTTTTTTAATGATTTGAATTATACGTTTTCGTTTTGGAATATCTTTGTTTTCTTTGATGATGACTGTATAATATATGAGTACTGAATAAGATGGAAATCTGGAACCAATGACAGCAGTCTAAAATTAGATCCTTGATTGTAATTCCATGAAAATAAATATTTTCAGGAATTTTTAATTTTTTTAAGTTTTGAATGTTAACCGATTATAAAAAAACTGCCATCGGGGAGGGGGGGGGATCTTACACTCCCACCCCCCCGGGCAGCAAAAATAGTTTCTACATCACTGGCGGTGAAACAATTTGTGGACGTCGTCCCTCGGAAATGATGTGAAGTCTTTGACCTCAAGTCTGTACAATGTTAGATACTCTTTAAAGATGCCTACTCTACATACAATGGTGTAAGGTAGGACTCCCAATGTAGAATCATTAGGGAGACACTATATTCCCTTGAGGAATCATTGCCAAAGATGTAGCTTTCTAGCAGGTTCTTACACCCACACAAGAAAAACCTGGTACAAGCAATATTACAGACGGTGGTGAATCACTCATCCAACTTACAACCACTCCCGATGTTACTTAACTTAGGTGATCTAATGATGGAAACAGGTAATTCAACGTGGCTATGAACGTAGATATCAAGAAAGTTGTTAGGATAGAATTCATTGAATTTAATTACAGTAAGCCAGCATGAAACTGTAACATTTCTATGAATAGTAAACATGCCTTCATTTTTAACTTCAAATTGGGAATAATTATCTTCAATTCAAGGTATTTATTTAATATAACTATGCTTAAAGTAAATAATTGTTCAAATATGATTGTTTCATTGATAGGAATGTTATAAACTTTTAAGGATGATCTAGATGTTTTGCTAAAACAGATGCTGGCTTCTCCATGCCCTAGTGCAGGAAGCTGCATCGACAGCCATTTCAAGAAGAAAGAAGTTGCCGAACGCCGTTCCAGTGGTCAATTCCTCGTTAGGAAACCCAAGAGACCAGCAAGCCCCGTCTACTGCTTCCGTTACATCACGGCTAGCTTTCAACCGCCCCACCCACCCACCCACTGGGGACAAGGTCTTAGCCCAGTTGGCTTTCTACGTCTCCTACTAGACTCAGCAAAAACTTGCCAACTTTGCAAATCACCTTGATTGACTCGCCTGTATTTCAGCTCAAATGTTCATTTTACCATCTGGACTTGAATTGTACCATTTTACGTAAGCAGTTCGAGACATTTTTAATGAGACAAAACAATTGCCTTATCTGTATGAGCGATACTAGAATCATCAATTTACTTCCATGAGTTTGATATATTTTATTTATAATATAATTGAGTGTAGACTACTTCAGGTTTTGTTAAATAGAATCAACAGAAAAAATGAAATACAAGAGGAATATTAATAACGTATGAATAGAGAGGTCACTTATGAATTAGGATACTAATGTAGTGCAATCAGTTATTATGTGGTATTTACTCATTGTAGGGTAAAAATCTAATGAAATGGTCTCCACATATAAAAATATAATGATATAAACAACGCGTTTCGAACACGTAGTGTTCTTCCTCAGCCATTAACTAAAAAATACAATGACACCAGAGAGTTATCTATAGTACAAAGTAAATAAGTACAAAAATTAATATAAAATAAAATAAGGCGGAAAGTACGAACCTAAGGATGAGTGCCTCTGAATAAGACTGACTGGTAATGGAATGGATATCGGTGGGGGTATAGGGTACATCTATTTCTTATTCAAAGGCAGG
This sequence comes from Hermatobates lingyangjiaoensis, assembly GCA_026182355.1. NCBI lineage: Eukaryota > Metazoa > Arthropoda > Insecta > Hemiptera > Hermatobatidae > Hermatobates > Hermatobates lingyangjiaoensis. The sequence continues at coordinate 854,632 of JAPFBL010000016.1, forward strand.
TATATTTCATTGTAATTTTTTTTCTTAAAAGTTAGGCTGATAGAACTAAGTGTCTTTAGTTTTTAGACTAAGTGTAGGAGACATATTAAAAATATAACACACAGAGCTATAACGAAATATAAACCAAATATATGCATAAGGAGAAAGTAGAACTTTTTTTTTTTTTTTTATACAAATAAATTTAGAAAAGTTGTACATTTGGGAATTTGTTCGTTCAGGCAAGTAGAAGAATTATCGCGCACTAGTTTGTTGATTTCATAGCCTTCTAAAATAGTTATTTCCCGGAATTTATTGTTTCTATGTAGTATTTGTATATTTTGATCTGGGAAAAATATACTACTTATAAATATATTATTTTTAGACTACTCCATAATCTAACAATGGAATCATTCATAGCAGATTTGTAATAAGAAATGTCAAGTCGAAACACTACATTTTTTGGTTCTAATCCTCTTGGAAGCCTTTATTGGCTTGACAGTGTGACTTTGTTACCTAGTTACCACCTTACTCTAGGCAGGTGAGGTAGCTAGTGACAAACATAGATAAGACTAAAGTTGTAATTCCTTGTCTATGAATGATAACATTCAGATCTACAGGTTTTCGGTTCAAATTGATACCTTTTCATTAGTTAGAATAGTAGTTTTTAGACCACTTCATAATCTAACTAAGGCAGATCCATCATTCATGGGGTATTGAGAATAAAAAGTTTTGATCCAAATTTTCTAAAATTTGAGCCTTGCAGAGTTTTTGGTGTTTTCAGTGGGTACAAAATTACTGACTGCTCTGCCATCTATATTTATTCCTTCTTAACTTTATTACTAGTTTTTCAGAATTCTTGTGAAAAAAATTGTTCCTATTTAAGAAAGAAAATCATCAAAAAACCAACTGAAACTTGTAATAAAAATTTAAAAAATCATAAAATAACAAACAAACGAAATTTTAGGAAATGAAATAGAGATACAATATGAATAGATCAAGTTCAATGTAGACAAAAAAACATAGAGAAAACGGATCCTATAGAGTGTATAAGAAAACACACACTTACGGTCTCTAATTTTCGGTTTGAACCGTCTTCAGGAGAGAGACGAGAGGGAAACCAAGCGCACTGGAACAGAGACCAACAATTGTTGATCTCCAACCGTCTCTGTACCAGTGCGCTTGGTTTCCCTCTCGAATCTCTCCTGAAGACGGTTCAAACAAAAAAAATTCTCTATGCTTCTTTTATCTACATTGAACTTATTTGTCCGTTTCGGATAGTTTTTTCATAGAAAATATAGAATATATGTATATAAAGAAATATTTAAAAATGAAATTAAATAAAACTCTCAATATTTTTAAAATATTCTCTACATATAATCTCTCTATAGAAATATAGAGATGAAATGGTCTTCAGAGTGTTTAAAAAAGAGATTTATAAGAGTGCAAAAATTAATGAACTTATAATTAATAAATTATATAATAAATAAATATAAAAACTTCAATAAATTATTTATTTACAAAAATATTAAGCTCAATGCAAAATATATAATAATTTTTAGTCCCGGTTCACACCGTTATATTTCTACGTTTTTTTTTCTGTGTTATTGTTATATATGTACATGTTATATGTGCATGCGACAAGGTGCACGCCAAATTAGTTGACAGGTGACTTTCAACATTTCATTCTAAATTCTGTGTGAATAATCTGGTTTCTATCGGCAAAGTGAAGACAGTGGGGGTTGTTTTTCTTAACTTAAGGATAAGCCGTTCGTTAAGCCTGTGGGGTGAGTGACCTCACTGTTTCAGTGACTTCCTCCAAGGGCCCCTCTTCATGTCCTTCGTTTTGATTGAAACACCATTAAAATATTGTCACTATTTTCAATCTGAATATTTAAATGGGTTTCAGTTTTTGTATTAGTATAGCTCCCATAATTTTTAGTTTGTGCTAGTTACTTTCTTTTTTAATTATTTCCGTATTAATAACCAGCATCTCTCAGGTTAATTTCATGTTGCAATCCTCTTGCATATACTTTAGGGTGTTCCTTTATAGTGAACTTCTTTTATTTGGAAGTGGTAGTCATACCAATGACTACCACATTAGTACCAGAGCTTTTGAGTTTTGCATTCCCTTTAATTAGTAGACGTGTACCATAATTTAAAAATCCATTTTTTTTTCTGTTAAATTACCTGTGCCTAGAATTTTTGTTTGTTTTGTTAAACACCAAAACAAAATCTCGACTTCAACAATTATATTTGTAATCACAAAACATTCCTCAAATAAAAGGATTTTCATTCGATTGTGACTGCACCATGTTAGGATTGTTTATTAAAAATTAAATAAGATACTGTGTAATGTATTTAAAATTATTTCCATTGTTAAATAGCAGAGTAGATTCTGCATTCACGATCTTTTTCAATAATTGCTCTTTTTTCCTAACCACTTTTCTATGATTTAAAGGCATTAAATAACAAATCTCCTAGAGACTTACTGTAGTTAAATAATCTCACAACTGAAACTATATATTAACAAACTAACTATACCTGTATTATAAGAAAAACACAAGCTTTCCACCTCCTAGGTCATCTTCAGGTAGATGAAAATAATATAACAATAATTAACTATAATTATATTATAAGAAAGATTATTGAAAAAGATCGTGAATTGCAGAATCTGCTCTGCTATTTGAGCCGTTTATTTTGAAAGTGGCCTAATTCCATTTATGTTAAAATCGAGATATTTAAGGGTTTGCGTTTTACAAAATTTAAAAATATTGTCATTTTATTTATCAACTAATTTTTGTTATAAAAAAACTTAGTAATTTTAAATAAATTTTGTACAATTTGCTGCAAAAGGTAAAGATAACGTAAAAATGTAATTATTTAAATAACTAGCTAAATTTTTTTGGAAAATAACATTAGGCCACTTTCAAAATAAACGGCTCATTTAACAATGTATTCTTGGATCAAGATCTGCTGCCAGGTTATACAAATTTTATTTAAAATACAGTGCGACAGTTCGCACACGTATGTCAAAACATAAACGACTGCAATTTCTCTGTATCATCATAAATATTGTAACTGCATAACAATTGTTATTGTTCCATGAAACGAGCTGCTTACTTATGTGCACAAGCCTTCTTTTGGGTTTATTTTATCAAAATTATTCCCTTAACAGTGTTTTTGAATACACAAATGCGATATAACTGTGACAAAAACAATAAATTTTGTTATAAATAAATTGAAATAACCACCATATTTTGTTGGATATACGAATATTTTGTATTGTAAACAATTTTAAGAACCCCGTTTTTGAAACAATGAACTTTGAAAAGTGTATCATTTTAATAGGTACAGGTGGCTGAGGTTTTGTATGCGCAAGAACAACAATAGCCAGGAGGTAAAGACAGACTTGGGTATAGCTTGCTTATTGCCTTTCTAATATGGAAGATCGACCCTGCAATCTGTTTGAAGAGTGTGTCACTGAAATTACTAGCTGAGTCAGGATGAGTATGCAACCGAGGGCTTGCAGCACCAATGACGTCACAGATTACGTCAGCCTGCGAGAAGCCCATGACTTGATGCAAGTTCTCCGTGTTAGTGCTGTCACACATCTGCCAAACCTCTGAACCTTGAATGTGAACAACAAAGCAAAGCTGAACCATGTATTGCAAACTTAATAGCTTTTGTACGTAAAACCTATATCGTTTCAATTAACCAGTTGTGTAATTTTTTATTGATAATAAATACATATCATACTAGCAGACGTGCCTATTTTCGACAGGTATTTTAACAAAAATTCGGAGATGATATGTGGTTTTCCAAAATATTATTTTAGAATATGTAGTAGAAAATATCATTATTAGTACAATCCTTAACTGTCATTAGATCTGGAGTTTCTTTTACGTTTTGCAGCTTTAAATATTGAGCTCATATTTGATTTTATTCTTGGCATACTTCTTATTTAGTACTTGAGTGGGTAAGTCATATTTTTTTTAAAGCCAGCAAATTATGATAAACGCAAACAAAATTAAAATCAACTAACAATATCTACTTGCTACGGAAAATTTACCTGTATATTTTTAGTTATATACCTTTCTAGCTAGCTAAACGCAACTTAAAAGTCCATAACTTCGCTTTTACTTTGAATTTTCAATCCATTCAAATCTTAGCTTCTAAGTAAGACATATATAAATCTACTGTCAAAATTTCAGCTTGTTATGACTTATGGTTGCTGAGTTTGCTTGTGACCAAATTTTTGGACAAACAAACAAACAAAGGGACAGAATTTTTCTCAGGGTGGATTCGGTTTACCTAATGTATAAAACGTAAAGGTAACTTGAAATAAGTCAGTTATAAGCACAGTACAGATAAAACCTTTCTTTTATATATATATATAGGTGTGTTCTTTAATCGGGGTTCGGTCAATTTTCCAGGATAAAAAATTAAACTCTCGTTGCCAACGTTTCGGTTTTATTTAAAACCTTTTTCATAGTTTCATAGTTGCCGAAACGTTGGCAACGAGAGTTTAATTTTTTATCCTGGAAAATTGACCGAACCCCGATTAGAGAACACACCTATTCTATCAAACGGTCGATATATTATTGAATCTGTTATATATATATATATATATATATATATATATATATATATAAAAGTTTGAAGGTTGTAAATACACACCACTATTTAGTGAGGATATTAGTTACACCGTCATACAGAAAATTATAAAATTCGATCATGTATAGTCCTTGTGAGGAGACGAATTTCCTAGTTTTTTGGAAGTACCGTACATTTAAAAGATATCATTTCGTAATCATATTTGTTTTTGGGGAAAGGTTTTGAAAAACCATTGTTTTGAGTTGTTCTTCTAGAATTTCTTAAAAGCAATAAAAATTTGTAAAATAAAATCAATAATTATTAGAGTTACTAGAAAAATTATTATAAAATAATTTTAGATAATCGGAGGATGAGAAAATATCAACTGTTGGCATTTGTGGGATTAAGTTCGTAATCTGGGGAAAGTTAAAAAGAGTTAAGTGTTGGTTGAATGAGTGCTGAACAAATGTTTAACTTAGAAATATTCAACTTTAAAAGAAAATTAAAAAAACTGAATACAATGAGACTAAAAAAAAAAAAATGTTTCATAATATATGAGATTTGCTCTCTCGCCAGCTCTAAGGCAAATCTTTATTTTAACTTAAAGCCACAAATTGTGCAAGATTTTAATCATAGAAATAAACATACTTAATGAACTGCTTCAAACAAAACGAGTTTAAAATTTGTGATGTGGCTATTTTGTACAAAGTGCCGTTAAGAGGCAAAATAAATTGTTTGAATGATTTATATCAAGAACGTGTTTTTTTTGAAATATTACAAAAAATGTCAATTATGTCAATTTTTATTAATTTGAAGATTACATTAATAATTACTTTTATTATTATAATTGTTAAAAAATATTTTGAATATGACATGGACATATAGTTATAATTTATTTCACCAATAATACTATTATATGAAAACCAGTTATATGTAATACATGATCTTATTGTTATATGGATATATAAAAAGATTTCACATAAACACGTGAAACAACAATCAATGATTAAAATTTTTTAATCATTGATGGATATATAATTACATTTATTTGATTAATAATACCTTTATATGCAGAAATAAGTATATATGTTATGCAAACCAGAATAACAAAATTGTACGTAAAAAATGACAAAAAAGCAATTACATTTATAAGTTACAACAATATAAATATTAATAAAAATTATAAAATTTTTTTTATAAAATATTATAATGATTAGATGTTTTTATAAAATAAATATTAATGACGCGTGTGGAATAAATGATAGTATGTTTATTGAGTTAAGTTTAAATTTTGGGAAAATGACGTCTGTATAGTAAGACATTGTTTTTAATTTCAGGAACAATGCCAGGTCCTAATTTCAGGAACGATACCAGATAAATTTTAGGAAAAATGCCAGATCTTAATTTCAAGAACTGTCCCACATGTTAATTTCAGGAACAATCCCAGAACTTAATTTCAGGAACAATCCCAGATCTTAATTTTAGGAACAATACCAGATCTTAATTTCAGGAACAATACCAGATCTTAATTTCAGGTACAATCCCAGATCTCAATTTCAGGAACAATCCCATATCTAAATTTCAAGAACAATCCCAGATCTTAATTTCAGGAACAATCTCAGATCTTAATTTCAGGAACAATCCCAGATCTCAATTTCAGGAACAATCCCAGATCTAAATTTCAAGAACAATCTCAGATCTTAATTTCAGGAACAATCCCACATCCTCATCATATTCAATAGGACTACTTCATTTATATTTGGTAAGATTCAAGATTAATATTTTTTTTTTTTTATAAAGATAGTAGAGTGAAATTAGAGAAAAAAATAGCACATTATTCAGTCCTAATTAAACTAAGTAGTGAGGATTAGTATCAGGTTTCAAAAATCATTTCAACATAATGTTATAGTCTTTCAAAGTAAATCTTTTTGTTTAAAATGTGTTTAAATATTTGCTTTTTGTGGGTAGTAATATATTTAGATATATTAATCATGAGTGTGTTTCTCAGAAAAGCCACGTTATTCCGTTGCTGATACAATTTTGCTAAAGCCTTCAGTCAGACTTTAGTTATATGTCAAGAACTACAACTGTTAACCTTATTTTCATCAGAATTGGTAAAAATATAATAAGATATGCAACGACCTGTTGCTTAGTATTTACTTTGGTTGTATTCAAAGTAAAGGTGTGTGTTCAGAGTGCCGGATAAGGATCTGTTTCAATCGTCCGGACAATCATGTATCTTGTTTTTTTTTCTGTTTTGTGCGTATCCTAGGAGTAGTACCCAGGAGAGTGGAGTTTGTTACAAGTTGCCGATAGTACACCAGTGTGACATATTTGAGAGGATTAACCTTCCCTCAAGCTTTGGTGCTTCCTTGGGACTAAACAGTCACTACCTGCTTTCCCTCCCAAGCCGATTCCTCACAAATCCTTTCCAGTAACATTTCACTTATTCTAATCAAACAGTAAGTATTACATATACATATAAGTAACTAATTATTTTATTCTCAGTACCACAACCTATAACAATAATATCAATAAAATTAATTTATAAATTCGGCTGGGGGACCAATATTGGATAAATTTTATTTGTGGCATTTTTCTCTCTGACATTATCCGATCTTTCGATATTTAATAAAATAGTAAAAGTGAAAAATTCATGTTCGCCTTTCGTTTTACATTTTGCTTTTCATCTGCCATTGATGCAGGTTTTCTAACCGAGTAAGATTTTCTTTTCACACTGAGATCTGAATATTTCATTAATTTGAACTTTTTATTCCTATTCATAAATGAAAATACAATTTTTGCTTATAGCTATTTAACAAATTAAAATCACTGCCACCGCCCAAAAATGTTCTGAAATTTGTTCAGCTTTGTGTCGAGACCTATTGTTCTATATAAAATTATAGAAATATTGGCAGTATTTATACTTTAAATTTGGAATAACGTTTAGATCGCAATGATTGAAACAAATAATGAATCGAAGTGTTCCCAAAGTTATAGATATTCTTAATCCTTCCACCTGTGCCTTCTCTTTAATGTAATTGATGCCAAACATCCCTTAACGTTATAACGTTATTTATTAATTATTGTTTATATTTTATTTTTCCATTTTATTAAAAATATTTGAAAAATATTTGGTTAATAAAGTTTGTTGCTTGTATTTGACTTTGTTTAATGCGAGCATAGGAAGTAAAAACTTGCACTGAATGATGCTACTGCAAAAAAGAGTTAGAGAGTCCTCTTTGAATGGCTCTCAAGAAGGGAAAGGACAGAGTGAGTGCTTTTACATTCCATTCTCTGCAAGGATGAAATAGTTTGGATTGTTACAACACATTGTAGACTGCATCGCATCTTTAGACTTGTTGAAATCTGACCTTAAAAATCAGTTATAGCAGAGGTCATGGTCTTTTAATAAATAATCTGCAAAAGGATTGCTACTTAGAGTTATCGAGATAAATAATTGTAAGTTTTAGGATTGATATACATAATAATAATTCTTTAGATTTATTTATCGGACCCACGCCAGGAAGTGTACTCGCTGGATTACTTCTTCCCTCCTGTGTTCCCTCCTGCATCTGTGTCATCAGTGTCACTGGTAATGTAATACTTACATTGTTGGAATAGCCAGATGAGTGATTTGGTGAAGAGAAATGGTATTTTCTCACCATAAACTACGAGTATTAATGGCCAAAATGACACAGAGTGCTGATACAGAGTGCTTTTACATTCCACTCTCTGCAAGGATGAAATAGTTTGGATTGTTACAACACATTGAAGATTGCATCGCATCTTTAGACTTGTTGAAATCTGACCTTAAAAATCAGTTATAGCAGAGGTCATAGTCTTTTAATAAATAATCTGCAAAATAATTGTAAGTTTTAGGATTGATATACATAATAATAATTCTTTAGATTTATTTATCGGACCCACGCCAGGAAGTGTACTCGCTGGATTACTTCTTCCCTCCTGTGTTCCCTCCTGCATCTGTGTCATCAGTGTCACTGGTAATGTAATACTTACATTGTTGGAATAGCCAGATGAGTGATTTGGTGAAGAGAAATGGTATATTCTCACCATAAACTACGAGTATTAATGGCCAAAATGACACAGAGTGCTGATACAGAGTGCTTTTACATTCCACTCTCTGCAAGGATGAAATAGTTTGGATTGTTACAACACATTGAAGACTGCATCGCATCTTTAGACTTGTTGAAATCTGACCTTAAAAATCAGTTATAGCAGAGGTCATAGTCTTTTAATAAATAATCTGCAAAATAATTGTAAGTTTTAGGATTGATATACATAATAATAATTCTTTAGATTTATTTATCGGACCCACGCCAGGAAGTGTACTCGCTGGATTACTTCTTCCCTCCTGTGTTCCCTCCTGCATCTGTGTCATCAGTGTCACTGGTAATGTAATACTTACATTGTTGGAATAGCCAGATGAGTGATTTGGTGAAGAGAAATGGTATATTCTCACCATAAACTACGAGTATTAATGGCCAAAATGATACAGAGTGCTGATGTGTGGAAAATGGTAGACTGGCTGCCATTAAAAAATATCCTTACCACCAAAAAGAGACACCTAGAAGAGTTACTAATTCTAAACTTAAGGAAGTTTTACATAAGGGAAAGAATGACCTAGCCTGAGGAAATGTGGGAAAACAGTTCCAGGCTAGAAGAAAAGGGAGTGTTTTAGTTGGTAGTCTGGTTTATCTAGGAGCCCAGCACTAAGTGCGTTAATTCATTTCACCTCCTTACCAAAAAAATATACTTACCTAGTTGTGGTTTTAAGAAAATAAAATAATAAAAAACAAAAAAAAACAAAGATTATTTATCAATGCTGATGTTTTACAGTCATGTTTGTAATTAATAAAATACAATTTAGTGTTATAAAATAATCACAGTGGTTCAGTTATGCATTACGTGATATCTAAGGATGAATAAAAGGAATATAGCTGATGTAAATTAAGTTTACAGATCTATTGATATACTTATATTAGAATGTTGGTGTGTGCGTTTGTCTGAGAAATGTCTCTTGTCACCTCTTTCTGATGGTCACCTTGTTATTTTTGTGGCACTCCTCTTGCTTCTACTGTCCATCTCTGGATTTTCTTTCCTAGAGTAAGAGCCAGGTTAGCTCAGTGGTTAACGTAATCACCTCTGAACTGGTAGGTCCGGGGTTCGATACCCAGTTGGACCTCGATTTATTCACGTGGGAGATGAACAAATCTACAAACTTTGTCCTTCGTAGAGGACGTTAAACCGTTGGTCCCTTAGACTGTACTATGCCAGATACTCGTTAAAGGCCCTCTACCGTAGAATAAACTTGAGTTAGGTAAAATTTAGGACTCTTAATGTAGAATCAACAGGTAATATTAATAAAATGGGTGCCACTAATTCCGCCCCTAAAACAACACTAAAAGGTTACTTTTAAATTGTATCAATTTACGACTTAGGCAGATAGGTATAAAAGAAAAAAACTGTGCTGAAGAAATCATTGACAGATATTAATGACATTTCCTTTTTAATTGTGGGCGTTGGGAAACAAACATATTCTTCCCTTGAGACCCTTTTTTTATATCTAGCTTGCTATTCTCGTATATTTTTACAATATCTAATCACCATTAATATTAAATTACTCGATACAATTCTTCTTTAGGTTCTTATCTCTGGCTTTTATCTTCCTAATAGTGCAAAGGGTTGCCAAAGGTTGTTACGGTTTATAATCTTAGCAAGATGGACAGCTCCCCCGCTGTTCATCCTTTTGATATTATCGCTCTAAGTTCTTCCCTCTTTCATCCCACATTGATACAATTTAAAATGTTTAAAGTCACACGCTAAAACGTTTCCATGAAATTATCTGCCTGTCTATTCACAATTAATTCTCAATCGGCTCTATATCGAATTCTTACATTTTTTTTTTTTTTTGACTTTCTGCCAGTTAGTCAGCTTTCCATAGTTATCATTGACCATATCAGGCCCAATAGTTAACTAAGAGGAAATTTTTCCTAAGAGGAAATAAGAAGTGCTTTTAGAGAGTGAATGACTTAGGGCAGTCTCAGTTTGTATGTACAAACTTCTCCCCGAAAATTTACAAAGTCAGGGTTTTAACCGTTTAACTGTTTTTCCTTTGTCTCTAAATATTTCCAAAACTCCCCAAAATGAGATAAACAAGCCCAGGTTTTGGGTGGGTCAGTGTATATGAAAAGATTGTGCATTTTTTTTAGATATAAATTTTAACTTATAATGCATAATTTAGTGTTGTTCCTGAATTGTTAAATTTAAACCTCTCAATTTTTTACTTTACTATAAGAAAAGTATAGTGATTGTGAAAAAAATTGGAACTCGAGATTTGATGGATTTACATGTTTTGAGGTCCTCAAAGTCGTTTTATGTAAATTTTTTCAATGATATCTGTGTGAGTGTGTGTGTGTGTGTGTGTGTGTGTGTGTGTGTGTGTGTGTGTGTTTGTGTTATGCGTCTGTATGTGGGTGGGTGGCTGTTTATTCGAACCATTAAATCATTTAATTATTTTATTGCTGTATGAAAAAAAGTATAGCAAATTTTGATCTCCAGATTTTGACGGATTTACATGTTTTGAGGTCTACAAAGTTCTTTTATGAAATTTTTTTCGATGATATCTGTGTCTGTGTGTGTGTGTGTTTTCCACCCAGCAGTACCCCTCCTGGTTGAGAGTTTATTGAATAATTTACAAACATGTGTCACACTGAGTATAACATCTGTCTGTGTGTGTGTGTGTGTGTGTGTGTGTGTGTGTGTGTGTGTGTGTGTGTGTGTGTGTGTGTTTCTGTATGTGGGTGGGTGGCTGTATATTAGAACCATTAAATCATTGAATTGTTTTATTGCTGTACGAAAAAAAATTATAGCAAATTTTGATCTCGAGATTTTAACGCATTTACATGTTTGGAAGTCCCCAAAGTCCTTTTATGACGTTTTTTTGATGATGTCAGTGTGTTTGTGGGTGTGTATCCAAAAGTTTGTGTAGACCCCACAGTCCACAATCTTTGATTGATCAAATTCATTGTCAATTCCATACAGGTCAGACCATTCGATGGATCATTTTGGTATTATACCAAAAAATAGCCCTTATTGTGTCGATGGGCTGTACATTTTTTGGACAATATTACCTCATCAAAAGTTTACTTCTGACCATTATAAATGACTCATCTAATTGACCATTCTGTGTTTTTAGACATAATCTTTTTCTCATAAACTACTAACACTTGAGATTTGAATTTTTCCAGATTATGAATTGATCATAAGGCGTGAATATGAAAAATCATCAAAAATTTTTTTATTCAAAAATATAAATATTTTGACTTGCAATTGAATCTGAAGGCTTTACAACTTGATCCTGGTCTCACATTTGACATTTTATAATCAGCTTAAACAAAATAAATAAAGCCCTTATAAGGAAAAGCAAGCTGGATAGATTATTGTTTTATATTCCATCATAAAAAAGGTGCATTTTTAGTTTATTTTGCTAGTTCAGAAAATATTTTTTTGTTAATCAATTTCAAATGATAGAATATGAATTCTTTTGCGTGTGACATATCCCTCAGTTAATATGCTGTGGCAAAAAATGACCCAATTGCGTTTATTTAACAACATGACGTGATATTATATACGCGGAACTGGCTTTAAAGAATGCTAACGGCTGCACTTGTTTAAAATACTAAGTCCATTGAACCCATTTTATCTGTCGTGTTCTTGACTGAATGGGAGTCTATTTTAAACAATCAACAAGTCAATAAATCGACAAACTAATGGTATTCGACACAAATATAGATGGGAAAAGGTACTTCATTGCACTGCATGTCAAAAAGCTTGCTGATTTTAACCAGCTCTTCTGATGATTTTAGTTTTTTATTTAACATAAATTGTTTGATCAAAGTGTCATAAATATTAAATATTGGTACAAGAATTATTACATTAAAAAAAAATCTGGAGTGGCCTACAATCAACTTTACTATAAGTAAACTTAATATCAATCTTCATGGGTATATAACATATAATGTCTCATTTAAGCATAATGTAAACATCTAAATGGGAGATGTTTATTAGTCTTTCATTCCTGAGGTAGTACAGATAGTGATTGATCGACCTATTAATATACAGTGGAACCTCTTACATACGAGATTAATTCGTTCCCGGATCGTGCTCGTATCTAGAATCGAATTTTTCCCATAAGAAATAACTGAAAACCAATTAATTTGTTCCCGGCCTTCCAAAATCATTCAAGTTAACCCTAAATAACTATGAACACATCTTCCTGATTACTAAAAACACATTCAAATAGTGACTGAACATAATAATACAGTAATAAGATAAATAAGATGATATTAACGAAATAAAATGCGAGTTTATTATGAGCATTTATTATGAGCACTTCCACTTAAAATTAAAGTTAACTTTATGAAAAACTAAATTTTTTTACGGCACTAATTTATTTATGCACTTTTTTCTGCTTTTTTTTTTGCTTTTTAACATTACTGTATCAGTTTCGTAACTGATTCTCGTAACTTGGCCACCTAGCGGAACCATCTGGAAATTCTCGTAACTTGGATTTTCTCTCGTATGTAGAGCAAAATTTTTGCTCGAAAGACCTCTCGTATCTCGAGTTTCTCGTAAGTAGAGTAGCTCGTATGTAGAGGTTCCACTGAATGCATAAAAAATTGGTATAATTAGCAAAATGGAGACATAAAAATAAAATAAACAATTGATGTCAATGAGTTAGACGGTATGCTTACTTACAGCAAGTTGAGTGTAGATCACTTAAGAGTTTTTTTAGATGAAAATGTTATATTTATGCTAATGTGAAAAATGAAATATTAATATGTAAAATAGTATTATAAAGGATAGGGAAAATGAAATAGGCCTCCCTTAATTTTCACTATATATGCGTCACTTGGATACATTAGCATTATGGAAGCATGTTTTACACTTTATGAATGAGGACCTCTAAAATTATGTATTTTTAAAAGGATGAGAAGATTTTACGATAATCGCAAAAAGTATGATTATCAAAGGAAGAAGGACTGTGAAAAGTCGTATAATTCTGATTTTAATAATATAAGACTTTAAATTACACAAAGCACAACACAGACAAAGGAATAAAAAGAACGCTTACAGAATTCTCAATATTTGAACTGTTGTTCGTCATCAGGGGGTAGACTAGAAGAGAGGACGAAGTGAGAGAGATCTCCCCACGTCGGGGAGATCATATATTTAATAATATAAGAACCGCAGTGACTACCTACGGTTCACTGCGTATGTACCAATGTACCAATACGGGATTACAAATAATAAATAGTAGTATATTAGTATATATAGTGTATTGGTCGTCTTCAAAAACCCTTGTAAAGACAAGGGATGTTCTCAATGTTTCAACTTTTTTTCTACTTTTATAATCATTTACATTCTTAGGTAATTATAAATCACTAAAAAATAGTAGGACTATTGTATCCAGTTATAAATGGTAGTCATTGTCAAAAATAGTGACGACGTTTTTATTACAAGTAAACTGGTTTAGTCAAATTAAAATCCATTAGCTAATGAAATCGATTACATTAATGTCTTTAATTATATGTTTTTCTCAGCTATGTTGTGCTTCGGGCATCAAAAAGTTTTTATTTAACATTAATTAATATTTAATTTGAATAGTGTGAAAAAATAAAAAAAAATCAACCATGTTTTTTTTGACTCTGAGGAAATTTATTGATAAACTGAGGAGACACCTTGATAAAAAAAGGTAGTTAAATGTCCAATTAAGAGTTGCGGATTTGTTAGGATATACGGAGGACAGGTCGTAAATCGGATGCTACCTACACTTGTCCTTGCTGGAAGTCAATGGGAACCATCTCCAGACCTGCTTGGAAACCTTGTTTACTTCTTCAATTAAAACCCACTTCTAAACAAGAAAACGGGACAAATAGTAAATAGTAATGTACTAGTATATATAGTGTGTTAGTAGCCTTCAATTAAAACCTACTTTTAAACAAGAAAACGGGACTTTCAAATATTAAATAGTAGTATAGCAGTATATATAGTGTATTTGTAGTCTTCAATTAAAACCCACTTTTAAACAAGAAAACGGGACTTTCAAATAGTAAATAGTAGTATACTAGTATATGTAGTGTGTTAGTAGTATATTAGTATAAATAGTGTATTTGTATATATAGTGTGTTAATAGCCATCAATTTAAACCCACTTCTAAACTATATGAAACTTTCAAATACTATATTAGTATATATAGTATATTAGTATAGATAGTATGTTAGTAGTCATCAATTTAAACCCACTTCAAAACCAGAAACCGAGACTTTCAAATAGTAAATAGTAGTATATATACTATTTTAGTAGCATATTAGTATTTTTTCCCTCCAAAGTAGTACCCCTACTTGGAGGGAGTTTGTTGCAATATTTTCACATAATCCATTGACTATATTAGTATGTATAGTATATTTATATATATACTGTCTTAGTAGCCGTCAATTTAAACCAATTTCTAAACCAGAAACCCAGACTTTCAAATAGTAAATAGTAGTTCATCTAGTATGTATCGTGTGATAGTAGTATACCAATGAATGGTGAACTGACGCTGCCAAAATTTATGTAGCTATGAAGGAAAACTTCGTTGTCAGTGAAACTTGATAAAAACAAAATATACTCAGAGTATTTCTTAAATGGGTCATTGTATCATACTAAAAACCTTTATATTACTTTCTTAAAATAAGCATAAAATTATTTATTAAAACAGCATGTATATTGAGATATTATGGTTGAAATAGCGAGTTAAAATTAAAATTTAATAAACGATATTGAATAGAATCTGCCAATACTTTCATTATTTGTGCAATCTGTTATAGTGTGGTATTTACTTATATTGGATTTCTAAATTATATATTGGCCAAATGACGTAAATATACCAAATTACCTGAAGAAGAATACTAAGTGTTGGAAATGTGTTGTTAGTTTTCATATTAAACTTTTTTTTTTGTGTGGAGTCGTAATTTTAGAAATCCCGCAATACCAATACTTTGTTGGAATTCAATGAAATAAGATGATTAGAGGATTATTTGGCAATTTATATTGCATCAGAGTGAGAGAGAGAGATAAAAGGCTGAGTTGTGGTGTTTGAGATTGGAATAAAAGAGAAGTGTTGGTTGTGAGGAGAGGCCTTTAGCATGAGAGAAGCGGTGTTAGTATGCGGGCGCACGTATGCCTTCACCGTGATGCAGGCTGTTATCGTCTCATCCCTGGGACACACTTCTTGCCTTCATGAGAACCCCTCTCTCATGGTCATAGACCAATCACGTCTCTCCTCTAATCCTCCCTAGAGCTGTATCTGCTCCAGTATTTACCAGTCTTTGTAAGTCTGGCCTGCTTTAGTCCACAAGAGGAGGAGAGCCAGTGAGTCGATCTAAAGACGAAGTGTTTCTGCTTCACGCATCACACAAATCTCAATAAACTTAAAATTATTCCTCGAATCCAAAAAAAACACAATAAAACAAATATTTTCATACTATACTTTTCACATATTTTATTATAAATAAATGGACAATATAAGTCACTGCTAGCTCTGAGCCAGAAAAAAATGTGGGAGCTATATTGTACTCCCTTAGGACCTAAACAATTACATACCTAATTTGACAAAAAAAAGAGAAGTTTTTTGTGCTTTGGTCAGAATCTGTCCACACAAGTTTTGAATCTCAGTGGTTTTGATTTTTTTTTGTTATTTATTATGTATAACTTTCGATTAAATTCAAAATTTTTCTTTTGAGTCATAAGTTTTGAACATATTCCTAGAATAAGAAAAACTAACTTTTGTAGGACTTCGATTAAGCTGATACAATTTATAAATAAAAAAGAAGTAAACTTTATAAGACTTATTTGTAGACTTAACACATAAAATTCTTAAAAGTGAAAACAACAAATGACAAAGGGAATGTAACAGAAAAACCGATTGCTGTAAATTAATATCTGTAAAGTTAGTTGGTCATCAGGAAAAGTGTTAAGGTGAGAGTTTTATCTGCTGTAGCTTGTTTTGGGCTGGCTTAGCCTTTCATGTTCCTGTTTATTGAGACAGTTTCACAAAGAGCTGCTTCTCGACATCTGTCCCTGTGAGATAGACCAGCTGATTTGTTCCTGTCAAATTCCTTGTGGTTGTGACGCTAAGTTCTACTTCACTCATACCCTGCATTCCCCGCATACCTTCCTTCAAGGGAATTCAACAATGTGTGTGAAAGGAAACTATTTGTGACTGGAAAACTGTTGTGAACATACAACTATACTTGTCTAGTATAGATAATAATAAAAACGGGATGGTCCGCCTCGGGGAAAGCAATGAAAACAATAAAAAGTTAACAAAAAATCTGAAATTTTATACTAAAGCGTGTTTTTAAGGTCGTTTTTATGTTTTATTCGTATATACTGTTTTTAAACGGATTTTTTAACTGTAATATTTGCAAATTAAAAATAAATTTAATTTAAATTTTTCAAAACTAGTTTTTTAAAATGGTTGAAAGTTCGTTATACTTTTTATACTTAGCCAGTTAATTTAGTTTAACATTTTTTTTATGTATAGTTAATGGGTTAGTTCCATACCTCGTTAAGTCTCAGAAAAAAAAAATTAACTACACAGGCAACACTGATTCCACAATGTAGATGACATGTATAGGTAGGTTATAGGAAAATAACATTCACAGTTAGTTAGGTGCTCTTGAAGATGGGATCCAGACGGACCCGAAACCGGTCGAGCTTTTCTGAGACTTTTCGAGGTATGACGGATTATATTATTTCTAATTCTATTTTTTTTTATGATTTGAATTATATGTTTTTGTTTTGAAAAAATCTTTGGTTTTCTTTGATGACGACTGTATATGTATACGAATATTGTACTAAGATGAAATTTTTGGACTAAGAACAGCAGGATAAAATAAGATTCTTGATTGTAATTCTGTAAAAATAAATATTTTGATGACTTTCTGGAATTCTGAAGGGTGTTACGCCACTGGTCAAAGTTATATTTCTTATCAAAAAACCCCTATCTTAAGTTTTAATCTATGTATAAATAAAACCTAAAAGAACCTCTTGCCCTTAAGTTTTTCCTATCTCAATCTCTTAAATAAACAACCAACGCCTTAGCAAAACAGCATGTAGTAATCTCTTCCAGTATTAATATTGCCTGTCCTACCACGTAATTTGCTCTGACTCAAAATCCGTTTTCTTAAAGAACATCCTATGATCAAGACACTAGTATTGAATCTGTAAATAATTTTTTTTTGTCGGTGCTTAGTGTTGCCTCTCTGCCTATATAGAGAGGAGTTGGTTAACATGATATCATTTGTAATGCAGCAACACTAAGATCTCTCTTTCTAAACGCTGGTCGTGCATGACGCAGCGCTAAAGTGATGGAGAAGACAACACTATGCCAGAACTAGTGTTCTTTAAGCCGGTGTCGTCGGGAAGGCAACAGCAATGGCAAGGGTGACATTTACTTTGAATAGTGAAAAGGTCACTACTCTTTCCCAGAGTCTTTCAACGAAGACTGTCGTCACTTCATTCAACACTTTGCCTCCTATTTTAAGTCACTTTAGTTTTCATTAAATGAAAATTCTTACAATAAAATTACTTTTCTAATTCAAAGATCGTGCAATCAGTTATTATGTAGTATTTACTCATTGTAGGGTAGCAGAAGTTAATCAAATAGTATAAGTTTAATAATAAACAACACGTTTCAAACTCGTAGTATTCTTCTTCAGGCATAAAACCAAAGATAATTTGTACCACAGACACTTATCCTTGGTTTTATGACTAAAGAAGAACACTACGTGTTCGAAACGCGTTTTTGTATTATTGAACTATTATATCTAGAGACTTTTTCATTAACTTTTTTATCCGATAAAATTACTTTCCTCTATATTTATTGTCTTATTTTTATATTTTGGATATTCTCATCCGTTTAGATAGACTACTTAATTTTAGTAAATCATAATTGATTAAAAACGTGAAATTAATTGCCAACTAATATAGGTGAGGCATATGTTAGTTGATATATAATGATGCTAGATGAAATACAATTGTGCCAGGAGATATAAAATTACCCTAGATGGCATACAGGTATGCCATGCAGTGTATATTTATGCCAAGGGAGATGTACTCATGGCAGGGAGGACAATGATTATTTTAGATTCAGAGTTGCAAATAACTTAATCCCAATAAACTTGATTATACTTTAGTAAAAAAAGTATTTATCTTTTACTTTACTATAAGTAAAGTATAGTGATCGTGAAAAAATTTGATTTCGAGATATCGATGGATTTACCTGTTTTGAAGTCCTCAAAGTCGTTTTATAACGTTTTTTCGATAATATCTCTGTGTGTGAATCCAAAAGTTTATGCACAGGCTGTACTCCACAATCTTTGATGTATCAAATTAATATTTTACAAAAAAAAAGGCCTCTCAAGACACACACACACGTACACACACACACACACACACACACACACACACACACACACACACACGTGTATAGACACACAACGCATGACGAATACATAAACTACTTATTCTGGAACATCAGCAATAATGTTATTCCTTTTCTTATTTGTAATTTGTTTACTATAAAGTTAAGTTAAATTCTCTACCTAACATATTTAAAATAAAATTATGAATTTTTGGGGAATTGTGATGGATATGTATGCATGTATGATTTTAATGATATTCCGTTGAAGTTGTCAAAGGAGGATGAGAATGTTTGAGAGCGTGTTCTGGAGAGCAGTGGACAGGCTATCAGGGCTGTGCTGAGCGGAAGGTAAAGAGGACGAGCCTATGCTAGATAAGAAATCTTATCAGGAGCCAGTGACGTGACTTCTACAACAGCCTGCCTGCTCAAGGAGACTAACACACGCTACTTTCTTAAGCACATCAACAGGTGTCTCTTCAATTACAAGAGTAATATTTCAAACATATTATTTATGTTGATGGGTTAAGTTCACTAAGCAAAAAAAAAAACAAAGAATAAAGTCTGAATTAGTTTACAATATACTTTTATTTAAATATACTATAATTTAATACACTTTTATATAAATAAATAAAGGTTTTATCTGTTCATTGCTTTGAACTGACTCATTTCAACTTATTTTTACGTTTCATACATTGGGGAAACCGAATGCACCCATAGAAAAATTTGTCCATCTGTCAGTGATCCGCAAATTACTTGTGACAAAAGACATAGGAAGCTGAAACTTGACAGTAGAGATTTGTGTATGTCTAAATTAAAATCTAAGCTTTGAATGGAATGAAAATTCATCGTAGAAGCGAAGTTATGAACTTTTAAGCCGTGTTTGTCTATCTACACAGATATGTTTATTTTGAAAATGTACAGGTGTAGCAAGTAGGTATTGTTAGTTGATTTTAATGTCATTTGCATTTAAACTCTCTCCAAGATATAATTGACAAGGAGCTTTCCGAAGTTCAAGTTCTGCCATCTATTAAGAATAACTGGCTTTATGAACAAGCAATTCTTACCCCTACAAATCAGAAGACAGGAAAAATCAATAAACTTTGTGCACTATATCAAACTGAGGAAAGAACTTACAAGTCAGTAAACGGAGTGATTAGTGATTAGGAAGTAGTTCATTATCCAATTGAATTTCTTGACTCCATGACTGCTCCTGCAATATTTGACCTTCTGCAATATCTTAAAGCGTATATGATTTGAAATACATCGTATGATGTATGAATATAATAATTGTATAAATCATTAGTTGTGCAATCCGTAATTGTGTGGTATTTACTTATTCTGAGGTAAAATGGATAAACAATCAAAAGTCTCCACACAAAAATGAAGTTTTATTCAACAGCAACAACGCTGCAAGTAGGACTACTTGTTGTTTTCACTGGACCAACCCGTCAGCATCACATCCTTGGTGTCTTCCTGATGATGAACACAAAGTTTTGAAACGCGTTGTTGCTGTTGAATAAAACTTCATTTTTGTGTGGAGACTTTTGGTTGTTTATCCATTTTACCTCAGAATGAATAATTCTATATGTTAACCTCGTGCGGTTAAAATGTTATTAACGTGACCTAAAACACAGAGGACTGCATTCTCGGATTATTATCGTGAATTATATTAATCCGTGTTTTTCCTAGCTTCTTTAATTGCCCTCCCCCCCCACCCCTATTGCCGCCCCCGGACACGTGCCACTGAGGCGGTCCGCCCCTCACTCCCTCACTCCTTCGCTACTCTAATTGACGAATGGTCAATCAATACCTCTTATTTGGTCAAACGCATGCATTATATTCTATATCAAGATACAACTGGCAAAGGGGGGCTTGATAGACCATGCTTCCTGTTCAACTTCAATTTTCCGCGTGATTGTTCCTTCACATAAGGTCACCTTGAATAGGCCGACTAGAAAGCCCGCTTTCGACTAGACCCAGCCTTCGTGCTCTGTAAACAGAACCTCAGATTGAGTACCTGTATTGATAGTACAGCTGTCCCTTTGTCCCAAACATTATTTTGTATGAATTAAGCTTTCTTTACTTGTATATACCCTTAAACGTCTTATAAAAATAAAAAAGTTTCCATAGTTTACAGAAAATTCAATACTAATAACCTTAAAACCTATTATTTTATGACTTCGATTGTATAATTTTATTAGTGTTTTTTTTTAATTTAACTATTCATAATTCATTGTAAAATTTTTAAATGGAGTTCATTAGAGATGAGAATTCAAATGTTAATAGATCTTACGTAAACGCTTGCAATTAAAATCGGTGCACACCATTTTATACAATTTTGAAATAGGACAGAATTTTTTGAATTATTGACTGATGGTTGTGTTTGTCAATCCTGCGAGAGCTTCGACAGTCGACAAACCTTATTTTTTATTATTATGAGTGGAATGAGAGAGATAAAAGAATAATTTATTAGCAATGTTCAATGTAGATAAAGAGCATGATGAACAAAGGAGAACATTAAAAATATTATATGTTAAAATGATCATATGTTAATCAGTTATACAAATTATGTATCAAATTTGAATAATATTAGTAAATGTTAAATATAGTTATAAATCTGATTAACCTAAACCGAGTTGTCAGCAACTTCGCTGTCATGAATAACCAAAAATAGGGATTGTCTCTCCCGTGATATGCCATCTGCAATTGTGCTCAGAGTTGCTCCTATTTCTTTCATCATTTGGTTATGCACTATGGAGATTAAGCACAAAATTATAAATTTAAAGAAATCGAACAAATGTTAAAAATAATTTAATTTGATCCATGGAAACCTATACTGGAAGACACTATATTGCCGGATTGCGGCATTATTAGTGAACAATCATTTGTAGCACTGATTGTTTATCGAAATATATTACTTGTCAATTATACAAATATTTTAGATAAGAAATAAATGGAATAAATATATAATTGAAGACATGAATTACTCTGGATTATGTTGTCAATAGAGTCAGATAAAGAGCATTGTATGAGAATCTTTATTTAAAAATATGAAACAGTCCATTGTGATAATAAATCAAACGATTATAAGAAAAGAATACGTGGAAACAACACACAACTCACTTCAATATTTCCACCTCGTCGTCATCAGGAGAAGTAGAAGAGCAAGAAAAAGATGAGTTCTGTTTGGCTGGCAAACAGTCAACGACTAGGCGAGCAGAACTCTTCTTCTCCTTCTCCTGATGACGATCAGGTCGAAATATTGAAATATTGTTGTGTGTTGTTTCTATGTGTTATTTTCTTGTAATTGTTTGATGTTTATTTAAAAATATCATTGAGGCATCGAAATCTACTAATCAATGCTGAATGAATATTGGATTTTTGCGTGTGTGTAACGAAGGTGGTTAGAGGTGGTTAGAGCATGAAGCTGTCAGTATGCTTCTGAAATCTGCCACGAACCGCAGCCAGTTTTAGGCAAGAAAGCACTGCTAAGTTCGATGATATCCTCAGAAGCATTTTCCGACCATCGTATTATTGATAATTTTGGGCACTATTAAAAAAATTTCACATATTCGTAGACATAAAGATTGATAACTGTAGACATAAAGATATCACTGTGTCAAGCCAGAGGGTCATATTCTAGTCAATTAAATAGTCTTTGTCTATATTCTGAGTTTTTCCCTCTCTCTCATAGTCAAAGAAAAGTCTAAGCAAATGGAGTAGATTCGGCCTTGTTCCTGTGTCCACCCACCATATTCTTTTATTCTTTTAAATAAAATGTAAGCAGATGACATGGTGTTTGCTTCTAAACCCCTCCGATGTGCCTTCACCTTGTCGTGGTGGAGGTGCTTAAAATACCTGGGTGGTTCTTCCCTCATGGTATGAACTAAGAAAGGCACAACTGGGTGGATGGTTGACCTGGGTCAACCTGGAAAGTCCACTCGAACACCACTTGTGTGTGGGGGGGGGGGGGGGGGGGTCGCTCACTCCGTCCTTATAAGTCTTACTTATTGCGCCATTAGAGACAGTACACAAAACCACTTAATGACCTGGCCAAGAGAGAAAAGGAATATAATAAGATAGAATATGAGAGACAGAGAAAGAATGAGAGACGTGGGAGTGACAGAATGAGAAGTGTGAAGAGCATCCTTAGATTGTTTTCATGGAATTGGCAGGAAAGATGAGTTAATACAATAAAGAAAAATAAGTGCCATTTGTCAAGAACTAAAAAGTTTTAGTTTGAATTGAAACCTTTTTTCTTCTATGAGCAAGATTTTAGATTTTCAGCGCATTTAAGTATAGTTTTGCCTTTCTAGTTAAAGGTGGCGCAATGACAGGAAATAGCTAAGTCATTTAGGTATTAGGTATTAGGTATTTTTTAGTCATTCACTTGATATTAGAGTCAGCTTTTTCTTATCATCTGACGATGCTTGGCTCCAAACTCTATATATAAAGTTCGTGAGTTTGTTTGTTTGTTCACCTATTTTCCGTGGAAATAGAGACCTGAACTTATAATATATATTATTTATTACCTGAATAATGTTAAATAAAATGAAATTATTATTTAATTCCAAAAATTGGAGCCAGGGTAGCAGTGGCTTACGTACTCGGAGATGACAGTAGTGCAAATGTATTATATATAAATGTAAAAAAAAATTTGAATTTAAAATTTGAATAATATAAACAATGGTAATAAAGTAAAGGCATGGAGCCAAGATAGCCAGTAGCTTGCGTGCTCACCGATGACAGTAGTGCAAATATATTATATGTAACTGTAACAAAAAAAAAATCATGTTTATTTTAAATATGAATAATATAAACAATGGTAATCAAGTAAAGGCATGGAGCAAGAGTAGCGCAGTGGCTTGCTTGCTCGTCGATGACAAAAGTGCAAATGTATTATGTATTATGTAATTAAAAAAATATTTTTAATTTTATATTCTCACATGGTCAAGTGTAGTGTGCTTACCCAAGAGTCACAGGTTCTAACTCTTTGTTGTTCTATGAACCTGAAGGACAGACAGCTAATGTGGTGTATAGAGAGACATTTGCTTAACACTGTATTAATAATAACATTTTCTACTATTCTATAATTTCTAATATTTTGGAATACCATGCATCATCTCCAATTTTGTGAAAAAGTACCCGACAAAGATGGGCACGTTTGTTAGTCATTTATATAATAAATGTTCATTATTATATAAATAATGTATTATATAATACATTACTATTATAATGTATTACTATTACATTACATAATACATTATTATATAAATAATGTAAAATAAAATAATATAAAATCAACATTGTTAGAGTGTGCTGTGCTATAGTCACTTTATCTGTTTAAACTTTTGGGAATTAAGATAATGAAATTATGGATTTGGAGATAGTCTTACTATAAGATTAGTACATTATAAAAAATATTTACTGTGCTGTACTGAGTTATTTTTTAGTTTGGTTTATTTAAGGAATAAAGAGTTTTTGTGGGTGATGGACTTTGGTTGTGATTCTCTGAGTACAGTAGGGGGTGCAGAGGCTGGAAGTGGGCAGCAGATGACGCCAGGGACTGACGGTGTGGGCTGCAAGGCAGTCCGGCTGTCCAGGGGGAAAGTCGACACGAAGGCCGAGTCTTATACGGGGTCCAGGTGTTTGGGTGCCTGCTAGGAGGTCATCTTCATCATGTGCTCCACGGCAGGCAGCTGCCCCGCTTGCACCTGTTCCGTTACAAGCCTCTGCTGTAGCCGACAACTGCCTTCTCCGACCCACCAATCACACCCCCGCTCTTCTAGTCCAATAAACAAACTTCCTTTGGCAAACCAGTCTTATATTGCGATAACTGTTTATTTTATGTATGCTTCATGTATGTATTGTATTAGGAGTGTCGCTTCCACTAATGGAGAAGTTAGATAATGCAGAATTGCAGGACAGACATCACAAGGTTTATAAACAGATGCATTTATTTAGAACAATTTTAATTTAGAAATACATCTAGCATTAGCACAGTACTTATTCCTTGTAAAACAATCAGTAACAGCCACATTTAAAAAAAATAATTGTTTGGTGTTCAAAATTGAATTTATTACAATAATCAGCTACAATTTTTAAAGGATCATCGGCCATCTCAGAAGGATTAGGTAGAGTTGATTTACTAATTCGCCGGATAAACATACCATCATTTATCCCAGGGTTTCCTAACTTTAGGACACCATGGAGAGCCCTTAAGCAGGGCAAAGGTTTTTCACAGAGCACTGACAAGATAATTCCCTAAAATAAATAAGAAAAACATGAATTTTAATTTTAAACACTAAGAAATGACTTTTGGGTTAAAAAAAAATCAATATTTATATGTCTTCAGATATTTAATTTTTCTATATAAATCATTTGGTCTTCTTTTAGAAAGAGCTTCCGGAAACCACTTTAGGAAAACCTGATCTAGCCCACTAATCTGTCTGACTACCGCGCCTATCGTCTATTTGGTCATTCAGTATAACTTTTTCTGCATTTTGTTGCTGATGCGTTATAGAGATCCATGGGGCTTTAAATCTTGGCATTATTCTGATATTAGAGTCAGCTTTTTCTTATCATCTGACGATGCTTGTGCTGACGATTGGTTACATCAGACTCCTTTTATCCCTTAACCTACCTTGATATTTTATGCTTCCCTGGTACGTGTTTTATTAGTTATACTCAGTTAATCTTGATGTCATTGTGTATCAAGTACTCTGGTACTGACTCTTTGAAGGTACCACAGTACTTGATACTTGCATAGTTAGTATTGGTACTATGACATATAGTTTTAGTGTTCACACTCTCAACTGGCTCCACTATCTGTTCTCTACTAACCTAAGCTTAAGATATTATTTATAATGACTTTTCTAGTTTATTCCGACTTTTTTCACATGCCACTATCCATTTTTATGTTTTTCCCAACACATTCCTTAGCATATAGTTATTTGATACTGTACTTTTCAATTGCTTTGTTTTTATTTACATTCATTGAAATACTGAGGTTTGTAATTGAATATTGATTATAAAATGTTCATCAAATTATTATTCTTAGCGCTCATTTCATCTTATCTGTACACTATGGATGACTAAGCATCTGAAAGATACAGGATGCTATTGTAGCTCCTGAGGTTATAGGAATTTTATGTTTATATCATTTTCAACATTTGATAGAAGTTTTTGAAAACATCTGCATGAATCGTGGGCAAAATAATCATGGGTACTGGTTTGTACAGTAGAGCTAGAAATCTAAATCATGACGGTGGCGGATAAAAGTTAATAAATATTCTTCAAATGAACGGAATGTGAGATGGAAAGAGCGAGGTAAGATGGTATAGAAATGATTTAAAAGGCTTGAATGTGCTATTGTTTGAAATGAAAGGAAGGACATAATGATCTATTTAGAGAGGTGAAGTTAATTTAGAGGGGTGTTGTTTAGTAATTTAACAGCTGACCACACGTAGTTAACTCTGCATAGCAGGCAAACAGCAAACACATGAGGCCTGACAACAAGAGATCAGGGGATGTGAATGGATGCATCGGAGGCGTGATTGATTATACCAACTCTCGACGTTTAGGCATACAACCAGAGGCTTGTCAGAGATCACTCCCATGTCATATTCATAGCATTTAGGTCGCTTCCAGTAATGGAGAAGTTAGATCATGCAGAATTGCAGGACAGACATCACAAGGTTTATAAACAGATGCATTTATTGAGAACAATTTTAATTTGGAAATACATCTAGCATTAGGCGTACCAAGAAATATGTAAAACAATACAAAAATCTTAAAATTATTCCAGATATACTCATAAAGAATACCAGAAATTTGAAAGAATAAAAAGCAACAATTATAAAAGTTAGGAATTAGTCAGTTTTAAGTTCTTGAACTTCTACTATTTATCAATAAAGCAAGAAGGACAGTAGGATATGGAAGAAAAATATCTACTCAGACAATTGGTCAGATTATAACAAGCCAAATTAACTGATTGGTTAACAACCAACCACAAGAGTCTTTGAACTAAACAATACATTAGCATTTTCACTGCTTACCCTGAAGGTGACTGAAGAGTAGTACAAATGTCTTGAAACATCAGATGCAGCATGCTTAACGTTTCAACTTAACATAATATTGTTTAAATCCTTTGAGACACTACAAAAGAAGAAAGTTCTAGCAAAATATCTTCATATTTTTGGAGAAATACGCTGAAATGAAACACTGCTCCAGATTCTCCTGAATCTGGATTTGATTAGTTTTCCAGCTTCAAATCAAATTTTCAAAACCGACGTTTTGGCTTTTCGTAATTTCGTAATCCTACAATCTGGATGAAATAATTGCATATAAAGAACTAAACATACATCAACAAACGTAATATTATAATATAAAACAGGTATTACTGTTAAAAATATTCCAGACAAAATTACTTAATTTTTTAATTCAATGCTTTTCTTAACATAAGGAAGGAAAAAAAAGATCTTTGAACTATTATATTGGAGGTTTGAAATAAACATGTTTATGAATGCAAATATTAATCAAAAATTCTTCAACTGAGCATACTTAAAGAAATACAGTTTTAATCTGAATGACATATTACTTTCCG
Source organism: Hermatobates lingyangjiaoensis (assembly GCA_026182355.1). Lineage (NCBI taxonomy): Eukaryota > Metazoa > Arthropoda > Insecta > Hemiptera > Hermatobatidae > Hermatobates > Hermatobates lingyangjiaoensis. The sequence continues at coordinate 882,303 of JAPFBL010000016.1, forward strand.
TAACATTTCCGAAACTTTCCGTGTTTTTGTTATTAGCTCATGTTTTCTCTTGGCTTTAATTCTATCATCATTCAAGTGAAATGTATGGATTTTACCTCCTGCTAACAGGGTTCAACTGGAAAAGGAGTTGGCCAAGTGACATGTTAAATTAAAATCGATGACTCATGCTTAGTCATTGCTATAAATAGATTAAAAGGATAGTACAGGTTAATATAAAGAGAAGGTCAAAGGTCAATAATGGACAAGAAACAAGCGGTTAGAATAAAAGAGTTGAAAGGTCAACGGTACAACTGGACTAATAGAGAATAAGTAGATTAAGAAAATTAATAATAATAATAATAATGTTAATAATAATTATTAATAATAATAATTAGGATTAATAGTAAACTAGAAAAGATATATTAAATAAAGAGTTGAAAGAGAGTAAGAATTAATAGGGAAGGTTTAGTTAGAAGATAAAGAAAAGAATAATAATAATAAATATAATTATTATATTTATTATTATTATTATTATTCTTTTCTTTTTTTTCTAACTAACTATACCTTCCCTATTAATTCTTACTCTCTTTCAACTCTTTATTTAATATATCTTTTCTAGTTTACTATTAATCCTAATTATTATTATTATTAATTATTATTAACATTATTATTATTATTATTAATTTTCTTAATCTACTTATTCTCTATTAGTCCAGTTGTACCGTTGACCTTTCAACTCTTTTATTCTAACCGCTTGTTTCTTGTCCATTATTGACCTTTGACCTTCTCTTTATATTAACCTGCACTATCCTTTTAATCTATTTATAGCAATGACTAAGCATGAGTCATCGATTTTTAATTTAACATGTCACTTGGCCAACTCCTTTTCCAGTTGAACCCTGTTAGCAGGAGGTTAGTTCTAGGATTGAATATATATATATATAAAAGATGTCACATAAACACGTGAAATAACAATCAATGATCAAACCACAATATGAAATGGAAAACAAGACTAAGATATTCCAGCTTCAAATCAAATTTTCAAATTTGACTTTTGACGACGTTTGGCTTTTCGTAATTTCGTAATCCTACAATCTGGATGAAATAATTGGATATAAACAACTAAGCATACATCAACAAACCAATACTAGTTTGCTAAATTAGATAAATTAAGTTTCGAGTTATATTTCAGTCATAAATAAGTAATGGTTGGCTTTAAGCATTTAATTTAAAAACAAGTTTATAAATACTTCCTGAAAAAAGAAGTAATGCATCATCTCCCCTTTGTGGAAGGGTGAAAAGAACTCTTATTTCCCTTGAGCCTTCCTTAAAGAACCTTTTTGATAATAGGCTCCTTTTTTTTTAGCAGAAATATGCACTAAGATTCTCTTAGATGTTTGAAAGATTTAAATACCGTGAATGATGGATCGATCGCAGAACTCCAGTTGATTTATCCCATTCATTGATTCTCATCAATGAAGTCAGTTTTTCAACTTAGATAAAATGCATGCAATAAAACAAAATAATTATTAATAATGTTAGCTGTTAATATATTTTAATATCATTCTTACTCCTTCTACATCAGTTCTTCCTTTTCATTTATGACAGATGTATTTGAGGGGTCAGTATTCTTACTTAACTGTCTCTACTTGTCTGATATTTTTCAAGTTTATAATAAATTATAACATTTTTTTGTTGTAAATACTAAATTACAGATAACTATATCAAAAATAATAAATAAAACTGATCGATGAATTTGAAAATTTATTTACTTATATTAAAGTTGAGTGTAGGCTACTCCAGATTTTACTTTGCTATATTTTTTTATTATTATTTAAGGGTGACTATAGCTCTGTGTCTTAAAAAAACTATTGTGCTTCCACCCTTCTGTACTAAAGTACCCCAGCAGTTAGCTGTAACGTCTCCAAGAAACTCAGCACTTTTGATTGTTCCAGCGGTAAAAGTTCTTCTATGGTTCGTTGAGTCTCCCAAAGAACTTACCCTCTGTGCAGCAAAGTTGGATGACAGTCAGCCAGCAGGTGCAAAGGTCTTTCTTCCTCTTCTTTGCAGAATCTGCACAAACCATCATTGATATTGTCCATTCAGGCTACCTACGTTTCGGGAGAACGTGATTTCCTTAGGTTGGCTCCCATTAGTTAGCGCTTTTGGACCCTCTGCGCTTCCGGAAGTCCTTCTCCTTAGTATTACACAGGGGAAAATCCCTGAAGCTCCATTGGTGATATTTTGTTCGCCCTGGAGTAAGGCTATTTACTCAAGGGGGTCGCCTGGTACCCTTGAGACTCCGTTCGTAATGCAGTAACCCCTGTATCATCCATCCTTCGGCACGGATTGCATAACGCCTTGGATTGAGGTACTTTGCTATAAGTAAAGTAAGTAATCATGAAAAAATTTAATCTGAAGATATTTAAAGATTTAAATGTTTTGAGGCCTCTAACTTATTTTTGACATTTTCTTATTGCTGTCTGTATGTGTGAGTTGGTCGGTGTGTATCAAAAAGATTAATGGATTAAATTCACATTTTACACCAATGGTCTTATGTTGATGGGCTTGTAGTTTTTTGGGTGATAATGCATTATAGGAAAATCACATTTTTTTACCAAAATGTGATTTTTATGTAAAATTTTTTTCATCCGAAACTACTAACTCTAATGTTGACATTTACGAAATGTTATGAACCTGACCACTCTATTAACTGAAAAAACTTCAGTTTTTTGCAACAGTTGTTACATCAGAGTCTCTTCCTGTAAAGGCCAAACACCTAAATCAAGAGTCTTCAACCCGTGGGTCGGACTAAATTAAATAAATAATTTATTTATTAATAATTCGGCACAGCAATCTCATTAAAGTTAGTATTGATCAATTTTTTTTTAATTTTCCCTTTTTTTCTTTGTTGTTAATTTTATTTTTGTTTTCACTAAAGGGTCAAGAATAAATTTTGGCGTCAAAAATGATTCGCGATGTAAAAAATGTTGGTGATCCCTGATCTAAATGAATGCATTAAAAACTGAGGCCCTATTATATAACATAACAAGTCGCCTACAGGTTGATGGTGGTGAAGAAATATAAAGCACTTGTTGAATTAAAAAAAAACTTGTTTTATTGTTATAAAATGATTAATTAAATTCTCTTACAAAATCTAATTGGATTTAACATAAAGTTCCTGATGGGCAAGATGATAAGAATACTGATAATTCTGGATCCTGGCTATTCAGAACTTGTAAACTAGAAACTAACAAGTTTACTAGTTATAATATTTACTAGGAATAATTTTCATGTTATTATTAAAATCCATTATACGTGGGACGAAAATAAATCTGAGGCACATTGTCCCTCGGAGAGGACGTTAAGCCTGTTTTGATCTTCGCGTTCCTCGGCATTTTTGTGCCATAACCACTTAGTCAAGCCAGGCTCCAGGCCAGCTTTTTTGACAAGTTGCCCTTTAGCTACCTCCATTGAAACTATGGAGGTTCTAGTGGACCTCGTGAGGACGGGCAACGCAATGCTAAGCACGAATTCTGACAGTTATTCCGCAAAACGGTACCTAGGCCACGAGTAATAGACTAGCTAAAGCCCATGTAACTTGCGGAGATGATTACCGATAAGGTACTCAAAATTCCCTTATCGGTGGCACTTTAACTAAAGAACGCATATAACAAAGACTAGGGCTAGTATATATATATATATATATATATATATTATATGAATATTGATAAAAGTATCGACCGTGGAATAGAAACAAAACTAAAATTTATCGGGACTCGGTCAGTTCTTCAGGTTCAAATTAAACTCTCATTGCCAACGTTTCGGTTTTTATTTGAAACAAACCCTTTTATTTCTTATATTTCCTCTGTTTTTGTAGGCCTATGAAAAAGGTTTTAAATAAAAACCGAAACGTTGGCAATGAGAGTTTAATTTGAACCTGAAGAACTGACCGATTCCCGAATAAAGTTTTAAGTTTATGTATATTATATATATATATATATATAAAACTAGAATTTAAAAAAGAACACATAGAACGGAAACCACTGAACTCACTACTATATTTCGATGTCCTCGTCTTCAGGAAAAGAAGTGAATCGCTCCAAAGGTTGATAACGACTGACTTGGCGTTCGAACTGAAGCACTCAAACAGTGTAGCCAACTTTCGGAGGAAAGGTAGACAGGGAAGATAAAGAGATAAAAGCCAAATAAAAATTAAAAAAATGAAAACATGTAACTAAAATAAAATTAAAAGCTGACAACAACTTTAAAAAAAAAAAAAAAAATCAACGATTGAGGTTAAGCCCAGGAGCCGATCTACCGCCCAGAAGACTAATAAGTGCTTCTTCTGAAGCTCTCAGAGTAACTTTCGAATTAGTCTGATCAATCTGCCTCAGGACCTGTACACGGAAACAGTCATTAAAACTGAGTCCGTGAGAACTGGCATGAGTATCAACGGGAAGGTCACTGCGTTTGCCAACGGATGACCTGTGATTATTCATACGCAGGCTTAGCTTGGTGGAAGCCAAACCCACATAAAAAGAATCACACTGGGTGCAATCCAAACGGTAAACGCAGTTACCAGAGGTACAAGAGGTCTTGTGAGAGATAGGGTAGGTGCGTTTACTATGGACAGAGGTAAAGGAAGGAACAGGATTGATGATAGGACAAGTAAGACATCCACGACGTCCACATTGAACCATACCACCAGCAGTTTTTGGAGGCTTAGGAGAAGAGATGTGAGAGAAGATAGATTGAAGATTATGCAGGTTTGCGATAGGAAATGGAAGGTGCCTCACTAAAGACTGAAGAAGTACAGGAGGAAGAAGAAAGTATAGGGAAAAACTCCCTGACAACTGCACCCAGCCTATGAGCACCAGGAAAATAAGTGGTGATGAGGAAATTAGAGTCACTGCGATCCCTCCTAGGACCTGAATTATGATGAACGTCTGCAGGGACTATACGGTTGTTAATGAAATTAGAAGGATATCCTCGGTCAGAAAATTTCTGTTTCAATAAATCTATTTGGAAGGAACGATCTTTTATTCTGCTACAAATTTTATGGAGGCGTATGGACAATGATCTGGGGATAGCTTTTTTTACGTGGGAGGGATGGCAACTATTGAAATGAAGGTACTGCTGGGCGTTAGTGGGCTTGATATGGACAGATGTAGAAAGATGACCCCCATCGTAGGTGACGCTGACATCCAAAAATGTAATAAGGTACAGAGGCTGCTGTGTACTTTAATGAAATATGTTTACGTGAAGATTTGCTGCCATCATACACAAATATATATATATATATAGGTGTATAATGTAATCGGGATTCGGTCAATTTAATCAATTTAATTAACCGAATCCCGATTACATTATACACCTATTCTATCCAACGGTTGATATATTATTGAATTTGTTATATATATATATATATATATATAAAGATAATATAATACATATAGAGGGCGTTAAGCCGTTGGTCCTGAGTTTGTACTATCTATGTTAGGTACTCGTTAAAGATCTCTACTCAAAATAGACTTGAGTTAGGCAATATTTAGGACTCCCAATGTAGAATCAGTGTTGTCTGTGTGATATCATAAAGAGCCAATGTTCGGCCTGTGTGTGTTCCTTTGTGCAACCTAACCTAGAGCATAGACTTTCGGAGTTATATCAATCTTTCTAATCTAAACCACTTATCTCTTCAACCATTTCTATTTTGCCATTCTGAGTGACAACAAATCATTCATCAAGATCTGAAAGTCCGTTTTGTTCATTACTTTGCGACTGAAGGCTACAAGATATTTCATAATTAATTGTTGAATCAACTTCGCTTGTCTAATCCCTCTCTTCGATCATAATATAATCAAATATCTCTTCAAAGAGACATTAATGAGACCTACTCATAAATAAAATACATACAAGAAGGTCCAGGAGCTTTTTGTGCCACCAATGGTTAAACCCCTGATTTCTGTTGCTTTAACCTTTATTTTTTTTTATTGCAAATTCAATATTAACAACTTTTCTGATTACAGACAATCTGTAGTTTAGGTACCCAATAAATAAAAAAAAAATTATAATAAAACAATTACTTAATTGGACTTACAGTAAGTCTTAGTGTAGCTCAGTGAAGGACTTTTAGTGAAGAAAACCTGATAACACTGAACCTGAAAACCTGAAGAAAACACTGCATATTAACTTGTGAACCTCTACTTTATTATATCTATTCCGTATGGATACTTCTATAACCGTTTTGTTCTAAATCTAATTGTAAAAGGCCTTACATGAAAAAAATACTTTTACTTTAAATAATTTTTTCCTATATTTTAAATAGTTTGCTATAATACATGTAATTAGCTAAGGTTGCATTGATATTTGTAATTTTTTTTTTACTTTAATTCTTTGCACCAAAATGGCACAAATAGTAGCAGTTGTTGGATAAAAAAGGTTTAGACGATGTTTATTACAATAATAACTTTTATTACGTAAATCAGATTGCATAATTGAATTTCATTTCTTATATTAATTGATTTTTGTTGGTGATTATGTTGACAATATATAGCTAAGGTAATAATTACCTGATAGTGTCAAAGGATAATTTATATTAAATTCCTTTATTTTAATATCTGTTAATAAATATATGTCACCTTTTGAAGAAAGAATGCGAAGCTGAGAGGTGTTATTTGTGAAGGGAAGGGGTCTGAGAGGTAGCATGACAAGCCTGACGGGAGTGACACCTTGTCTCCTTATCTGCAATTAATGCCTGCTCAGACCTTACCTGCCTCTGATTAGAAACTTACCAGCTTCCTCCTCTGCCATCCAAGTGTCTTCTACAAAACCAAAAACCCTTTATTCATTCACAGCCGTCTCTTATGCAACGCTATTCTTTTTTTAAGTACTATCCACAACAAAGTTTTCATTACAGTCATCAACTTTAGCTTTATTTAAATAATTCTATGACTGTCTTTGGTGACATCCTTAGAATCTCTTGCATTGCAATCACATTGCAAATCCACACACTATTTTTCTTTGTAAAATATAACTTATAATGTAATACTTAGTTTTTTTTTGTTTCAAAATTTTATACTTTTGCCTATGAAAAAAGTTTTAAATAAAAACCGAAACGTTGGCAATGAGAGTTTAATTTGAACCTGAAGAACTGACCGAGTCCTGATAAACATATACATAAGGAGCAGACTTCCTTCTAGAAAACTTTTCTTTCATATCTGGTGTTTTCGAGTGTCACGTATACTATATAGAAATTTTCTTCTAAAACCAATTACTAAAGTAAAACTATTTTATAATGGCACGCACATTGTGTCAACATTGAGCATTCTCAGGGTATTTTAGAAACTAACTTTAACTATGAATTAATACCTAATTTAACAATAATTAAAAGTAATATTTTTTTTATAAAGAATAAATGATTCATAAATCATAACGTGGGACCAACCCGTTCTACAATACAATAAGATCCTGCCAAATAACCAGTAACTGTTTAACCGCAGTCATTGCAATAGTAGCCAATAAGGATAACAAATTACTTTATAAAAATATTTCTTTTTGAAATATATATTATTTCATATTTAAAACGTAAGTATTTTATAAAACTAGATAATGAATTTCATATTAAACTTATTTTTGTTAAAACTACGTTAGAATATCATTTTGTTTCGTAAAATTAAAATAAACCTGATTATTTCGGTGTATTTTATATCCATATACCCACATATAAATATATTTATATCCACATATATTTATATCCCCATACCCTCCACTGGGGTGTGTGGAGTTTGAGTATTATTTGTAATGCCAGCTTCGATTATGGATTCTCATCAATAAGGTATTTAGACAATTGCTCGTACTTGAAGATGATTGTTGGCATAAAATTGTAAAACCAAATAACAAAATAATACGAATGGTAATTTATTGAAGCGTTGATTCGGCCAGGAATTGCAGATCATCCGTCCTTCATTTGATAGGTCACTCAACGTTAGATACTGATTTTGAATGTATTTGATTCTTGACATATTAAGAGCATCCACTTAAGCAATCCAAGAACTGATGTTTTCTTAAAGTACATTCTGGTATGTTGGCATTCAATTGTTTCCAGTCACAAATTATATGAATTATTTCAACTATAACTATATCTATTACAAATTCATCATAATTAGCAAATGCTTCAAAGCATTTAAGAAAAGTAAATTAAAAACAAATTTACAATCATCTGTTTGATGATACATTTACTTATAGTAAACTTGAGTGCAGACCTACACTGTTAATTAATTAAAAATATATGAACTCCACAAACATAAAGAAGTGAAAGTCAATACAGACTTCATTCTTTCTGCAGTTATGAAGTTTATTATTGAGTAAATTATTATATTTTTTTCATATATTTTCCAAACTCTGTTTTTTAAAATGCCTAAAAAAGAGCTAAACAGCAGTATAATATTGACCTAATTTACAAAAATGAACCAGTTTTATGATTCAATAATACCCGAAAATTGTATCCAACACTATAGTCTATATAAGGAACAACTTTATTTTAAAAAAAAATATAAAAAATCAATTTGGGGAGTATTCAAAAAAAGTCAATTTGTTTAAGTTCGAAATTTAATTTAATTATTGTTATTATTTACTTATAATAAACCATCTTACTATTAATAATACGTCAGAACAATATTTTACTGAAGATTTAAATAATCCTCTCTATAACTTGTACAAAAACCAAATGTACAAGTATTTCATACTGGGGTAAATGGATAATAAAAGTCTCCACACAAAAGAAGTTTTTTTATTCAAACTACGCGTTTCAAACACTTCGTGTTCAACATCAGGTAAACACAACTTCCAGGAAGCTTTGAGGACAGACAACCTTCGAACGTTGAGTCAACCTGATGATGAACACGAAGTGTTTGAAACATGTAGTTTAAATATAAAAAAAAACTTCTTTTGTATGGATACTTTTTATTATAATTTTACCCCAGAATGAGTAAATACCACGCAATTACGGATTGCACAACTAAGGAGTTCAAGAATTTAGAAATTGTGACATCCTTAGTATGGTTATACCAGTTTTTAGTTACAACTTTAAATTGGCAAAGTAGATAGAAATTCAAGAGGATTGATTGAAAGGCCAAATTCGAAAACTTTAGCTTTTTCCGTAGTGGAAATAATATATTTTATTTGGTTTTAAAAGTAATGTCTCAAAAGCATTCATTTCCTGCTTTTTACTAAAATTTCCTTTAGACATGGTCACTGGTGAGTATAAAAATAATATACAACATAACTCGGATTAAGAGTAGGACTGGTGTAGTGCTAAGCTTGTTTTGTCACTTGTACAGCTGCCTCCTTCTGTAGAAAAGAGAAACATCTTCTTCAAGTCATTCCTTGAAATGACTTAAGCGTTTCTTAAAGTTGTCACGTATCTATTATCAGTACTCGAAATTGACTTCAGTACGGCTTAGTGCAGGGCAGGTAGATATGGGATCAACTCAGTTGTAATAAAACTATCTGTCTATGTCTGTACCGTGCCTCGAACGCATTTTAGATACCTACTCGACATTATCTTAATTATGGCAATGTGCAAGACACAGAGATATGGGAAAACACTCATTCTTTTCTGGGCTGGCTGTAAGTATTTATTGGAAACGCTTACCCGAAATATTCTATTCTTCTCTCTAAAACTCACGATCTATTGAACAATAACACAATTACTATTAATAAAAAGTCAGAACTATATTTTACAGAAGATTTAGAAATAAGAACCTCTGAATTACTTGTACAGAATCAAATACAAGTATTTCATACTGGGGTAAATGGAGAGCACAAAGTCAGATCTTCAGTTTATTTCTGATGCCAATATTTTGTATGCCCTCAGATAGTATTCATTACACTGATGTCTAACTGTATGGTGGTTTGGTGACAGATCATTCTTTCTTGAGCCCGTTATCATAATGTCTGAGAAAACTTAATCCCAATAGTACTTTAATGACTTTGTAATTAATTGAAAGTTTAATAGTGGACTTAAAAATTGAAATACTTTAAAAATTGTTCAAATGAGAATAATACTATTTTTCTCTTATCAATCATGATCAATTGAAATTTGGTATTTGAGATATTTATAATTATTTTAAAATGGTTTACAATGATCAAAAGTTTTAATTTTGTCTATTTATAAAATTTGAAAAATGCTATTTATAATATTTATACATCTAATTTGATAGTTCTATTTGAAATCACTATAGATGTTTTAATTCCATTGCTGAATGTTTCTTCCGACTATGTATATTGAAGTAAATGTCTGTGTGTAAATGTCTAGAAATGTCACGGAGTCTGCATAAAAGTATTCATTTCTCAATTCTTATGAAGCAGAATTCGTTGGTCACAAGGTGAATTATTACTTGCTTTTGTTTGTCAATCTGATTAACGTGTACATGATCTGGTACAGGCTAGGCACGTGGTTTCCAACCTGTGGGGCGCGCCCCCCTAAGGGGGCGCGAAGGGCTGCCAGGGGGGGCGCAAGCACTTCATAAATAGAAAAATTACTTAGTTACTAAGTAATTTTTCTAAATACAATTATAAATTATTTCAAATGCTACTTTATTACGTTTTTACGTACGTATTTTATTACGTTTTGCGACATCATACTTGTGTGAATCAGGATTTAGTTCAGTTGCTGTTCTCAAAACAAAATACCGTTCTTGCTTAGTAATAGAAAAGGAATTACGGGTCTTAATTTCATCACATTCTCCAAGATTTGAGAAACTCTGCTCAGAGAAGCAAGCGCAACTATCACACTAGTAAAGGTAAGCCTATACATTCAATCATACATATGAGTACATAATTATGTATTGTATCATTTTTTATCTCTGACTTGTGCCGACTATGACAGTAAATAGCAATATTTAAACCAGAGTGGAGGGGGGGGGGCGCAGGGAACTTATTATTTAATGAAGGGGGGCGAGAATTCGAAAAGGTTGGAAACCACTGGGCTAGGCCATACTTCTTCTCTCTTTTCATTCCCTCTGTACTTTTTTCCTTTCATCAACAACACCTTTTCAGATTTACATATGAATCTGTGTACATATGTACACGTTAAGTTATTAAATAATAACTAGCAAACCTTCTCGTCTTTGACGGGTACTTTTCAAAAATTGGACATTATACATGCTATCCCAAAATATCATTAGAGATTATAGAATAGTAGAAAATATCATTATTAGTACCCTGTTAGTAAATGTCTCTGTGTACATCACATTAGCTGTTTGTCCTTCAGTACATCTTGAACTCTGGGAAACACCTTGTCAATAAGCTGTTGTTGGGAGCTTAAACGCAAATGGCATTAAAATCAACTATATACCTACTTGATACACCTGTATATTTTTAAAATAAACATGTCTGTGTAGATAGTTAAAAACGGTTTAAAAGTCCATAACTTTGCTTCTATGATGAATCTTCAATCCATTCAAAACTTAGATTTTAAGTTAGACATACACAAAGCTACTGTCAAAGTTCCAGCTCACTATGTCTTATGGTGGCTTAGTTTACTTGTGACATGATTTTGTGGACAAACCGACAGACAGACAGAAATTTTTCAAAGGGTGAATTCGGTTTCTCTAATGTATGAAACGTAAAGAAAACTTGAAATGAGTCAGTTCTAAGCAATGTACAGATAAAAACCTTTCTTTTATTTATATAGATTTCTTTGATAAAAATTGTTATAAAAATATTCTTCAAAAAAATTTTGGTTGTTGTTATTCGGTAAATCTGAAAAGGTGTTGTTGATGAAAAGAAAAAAGACAGAGGGAATGAAAAGGGAGATGAAGTATGACCTAGCCTGTACCAGATCAGGCACGTTAAAAATCCCCTTCTACATGCACTTGAGTGAGGATTTAGGACTCCCGTTTTATTGTTGGTGCCAAATAATAAATGAGTCACACTTTCTTCTCCTTAAGGAATACGAAAAGAATATACAACCTACAATTTTGGAATTGGTAAAACAAGCAAATGATTATAATTAAACGATTGCCTTTTCTAAGCAGTTAAATTTTCCTTAATATCGATACAACTTATATGGAAGTCTTAAAATTTGATAATTTAATAATTCCATCGTCAAAATAAAATAAAATAAATACTCCACTGACTGGCGTTTTTTTATTTGTTTTTTCATTTTTGGTTTGTTTTACATATTTCTATTTCTCTTGGGATACCATGCATGAGAAAAAAACACTCCCCCTTTTCATATGAACTGACTATGCCACGAGATTATACCCTGTTTATATTTTTCTAAAATAAAATCAATTTTATCACGGCCCTGTCAGTTCTTCAGTTTTAAATAAAGCTCTCAATGACGATATTTCGGTTTTTACTTAAAACATTTTTCATAGGCCTAAAAAATAGAGGAAATATAAGAAATAATTAATAAATAATTATTATTATAATTAATAAATAATTATTTCTTCTATTTCCTCAGTTTTATAGGCATTTGAAAAAGGATTTAAATAAAAACCATAACGTCGGTATTAAGTGTTTAATTTGAACCTGAAGAACTGAGCGTGTTCTCATAATTTTTATTTGTTTTTTTCTACTTCATGGTCCATACTTTTATCAATATATATTTTTATAACCAAAATTAAAGTTTGTGAGGACTCAGTCAGTTCTTCAGGTTCAAATTAAACTCTCATTGTCAAAGTTTCGGTCTTTATTTAAAACCTTTTTCATAGGCAGAAGTATCAAATTTTCAAACAGAAAATCTAAATATTATATTAAAAATTATTTTACAAAAAAGATAATCTTTAATGTAATACTTAGTTTTTCTGTTTCAAAATTATATACTTCTACCTATGAAAAAAGTTTTAAATAAAAACTGAAACGTAGGCAATAAGAGTTTAATTTGAACCTGAAGAACTGACCGAGTCCTGATAAACTTTAATTTTGTTTCTGTTTTACAGTCGATACTTTTATCAATACATATTTTTATACTATTGATAATTTTTTATACAAATTTTTTTATATAAATTAGATATAAATATAAATATAAATATAATTTATATAACTAGACATAAATTATAGATAGATAATATATTTTTTTTATAAACACTTTTTCTTCTTCTTGGAATTTGGTCTGGGTTAATATATGGAATCACCTTTTCGCCAACGTTTCGTCTTTATTTTAAGACATCCTCAGGGCTATAAATTAACAAATGTCCATTGTTTTTTGTTAGTTTATAACCATGAGGATGTTTTAAAATAAAGACGAAACGTTGGTGAAAAGGTGATTCCATATATTAACCTTGACCAAAGTCCAAGAAGAAGAAAAAGTGTTTATTAGTGATGGTTGTCAAGAAAACAATACGTTATTTTTTTTATATTTAAGTTATTGTATATATAGATATTTTTTTTTATAGTTTGTGAGTTTATATTCTACGGTCATTAAGTTCAATGACTTCTAAGATTTTTATTATTTTAATCCGTAAAGTAGTAATAAAAAAAATTAAATTCCTATATTTTCTCGGTCACACCTGAGTCAGTAACTAGTCAGATAATAAACCTATTGTATTTATATATATAAAGATTTCACATAAACACGTGAAATAACAATCAATGATCAAACCACAATATGAAATGGGAAAACAAGACTAAGATCTTTCAGTCATAATAAGCGGTCTTCGTCAGAGTCAACTGAAAGTTGGATTTTTGTCTCTGACGAAGGCCGCTTGTTACGGTTGAAATATTTTAGTCTTGTTTTCCCATTTCATATTGTGGTTCGATCATTGATATATATATATATGCATAAAATTCGAAAAAAACGATCCAAACTGGACGAAGGTTGCACGTAGCGTACTAAAATTCACTCAAAATTCGAAAAAAACGATCCAAACGCCGGTTTCCGGCGTGCTTGGTCGCCCATTCTCTTTTCTCCTGAAGACAGATCATCCGAAAATTTGAGTTTTTAAGTGTGTCTCTTTCTCTGTGTGTTGCTTTTCTTCATTTTTGAACTTATATATATATATATATATATATATATATTATGTTATATATATATATATATATATATATATATCAATGATCAAACCACATTAAGAAAATGGGAAAACAATACTAAGATCTTTCAACCGTAACAAGCGGTCTTCGTCAGAGTCAAAAACCCAACTGGGTCAGTTGGGTCATTTGGTTTTTGGTTGAGTCTGAACCAAAACCAAATAAAAGATCCATATTTTAGCCTCTTGTTATATCCAAATAGATGTTAAAAAAAAGTTTGCATATGAGGTAAATTTTTCATTTTATTATATAGAGTCAAATATAAGTCAACGTTATATTTGACTCTATATAACGAAGACCTTCTTGTTACGATTGAAAGATCTTAGCCTTGTTTTCCCATTTTCTTATTGTGGTTTGATCATTGATTGTTATTTCACGTGTTTATGTGAAATTTATATATATATATAATATATATATATATGGTTATATATATACATATATCTGATAACAAAGATTTATTTTGAAATATAAATATGGAATGGGCTATAAATTATATAAGGAATCATTTTGAAATTTAAAGTTGAAGTGGTGAATTGAGAAGCGCATTGGATAAGTGGTTTGAAGAGATACAAAGCATGCGGACAGTGACGGGGCAGCGAAAGAGAACTGAGCTGAAGTCAATTAGAGCCTCGAAGACCTTGAAGAAGCACCCGAGTCGATTAGCTCTGTCGGGGCCGCACCGCTAACCTAGTTGCAGTTTTCACTTGCCTTCCACAAACATCTCCGCCTAAACACTTTACTCAATCAATCAAGTAAATTACCTAACATCCCTTCACTCAATTATCTAATTTATATCAAAATAAATTTATTTTCATAATTGACTTATTTTTTTTTTTAAATATTAAATTCTTGATCTCTCGTGTCTTTATTTGAATATCTCAGTAACTTCTTAAGCAGAATTGTTGATTATTTTGGATTTGTGAATGTTTGACATTAAAATTATATCAAATTTGAAAGTGTATTAGTTTTATTTTGGTCATACTTTCTTAAAGCCTTACTTTAAAATTACTTATCCACCTTACTCAAAACTGTAATAACTATTTGAACAAAGCAAAATGCATAAAGAAGTAAAATGGTAGTAGTTTTTCTACGATAGAAATAGTTTTTCAATTTGAGTCTGATTTTTCGTATAAGCTAAAAAAATTATAAAAATTTTACCAGAATATACTATTTTCTAACAATACTCAAAAATGAATTTTACTTTTTAGAAAAAATTACTATAGCCTTTTTTTCAAAAAGGTTTAGTTTAACAAAAAAAAATTGTTTTTCTTTTAAATCAAGAAATTGATTAATACTTGAAATTTTATCAGTGTAGAATCAATAGGTAGTATTATAGAAAGGGGGCCAAATAATAAATGTTTCACAATTTCCGCCCCTAGATCAACACAAAGAGGTGAAAGCCTTATAAGTGTGGGCGTTGGAAAGAAGACTTGAAATCTTATTATACGTAATCTATCAAATGATGAGACAAATGGATTGGTAACGTCAAATTGGATACGTTTATGTGTTCTCTTACTCATCTGCCATACACACATAAACACATACACACACACACACAACACCACTTAACACACGCACATACATCCATACGCACACAGACACACATACAATACATGCAGCTATACACACTAACATACTTACATTACCCATACACATACGCCCCACATACATATCACACACAACACACACACACACACACACACACACACACACACCACACACACACACAAACACACACACACACACACACACACACAACATAACACAACACACACACAACATAACACACGCACATACATCCATACGCACACAGACACATATACAATACGACACATACGCCCCACATACATATCACATATATATATATATATATATATATATATATATATATATGTGTGTGTGTGTGATGTGTGATGGGTCTCCAACCGTCTCTGAACCAGTGCGCTTGGTTTCCCTCTCTTATCTCTCCTGAAGACGGTTCAAACCGAAAATTAGAGACTGTAAGTGTGTTCTTTTGATTTCTCTATGTTTCTTTGTTTATATTGAACTATATATATATATATAAAACTATATTGACACAAAGAACACTCAGAAATGAAACAGAAACTCACTACTATATTTCGGTGTCTTCGTCATCAGGAAGATAGAAACGTTTCGCTCCGCAGGCAGACAACGACTCATATATATAGCACACGTTACCTAACGTTTTGGAAACCTACTTTTATTTTACTTTACTCTACATACAATAAATAAATAAAAATATTTCCCTTTTGAATACTAACTCATCGCAGACAAGCGTTTTGATATCTAAAAAGGTGTTTAATAGTTATAAAGTTTAATAACTACTCTACTGTTCTACTCTTCTCTGTTCTAGGTATTGGTTAAAGAAACACTTGTCATTCCACTTCCCTAGCTGAAGAGACGAATAGAAGCCGAAATTTAAACTGCCGAGATTATTACCTATATAATCAAATATTGATCTCTATACTTATGAAATAATTGAAAAAGCAATAGAATAATTATAACAATATCCTTATATAAATGTAAAAAAAATCCATAGTCGAAATAACTGATTTATCAACCAATTCCTCTCTGTTACTGTTCATGTAAAATGTAATAAATAACCAAAATAGTATTAATAGTAATGCTAATTGTAAAACAAACATGTAGCATTGAAGATGACATAAATACCATATATGTCGAAACGTCGGAAAAAAGGACTAGTTTCAAAATCATTAGACCTGAACCCTCAAAAAAATTACATGATATAAATATTGGGTCAAGAAAACAAATCCTATATATATACTTATTCGTTGGAAATACGATCTGAAACGGACAAATATAGTTCAGTGTAGAAAAAGAAGCAGAGAAATTAAAAGCACACACTTACAGTCTCTAATTTTGGTTTGAACCGTCTTCAGGAGAGATAAGAGAGCGAAATCAAGAGCACTGGTTTAGAGACCGTTGGAGACGGTTTTCAACCGTCTCTGAACCAGTGCGCTTGGTTTCCCTCTCTTATCTCTCCTGAAGACGGTTCAAACCAAAAATTAGAGACTGTAAGTGTGTGCTTTTAATTTCTCCATGTTTCTTTTTTTAGATTGAACTATATATATATATATTAGTCTGCAGCAAACATGTTAATCCAAGTTTAACCATGTTGATTACACCGAATCCATCAGAGAACCCAAGTTAAGTAATATTAAGCGTGGTTGGAATCTAGATGGGTGACACTATATGTCTTTGGAGCACTCGATAATGTGACTTGCCATGATTTTCAATGGATTCAAAATCAAAAAGGATCCATATTTTAGCCTCTTGTTATATCCGAACAAATGTTAAAAAAAAGTATGCATATGAGGTAAATTTTTCATTTTATTATTTTTTGAAATGACTTTTATTTTTAATAATATCCACGACAATGCAGTCTTTTCATAATATTTAAGTCATAAATTGAGAGAGATACATTATTTAACTACCTTATGTTTGAAAATTTAAGCAAATTCATCAAGTTTTGAAAGTTGTTTTGGAGTACCAGTGTTGGTTTTCTTTAAACAGGAGTAAATTTGATGACTGGGGAGTAGCTGTGAGGCAGGTGAGTCCAGCCGTGGGTCTGAACTCGCTTGCCCTAGACTTATTTCTGGACTAATGGACCAAAATAGCGTCTAGTCGAAGGCACAGTGGCCGACTTCCTCTACCTTGCTTGGCGATTCTCCGCCCTGGTGACGGAAGATCTCAGTATCACGTGCTGCGCAAGAGCGCAGCACCACAGCCTCAATACTCGCTAAAGTCATTGGCGCTTTTCTCAAAGCCACAACTCATATAAATTATTTACTTTTAAAAAATCATCTTCACTCGACTGTCAACTTAAACTTACTAGAAAACTTAAGCTTGAATAACTTAGAATGTCAAGAATGGTTAAGTACAACGATTTACGATGTCTTTAAAGAAAATATGGGTTTAAGATATTTAGGTATAACTCATATATATATATATTACGTTGATAAAAAGATTTCACATAAACACGTGAAGTAACAATCAATGATCAAACCACAATAAGAAATGAGAAAACAAGGCTAAGATCTTTCAACCGTAACAAGCGGTCTTCGTCAGAGTCAAAAACCCAACTGACAGAGTCAAAAACCCAACTCAGTTGGTTTTTTGACTCTGACGAAGACCGCTTGTTACGGTTGAAAGATCTTAGTCTTGTTTTCCCATTTTCTTATTGTGGTTTGATCATTGATTGTTATTTCACGTGTTTATGTGAAATATGTTTATATATATATATATATACTTTTTCGTTGGAAATACGATCCGAAAAGGACAAATATAGTTCAATATAGAAAAACAAACATAGAGAAATTAAAAACGTCCTAATTTTTAGGACGTCACCCAAAAACGTCCTGAATCGTTCAATTTGATCTACAATTTACATTGAATTGTCATTAATGTTGAAAAAAAAAACATTTAATAAATTTAACAAATCCATTAGAGATTGTATCATTTAATATAAAGATAAAAAGTAAAATATCATTTATTTATTATCTTAAATATCATTTATTTAAGATAAAAAATAAAAGTGCATTTTATAAAGTTCTATGTCTACCATAAATTAAAAAAAAATGTTAAACTTTTGTTTCTTTGTCGTATTGGCAGGCTGTTGATATTGCTGCTAATTTATTCACTTACAGGTCAATATTTAAAATAACAGTGCTTCCAGTTCTCTGCGGTTTGTTTTACTTTTTACGATTACATTGTAAATACATCTTTATTTTTTATTCGTTTATAATGTTTTTAACTTTATTATTATTAGTTTTATTGCAATATTGGGAATTTCAAAAAAATTACGTCACAACACAAAAAAGAAATTTAATATGACAACTAATAACGCGTTTTGAACACTTAAAGTTCTTCTTTAGGTTTACATCTAAAAAATATACATATCTGCGAGCTATAAGAACATCAGAGTGATTTATTTGAGATTCAATACAATATATATGAATGATTAAACCACAATAAGAAAATGGGAAAACAAGACTAAGATCTTTCAACCGTAACAAGCGGTCTTCGTCAGAGTCAAAAACCCAACTGACGAAGTTGGGTTTTTGACTCTGACGAAGACCGCTTGTTACGGTTGAAAGATCTTAGTCTTGTTTTCCCATTTTCTTATTGTGGTTTGATCATTGATTGTTATTTCACGTGTTTATGTGAAATCTTTTAACAATAAATATGAATGCTGAATCACACTACTGAAGTTTTCATATATTCACATATTGTATTCAATTTCAAAGAATTCACTCTGATGTTCAGAAAAATATACACTAAAGATATGTATATTTTTTAGATGTAAACCTGAAGGAGAATATTAACCTTTTCACTGCAGCCGAACAGTAACACTTCATGAAGGCTGAATTTCAAAACATGATTTTTTTACCCTGTGCTAAATTTTTTTTTCCATCCTTTTTTGTTGATCAGGTATACGTAACCTGATCAAAAATACGTATATATATACGTCCAACATATATACGTGTATATACTGGTGATGGATAATTGTATGACGTATATGTACGTCATTAGCAGGGAAAGGATTAAGTGTTCGAAATGCGTTGTTAGTTTTCATATTAAATTTTTTTTTGTGTTGAGACGCAATTTTTTGAAATTTCCCAATATGAATAAATACCAAACTATTACAGATTGCACAAGTAATGAATTACAATACAATTTTTACATTTGTACAGTTTGTACAAAAGAGATTTAGAAAGGTATGTAATCGTAAATCCTTTCGATTTTCTTGAACTTCATTAAAGCAATATGATGCAAATGAAATGCAGTGAAAGACGAGAGTTACGATACCTGTATGTCTTACATTCCACTATCTTGAGAAGATTCTGTAATCTATATGTCTTTTGGCTCACACAAGTAAGAATTTACGACTCGCATAAGTGTGCAGGCATCTATTGAAATGTCTTGAATAAAATCTATCAACTGACCACGTCTATTCCTTAGCAGTTGTAAATTAAAGTAAACTAAAACATAAAATAAATTAATTTTTTTCAAAATTTTTGCATTTATCATGCTCACTTCAAATATTGTAGAATTAATTCTTCTTTTTTCTTTTTATAATATACAGGTAAATTTTCAGGCTATATATTTTGCATTTGTATTATATTCTTTGTATATTACAATACAAAGGAATCCAATGTTATGTTGTGTCCAGAATTAAAAATAGATCAAACATATAGGTATCCAAGAATACGTATAATCATATACTCATCTTTATGCATTTACTGGGAAAGTTACTTGCATTAAATGGGTATCCTTAGAGTTATTGGCGTATATTTTTAATAAAAAAAAATTAATTCAGTATTTCAGTATCAACAATCTTCAATTTGAATACCGTATTTTCTAGGCTTTGTGGGAATTTATTGCATATAGGTAAATAAAATTTTCTTTATTGTTCAATGGACGAACCAGTTTTATTATTATCAATAAACACTTTTTCTTCTTCTTGGAATTTGGTCAGGGTTAATATATGGAATCACCTTTTCACCAACGTTTCGTCTTTATTTTAAGACATTCTCAGGGCTATAAATCAAGGCCAGCTTCTAAAAACGAACCGACAAAGGCTTTGTTGGTTCGGTATTAGAAGCTAGCCTTGATTTATAGCCCTGAGGATGTCTTAAAATAAAGACGAAACGTTGGTGAAAAGGTGATTCCATATATTAACCCTGACCAAAATCAAAGAAGAAGAAAAAGTGTTTTTTAGTAATTGTGGTCAACTAAACAATACCTTTTTATTGTTATCGTTATAGTTGAGTAATTTTTTTTTACTATTACCAGGGAAGGAAATGTGGGCGAGTAAGTTTGTTATGTTGGTGGAAAAGAACACTTTCATGCATGCAGTAATCAACATGGACAAGTTATATGAAGAAAAATAATCGAAAAAATGGTCTTGAAAGGTTGCACATACTGGAAATTTACAAAAAAAAAATTCTTTACACTTGCAACAAGAAACTGTGTTGGTGTTAGCTACTAACATATCACCAGCGTTTGCCTGATCTCGTAGCTTTGTTACTCTGTCAGTGACTATATTTCAGTGTCTTAGTAGACCGCAATGATATTAGGGGTTTACATTCTCTTTTTATCAAACCTTATAAACTGAAATAACAATGAAATCTGAAAATTTTTCTATTTTCAAACAATGGTATTTAAAAACGGTTCAAACATTTTAGATGAGCACTGTTTTATTTAACAGATAAATAGCAAAGTAGAATTTCCTTATTAACATAGAGTTAAACCTAATTGTTAATTATTATAGAAGTTTTTCTTTTGTATGAGTAAATTTGGAACACAAATTTTAAACCAAAAAACTAACTTTATATAAATCTGAACCTTGCTAAGAGTACGTAGAACTTAACTGGTCTAAGCCCAGACTACTCTTATAGGTCAATGTTCCTCTTTTTACTAAGAAGAACATCTGTTTTCATAAATATAAATGAAAATTATTTTCCTGTTATTTTGATAATATTTTAACTATCATTGCATTCACAGACAAGATTTATATTATTCCAACATTTTTTTTAAAATTTCCACTAATTTTATAGTAGAAACTTTCAGTTATTAATTATAGGCATTTATTTAACACCAGGAACTATTGATAACGCTGTTATCACTATCAGTGAAATGTTCAAGGCACATTAAAATAAATGAGTTAATTAAATTCATTGTTAATAAAAGTTCCACAAATGCTGTTTCCTTATAGTAAAATTGAGACACATTTTTTTTAAACCAGTTAGATAATTATCTTTTGAATTGAATATTTTTGTTTTAAGAAGGCCCATTAATCGTTTTATTTAGATGGCTTTGATTTAAGCCGAATCATTGTGAACTGGCGGCCATTGTGCTGGAATTAAACTACGCATCAGGAAGTGGCTTTAAACTTGTTTTAATAATTGGAAGTTTTTTCAGCTAATTAATAATTTCTTTCAACAATGCTGCAAACAGTAAGTACTATTATATTTAAAATCAGTTGTATATTGTAGTTAATACTATTTGGATCATGATAATATAACTAGATATAATTATACCATTACTTTAGAATGAATGAATCTTTAGGTTAGCGTCCCTATTGGTAAACTCTATTGGTTACTTTCAAATAAAAATAAGATCCTAAAGTAAAGATTGAAATCAAGTAAAATAAATCAATCATAATATTAAATTATGCTTTAAAATGCTTAATAATGGTTTATTTATAAAATAATATTTACATTATCTTGTAGTACATATCTATTGAAAAATGTTTTTCATAAATACCAGCCCTACTCAAAAAGATCCAATACAATTATTCATTTATTATTGTTTATAACTGTCATTGATTTTAATATTATCGAATTTGTTTGATTTAGTAACATATTTTTTACCATAAATAAATAGTATAAAGGTCTAGAGTTTTAGCTGTGTTTGTAATTATGATGTATTATTTTATTATATGTTATTTATTTTAGGATGCATTATTATTAATAATATGTATTATTATTATTAGATTAGAATATTAATTAAATTAGCTTTCTTCCAACTCAACCTTTAAAAAGGAATCATTACTGTTTTTGGTTATGTTGGAAAATAAGTTTATAATGGACAATAGATTTCATGTTTATATGAAATTATTATACATTATATTCGTCAAAATATATTTCACAAGTATTAGCAATAAATTTCTAACATTTCTTATTCTTATAAACGGATTAAATTAATCATAAGTATGAAAATAATCAAAATATGAAACTTTGTGGTTTAAAGGGATCTTATGAATTTATTATATGCATATATTTTATTGATCAAACAACGTAACCTAATTTAAATTTATTTAAAGTTATAAATTATTTTAACATAAACATTAATTCCTGGCATTTGAATTATAAGATGTTATAAATGGCATGTAAATCTTAATGATTTGAAAGTCACTGATTCAATATTCAAATGCAGTAATAGGTATTTCTTTTATCAGTTGATACATATATTTTTAAAATTATTTCACAAATTTTAAATAATGATTTTTAGTAGAAGAATGTTCAAGTTTTGAATGGGTAGGTTCTGAAATGTAAAGAAGAAAAAAATCATAATGTTACAATGGTTTTAGCCGCTTTACCTACAATCATACTGAAGTACCGAAAACTTTCTCAAGGCTAACTGGAATTTTATCCAGAATGATTAAGACATTTTAAAATCATTGTAAACATTCCGTCTTTTTCTGAAAATAAGACATCCTCTGAAAATAAACCCTAGTGTGATTTACGAAACACTTTGGAATGTAAGCCCTTCCCTGAAAATAAGCCTTAGTTAAAATAATATGAATTAAATACCACAATAAACAACATATATTAATTAAAATACTCTTTACATATTGTTTTATATATTGATATTGATATATTTATATATTGTTTATTGTGGTATTTAATTCATATATTATATCAAGAGTTATTGTTGATTATTAATTTTTTGAAAATAATATGAGTAATATCATTATTTAAAAAAATTCTGTTGAATTTAGTAGATATCTCTAGCTGCCCTAACATTTTATAGAATTGTTTGGAACAAAACATACCAAGAAATTTCTTGTTTACCTCTACAGTTCGTTTCAAGGAATGCACTAATTATTATAAAGTTGAATTTGTCTTCACAATACAATATATTGCAACAGTCTACATAGAGTGACGGGGCAGGTACAACGTTTTTGCATTTTAGTTTTGTAAATCTGATTATTATCTAGTACTTATTGTACTTGAAGCCTTCTCTCTATAATAAGTCCTAGCACGTATTTTGGACCTAAAAAGAAACAATACAGTGTCTTATTTTTGGAAAAAGACGGTAGATGCACAGAGATATTTTGTTTGTATATAAAAAAAGGTCATCTATTCTGACATTGAGAGGGGAAGTTTTAGTAAAATGCCGGAGTGTTTCAGTTCTTAGAAGTGTAATTAATTGAAGTCGGCTTGTTGTTCTGTAGATCTTATTTTCAAATATGACTGCTTTACTTTGAAAGGTTGCGGAAGCCTTTAGTTGCATATCCGCACACTTGAATTCCTAGACTCGTTACTCCTTGTTTGAACTCTCCCCTTCTTTTTCTTCTTCAATACACTCAGAAGATGAGTTTATATTCAGTTTGAATGAGAGCGTAAACTTCATGGGATAAGCTTCTAGGAATTTTAGAAATAAATAAACCAAAGGAAAATATGGGTTATTGCAATAAAATTTCAATTTCTTTTTCACTGATAGAATATCACCATGTAAATGAAAACCAAGTATATATATATTTATTTGTAATTAAATGAAACTGTCCAGGGGACTTTTAAAAAAAAACAAATTAAAAAGAAGATAGCACACAGACAGACGAGGCAGAGCGGCGACTCATATATATTAATATACAAAGATATATAACAATATATATATATATATAACAATATGTATATATAATATATATTATATAAAGATTTCACATAATCTACGTAAAATAAGCAATCAATGATCAATGTACGCAGCATAAGAAATTGGTAAACAAGACATGTATCTTTCAACCTGAACAAGCGTCTTACGTCAGAGTGGCTAAAAACCCAAATACCCAGTTGGGTTTTTGACATCTAGACACTGGGTTTGGTTTTTAGTAGATTTTAGACTCTGACAGAAGAACCGCTTGTTATCATTGAAAGATCTTCAAAAAGTTTGTTTTCCAATTTCTATTGATGTGATATTATTATTATTTACTAATATTATATTTATTATATATATATTTTTAGTTAGTCAATGATCAAACCACAATAAGAGTTGGGTTTTTGACTCTGACGAAGACCGCTTGTTACGGTTTGAAAGATCTCAGTCTTGTTTTCCATTTCTTATTGTGGTTTGATCATTGATTGTTGTTTCACGTGTTTATGTGAAATCTTTTTATATTAGTATAGGTTAGCACAAATCTTCTTGGAGGCGTACTTTGTTGAAATGGACCGCAGCTTCGACACTAACGACTTAGTGTTATCGAAACTGGAAGCTGTTCCAGTTTCCTGACAGTTTTACGAATAGAAGGTGGTAATTCCCAAATATCTTGTCCAAAGGACATTGAGACACTTTTTTGAAACACTTTAATAGATATGATATAAAAGAAACATGTTGATATCTATTAAAGTGTTTCAAAAAAGTGTCTCAATGTTCTTTGGACAACTTATTTGGAAATTACCACTTCTATTCGTAAGACTGTCAGGGACTGGAACAGCTTAGTTTGAAAGTCGTTAATGCCGAAGCTGCGGTACATTTTACAATAATATATATATATATATATATATATATATATAAATATATATATATATATACAATAAATAAAAGAAGAACACACAGAAGAGACTACTCAATCGATATTTCGACAATCGTGTATCGGAGGTGCGAGAGCGAAGTCAGAAACGAGGCGTACTCATTTATCGCTTGCTTTCGATTATGCGATTGTCGAAATATAGTATATTTTTTTGTTCCTTCTTTATTTTAAAACGTGACGTCTTAATTGTATTTTTATATTATATATAATATAGTTCTAAGTACGAAATTTTAGATAAAAAAACGTTGCAAGTTTGTTATTAAAACTTTCAAAACAATTGTTTTATCTGAAAATACACATTAAACACTATTCTATCAAACGCGATATATTATAAGTATTAATATATTATATATAAACATATATAAAAAAAACTTCGTTTTTGAACTTGTTGTGAATTTGATTCTCTTCCATTAAGTATATTTATATATACTTTTTCGAAAGAGATAAATAAAGTCAATGTAGATAGAGAAACGTAGAAAAATTAAAAACATACGCTAAGAGTCTATAATTTTTCGGTTTAATCATCTTCAGCAGAGATAGAAAAGGGAGTCCAAGCGTACTGTTACAGAGACTGATATAGACTGTGGGTCTCCAACCGTCTCTGTACCATTGTGCTTGTTTTCCCTCTCTTATCTCTCCTGAAGACGGTTCAAACCAAAAATTAGAGACTGTAAGTGTGTGTTTTTAGTTTTTTGTATGTTTCTCTATCTACATTGAACTATATATAATTAACTGAAAAAAACAACACATAGAGAACGAGAACACTTACTGGATCAATTTGTCGAACCGAAGTTGGTCGTCACGAAGAGAATAGAACGTAAGAAGAAGAGGTACGTGAGTTCAAGATTGTGGGTGGAAGTCGATATATTTATATATGAGCCTAGGAAAAAGGTTTTTAAATAAAAAAAGAAACGTCTGCAATGTGATTTTAATTTAAACCAGAAGAACTGATCGAGTCCTGGTAAAAATGTATTTTGTTCCTGCTTCACCGCAAATACTTTTGTCTATATTATTTGTTGTTTTTTTTCAGTTATTTATTTGTTCGGCTTGGACTGTTTCTTTATTTCATTTATATATATATTATATATATATTTCAGTCTAGCTGAAACTTTTGACTAGTCAATAGTGTTAATTCGTTTAAAAAATGTAAATTTAATTTTCTTATTTAAAATTTTTTTATTTTGTCTATGGAAATAGTTTTAAATAAAACCGAAACGTCGGCAACGAGAGTTTGATTTTTGAACTAGAAAATTGATCAAATCCCGATTACATAATACACCTACTCTATCAAACGGTTGATATATTATTAAATTGGTTATATATATTTATAATATTTCAAGGGTAAGATAAGAAAAACTAATGAAAATCACAGGAAAATGCTAGTAAAGCATTGAGTAGAATGATTTCTACTCAACTATAGATAATTGTAACCAATGCAGCCTTTTTAGGGAACGACAACATAATAATTGAACAACAAGCAACATAATTTATGATATGTTTGTGGATAAATAATCTGGTAATTTTTACCCTGATTATGTTATTAATATTTAAATTGAGAACACTGAGGAGACTTTCTACATTTGCCTTAATCCTTGCGTTTTATTTTTTGCAAATCCTCTTCTCGCCTAATGCAATGTTAGCACATACAACATGAGTCAGCTTTCTGTCAAATCCGGACATGGGAAACAATGAATCTGCTGGAACGAATAAAGCACTGGATGATACAACGATATATCTAATAAATAACTATATTAGAAAGGAAGTTTGAAAACAAAGTCTGTAGAAATACAGTAATCCCTCCTACTTCGCGGCTTCTACTATCGAGGTTTCGTTGTATCGCGGGTTTTAAAAAATAAATTGACTTTTTTATCGGAGATATTTCGTTATTTCGCGTAGCGTCGTTTCGTGACCACTCGAGTTTTATCATTTTCATTTAATAATGATAACATATGTTTCAAAATCATTTTGTCATTTTGAATGGATAAATTTAAAAAGCTTAAGAGTGTATAAAAATACCAAAATACACATTTCAGTATTGTATATATACTGTACTATACATGTATACTGCATGTACATGCACTTACATGTATAGTAATTGCGAAAGCTTAAAAAGCAGTTTAAGTGTTCTGAAGTGTTAAAAATTATAGCTCAAACTTCAACAAAATTTAGTTTCTATTTCGCGGAAATTCCCATTTGCTGGTGCATGTATAACGTAACCCCCGCGATGCAGGAGGGATTACTGTCTAACAATTTGCTGACCGGAGTTGTGGAGTCTATTTCCAGAATTTGTTCTTTGATTAATGATTAAAGGCCAGATTGAAATAGTATTATGCTTCAGTTTCCGTTATAGTAAAATTGTTATTGATGATAGAGATTTCAAATGCATTATTTTTTTAGTCCATTGAATATCTATAATTTTATTACAGTGTAAGAAAATAATAAAACATCTGGAGTGACCTGCACTCAACTTTACTATTGAGTGAACATAATATCAAACTTCTTGACAACCAATTGATTTTTATATTTATTTTTATATAACTATCGTTATGAGTCAGATATATTCATTAGCTTCAACCATTTTTGTGGAACTTGTTGAAAATTGAACTTCCTGTCCTAATCGGACCAATATCAATATCATATATATTCGGTTTGGGATCGCATAAGTAAGTTTCATAAACTCCGGTTGTATGCATACGTCTAGAAAAAAAAAACAACTGTTTGATCATCTTAATTAGTTGTTATTAATAATGAATATAACTTATATCGATTTAAATAATAACAAAATAAATTGTTTTATTTGCTATTGAAATTACGATCACCTAAAACGTACTACTATTACTAAAGTTTAACTTTTATAAAGATATAAACTTTTTTAAACTTGCAATAATCAACATGAGTACCGGCCACCAAGTGAGCCCAAACATAATATATTTATTGATGAATATTTTTACATCTTATTGGAAAAAAAATTGCAGTTGTTTTATAAATCTGAGGATTTTTTCAGTTTTTACTTTTGTCGCTTCCAAATTTCAAGACTTTACAGGTAGTAGTTTAGGAGAAAAAAAAAATGTTGTCTAAAACACATTTTGACCAAAAAAAGTGACTTTCCCATAAGGCATAATTGCTCTTAAACAACAGTGTTTATCTACACTATGGAGCCCATTTATATTTAAATTATTAATTTGTAGAGTGCAGTAGCGTGTACACAAGCAGTTAGACACACACTAGTGTTTGTTCTCACTCTCGAGATGGAATCCTTTCACGATCACTCACGATCCTTTCACGATGGAATACTTTACTTACATTAAAATAAAAATAAACAAATATTCCACATTTTTGTCACAAGTCTATTTCAGGGACCTCTTCTCCTCTTAGGGTTTCTTTCTCAGCTAGCAATCAACTGAACACCTGAATGTACTTTATTTTTGATTTTTATTTACTATCGTTAGATTTATTTCTAAACAAAAATTAATTAATAATTAAAAAGAATCTTTTATATTTTTTTTTAAAGTAAAAGGAGTCCCTACAACAGTGGTCCGACAGAGGCAAATTTCCCCAAATGGGGAAAATTAGAAATTTTGAGAAGTAATGAACGTGCTACGGATATGGACGTGCTAAATAAAGGAAAGTTGGAGAAAATAATGCATTCAGAGTCCTACGGTTTTCAAAACTATGGAAACGGAGAAATATCTTAACAATTAGACGTTAAATATTCAAAATAGTACCAGAAAATTTATTTATTATCCATGAATTCAATAAGTAAATTAATTTGTCCGCCAGAGTACATTCAAGTGTGGGGGTAAACTCCTTGAACTACAAATTCTATGGAGGTAACACTCAAAAAAGTTAACCAACCTCTACCTTACAAGGAGGTTGAAAATACGGGCATTGGCAACCTACTCCAATTATTGCATTTCTTTACACGTTTGCAATTTAAGTTTTTTTTTTCTGTTGTTGAAATCGTTATGTTATTTTTTGCTATTCTTCAGTTTTATCATTTAAAACATCACTATTTTAAAAGAAAACAAATTTTTTTCATCATTTAGTACTCTAAATTCAATATATATATATATATATATATATATATATATTTAATGATCAAACCACAATATGAAATGGAAAAAAAAACTAAGATCTTTCAACCGTAACAAGCAGTCTTCGTCAGAGTCAAGATCTCTCTCAGGGTTAACCCAATTGAGTTGGGTTTTTGACTCTAAAGGAAACCGCTTGTTGCGGTTGAAAGATCTTAGTCTTGCTTTCCCATTTCATATTGTAATTTGATCTTTGATATATATATAATATATATATATATCTCGAGTCGTTATCAGCCTTTGGAGCGATTCACATCTATTCCAGACGGCGAGGACTTCGAAATATAGTAGTGAGTTCAGTGATTTCTTTTCTGTGTGTTCTTTTGAAAATTCTAGTTTATATATAAGGTGAATCTGCCTGTGCTTACGGCAGATATTCTTATAGAGAATGACTATAAGCATGACAGCTTTGCAATACCGTTAAGTCGTGGAAGACCTCAACCTCTGACATGTAAAGATATGAGGGAGAGAGTTGAGGACTAGAACAGGTGCCGTCCAGTCTGGTCTGGCCGCGAGTGCTGGATATTACTTATCTAAGATATCTTCGAGTTTTAGTAAGCTTATATTTATAGTTTTATCACCTTCATTAAAAAATAATTATTCGCACATTTTTTTTATTGCTTAACCGATCCTCTAGCGGGTCATATTGTCAGCCGTTTACCGGTTTTTTGTTTGATAGGTGATTAAACAGATTCTATATTGTGAGTCCTAAATTTTGCCTAACTCAAGTGCATTTCGATAGGAATCTTTAACGTGTACCTGACATAGTACAGACTCGAGACCGCCGGTTTAACATCCTCTCCGAGGGACGACGTACTCAGATTTATTCACCTTCGGCGTGAATAAAACGATGGTCAAGTGGAGATCGAACCCCGGACTACCAGCCCAGAGGCGAGTGCGTTAACAACTGAGCTAACCTGGCCCCTTTCACATAAATGTTAAATCAATGAAAAATTAAAGAAATATTTCTTGTTTGGAGCAAACTATTTGACAAGTTCTAATAGAATAGTGTAGGTTTATAAAGTAAATGTGTTTTTTTATGTCCTATTTGACTATAGTTTTACTGGTTAACACCTATATATGTGAATACTGTCCTAATTTGAGTTGATTCAACATGTGACCAGTTGCTATCACATTGAGTCCGGATTGTTTATATTCAGCAGGTGCTGAGGGAATTGAACTCGGTGTCTCTTGAACAGTGTGTTGGGTCTGTGCCATACTGGCATAAGTTCATCCTCGGCAACTCATTCTGTCATTATGTCTCAGAGTGGTGTGCTCAAGGACTGTGCCAGCAGTATATCACAGAAACTACTAAAGCACAATGACGAAACTACTCAAGCGAGTCATCGTACTATCAAAACGCTACATAATACACAATGCTATCCATACAAAAAAAAAAAAAAATAGAGTATACAGTTTAAATTATAATTTTTTTAAAAAAGTTAATTGTAGGGCAAAAATTTATTTTTACCCTAAAATGAGTAAATACCACATAATAACTGATTACACTAACTTAGAATTAGGAAATTTTTATATATAAAGTTTTCGAATGTCTTCCTTATCTCGACCACATATATTTAACACTTTTTTTCTTTTTTATCGAGGTTTGGTCTAGCTTCAATAATACAACACATTTAAGCCGACGTTTCGTCTATATTTGTAGACATCTTCAGGGCTGCATCAATACAGAATTTAATTACAATAACATGAAACATAATTCTGTTTCATTTTAATTTTAATTTTAAAAAATTATGTTTCATGTTATTGTAATTAAATTTTGCATTGATGTAGACCTGAAGATGTCTACAAATATAGACGAAACGTCGGCTTAAATATGTTGTTTTATTGAAGCTAGACTAAACTTCGATAAAAAAAAGTTAAATAGTATAAAGTTTTCTATATATCTGTCTGTCTGCTTTGCATTCCCAACTGAATTTAAATCGATACATTTTACATCTTAATTCAGGTTGACCTTGAAAATGTTTGAGGTAAGTTAAATATATTAGGATAAAAGTATAGCTCACTGTGAAGGTATAATACTTTTTTTTGCTTTTATCTGTAGTGTTTTTACATTTTACTATTCACATATCATCGAATGAATTTTTATTGACATAAATAATTATGAAGTAATTTTATTTAAATAACAGTAATTTCCATCTCTTTTTTTTAATGCCCAAGTCTTCAAAGTTTATGTTTTAATGTTTAGATGATAGAAAACAATGAAAAGAAAAGGTATTGATAACTCTGTTCGAGTTCACAGACTGGATGGTAAAACTACAGAGCATTAATTGTGCAATGTTAGAGTGTGGTATTTATTTATTATAGTATATAACAGGGATTTAAAAAAAATTATGTCTCCAAACAAAACAGCTTTATGTTAAAAACTAAGAACGCGTTTCGAACACTTAGTCTTTTTCTTCAGCTTTACATCTGCACTGTTGACGGTGTTTTGACAACAGGGACTTAGGAAGGATAGTCCTTCAAAAGTAAAGCTATTTATAGCACTTTTCTATCTCAGTCTATTATGAAAATAAAAGATATTTAAAATGAAACTCTAAAGATGGTGAGCTGAGACTAGTAATTAGTTGGGTGGATACTAAGTAAAAGTGATTCGTAAAATCTTAAGGTGCTGATTTTAGACTAAATGGGAGGAACAACAGAGCATCAACTAGACAATCATGCTTCTAAAACAAAAACATGCAAACATTTCATTAAAACCCGTGATCCTAGCATTGAATATGTAAGAGGTGATTGATATATCAGTTATAAAACTTAGCTCTATCGGAGCAAAGCTGGATACAACATAAAAAGTAACTTTAAAAAAAAGCTATGCTTCATACCTCTTGCTGTTTCATCTCCTGGATAGCATAAACATAAATATAAAACTAGATGGTTGTAACTCATCTCGTTTTTGAGAACTATATTCAACTCACATATACACATATGGACTAACATTCCAAACTATTGGACTCACGGAAATCTATTTTGACTCCGTGAAATCTACACGGACTCAAACGTGTAGATTTCAAAATTAAAAAAATCTAGAAAACTAGATTTCAAAATTTTGATAGATAAAGTAGTTTCAATAATTTAATTTATCTCTACAATCAATAATGAAATCATAATATGAAATGGGAAACAAAGACTAAGATCTTTCAACCGTAACAAGTAGCGTCAAAACCCAACTGTTTATGTGAAATCTTGTTGTCTCTGCATATGAATACTTTCATTTCTTATGTAGAGCAAATGAAAGTAAAAAACCGTAGTGGTATATTCAACTTGGCTATAACTAAAAACATACCTTGAAACTGATGGGAAATCAAATTAATTTTTATGTATTCATTTCAATGGGGTAAGCATCAATTTGCAAGTTATGAAAGCAATACATTCATCAGTACTAGTTGGGAAGAAATGTGTAAATTTCGTGACTTGAAAAAAATCAATGTGTAAATGATTAGGAGTTCTTTAAGTGCACCATATTTGATGAAAAATCTGATGATTACTTTTGATTAGAACTTTAAAGTTCATGTTGGTTATGACAGACGGGAACAAGAGTCTTGATTTGCCATCGTGCCCAACTACAAGGACGTGCGCAAAGTGCTGCAATTCAAGAGATAATCGTCCAAGGCTGCTGAGAATGGATTAATGAAGCTAATCTAGACTCCTCTTGAATTACCAGCGGTAGTAAGGAGTAGGCTTACGCAACTGTTGAGCCGTCCTGGCGATAGGTGCGTCGTTAGTCCTCCATTAATGAGCAGGCGGTGGGGGACACTGTTCAGCAGTAATTATCAAGCTTCTGCTGGGGCTAGCAATGTTCGACTTTTTGAGAACACATATAACAACAAAGAGGATTTCTTATTCCAGACTTGCTCCCTCCTCTCTCAACCAGTTGTGTTCTTATTTTTAACAAGCAGGTGTGAGGCCTATTCACCTGGCAGCGATTCACTCGTGCACTTACTGTGACATCCCCGCGAAATCAGTATCACTAACAAACTGAATTCAAATTATTCTTCTTTAAAGTTTTTGGCCTTCAATAAAGCATTAACTTTCAAACAATTCTACCCCTCCTATTGAAGGATTTCAAAAATCATCTAAACCATAAATCAAAATCATGTTAGTGCGTACTAACATGAACTTTCACAGGACCCCAGGTAAGCTACGTTTATCGTCAATACTAAACATTTATTTAGTTTATGGTTATCTACTACCTATATCCTAAATCTGATTCTCTTCAGAGAATGAATGAATT
The DNA here is from genome assembly GCA_026182355.1 of Hermatobates lingyangjiaoensis. Lineage (NCBI taxonomy): Eukaryota > Metazoa > Arthropoda > Insecta > Hemiptera > Hermatobatidae > Hermatobates > Hermatobates lingyangjiaoensis. Next base: position 916,018 of record JAPFBL010000016.1, read on the forward strand.
TACACATGAAAAGTGTAAATCTTTACTTTTAGGATTCAATATTCTCTATTCTAATAGTGTGAATGTTTACAGAGCTCATTAGTTTCATAAGACGGTAATTTGTCTACTAATACTGATTTCTTGAGTATGCATCTTTGATGTTCTGAAGACCATTTGATATGTCGACTTTTATACTGATTTTTTGAGTATAGATCTTCAATGTTCTGAAGACCATTTGATTTGTCGACTTTTATACTGATTTTTTGAGTATGGATCTTTGATATTCTGAAGACCACTTGATTTATCGACTTGTATAGTGATTTCTTGAGTATGCATCTTTGATATTCTGAAGACCACTTGATTTATCGACTTTTATACCGATTTTTTGAGTATGGATCTTCAATGTTCTGAAGACCATTTGATATGTCGACTTTTATACTGATTTATTGAGTATAGATCTTTAATGTTCTGAAGACCATTTGATATGTCGACCTTTATACTAATTTTTTGAGTATGGATCTTCAATGTTCTGAAGACCACTTGCTTTGTCGAATTTTATATTGATTTCTTGAGTATGCATCTTTTATGTTCTGAAGATCACTTGATTTATCGACTTTTATACTGATTTTTTTTAGTATGGATCTTCAATGTTCTGAAGACAATTTGATTTTTCGACTTTAATACTGATTATATATATATGGTGGGTCTCCACCATCTCTGAACCAGGGCGCTTGGTTTCCCTCTCTTATCTCTCTTGAAAACGGTTCAAACTGAAAATTAGGGACTGTAAGTGTGTTCTTTTGATTTATCTAAGTTTTTTTTCTACATTGAACTATATATATATAGTTCACACAGAAAAGATAAAAAAAAATAAAAACACACAAAAAAGACTCACAGCGATATATCGACATTCGTCGTCATCGGGCAGAAGTAGTCCCTTTGAGTAGCTGAAGCTAACTAAGCGGTAGGTCGAAATGCAACGAACACGTACTCACTCTGCTGGCTGCCCTTGGTAAGCTACTTACTACAGAGAGAAAAATAACTAAAAAAGAACAAATAAAAGCAAATAAAAATAACAGAAGGAGAAGAATATTAAATGAAGCAATGAAAAATAAAAAAAAATTACATAAATTGAAAAAAAAAATTAACGGTACAAGTTGAGGCCAGGAGGAGAGTGGGCTATGAGAAGTGGCCTCCTCTGAAGCTCTTAAAGTATCATGAGAAGACGATACAGGGATCTGATTAAGGACTTGAACACGGAAGCATATATATATAACAGTTCAAAATTGAAGATAGGTAGCTCGCATATATATTTAAATATATATATATATTATATGCCGATTTCAGTATATATATATATACATATTATATATAATATACAGTATATAAGTATATATATATTATTTATATTACATACATTTTTGCTCTACTTGTTTTTTTATCTGAATTTTATATGACTGACTTTGAAGTAATAATTGAGAGAGGAGTAAAAAGAGATGAAAGTAAGATAAAGCTAAGTGTGTGAGGGTGAAAGAGAGTTAATGAAAAGCTTAGAAGTAGGGGGAGGAAGTGAGAGAGGCAATGTAGTCTTAATAAATTATAGAGACGGTGCTTCATGTCAATGACTGGTCCTGTTCTTGCCGGTGCAGTGTAAATTATGGACTAAATTCCAATGCTTGAATGAATATTGTACTTTGTGTAAGACAATATAATGAACTGTTTGCAAATAAACTGTGAACAACACTTGTTCTGTACCTCTCAACACTTCATTCACTTGAGCTCTTCAAAAACACCACACTTCACACACCTAATTTTTTTCCCTTTTCATTCAAATCAGTCACTCTATATTTCAGAATTTAGTATTAAAATTCATTAACTTTCTTGAAATTAATAATTCAAATTTGGTCTCTTAAAACTTTTGTTTGTCGAATGGTTCTCTAACTCACTTGTATGACTTATTATTTATGCAAAAGGCTTTGGAAAGACTTGGATTAAAAAAAAACTAAATAATCACCTACCAAGGTTGAATTATATTACAGTTTTAACTCTTAAGTTTTTTAAATTTTAGTTAAGCTCAAAAAAGCTATCTAATAAGTTATCACAAAGAATATTAAGGATTAAAGAATGATATATTCAAATTCATATTTCTGGATATTTTCTATTATAATTATGTTCCATTACCTGTATATCAAGAAAATTTGATAGTTTTCAAGTAAACTGTTTTACTTGACAAGAATATAAATTTCTCAGTTATTACAGTGGACCCCTGCATCCTCGCGGGTTTAGTTTTCCTTCGTCTTTTCCAAAATTTCTGAGCCATTGTTAGTAGAAAAACACTCACATTCTCAGTACATAGATAAATTAAAAATAATTCAAAAATTATTATTACTATCAGTAAGGAATACGATTACTGAACTTATATATTTCTGTTTGTTTTACAGAACATAGTAGTAATGAATATTATCATATTGTAACATTAATATATTTAGTATTAATAAGTGTTAATTAAGTTAAAATTGTTCATTTAAATATAAATGTTTGATGTAAAAGAATAAAAAAAAAAGATAAATCTTCACAAGAAGTTTCACAATAAACAACGTGATGTTTCAAACTATTCTATTTTATAAAATTGAAAAAATTTAAAAGACTATATTAATCTTCCTTGACGGGAAGGGAAGCGAAGCGGTCTTCGTCAGAGTCAAATCTCAACTGATTATTTTTCTTTCTCATTTCTTATTGTCGTTTCATTACACAATATGATACATAGAAGTTTTAAAACTGCATTATATATTTGCAGATTTTCGCAGTTTGCAGGGGAAGGGGTAAGGAAGGTACCTCTGCGAATAGCAAGGGTCTACGGTGTATTAAATTATATTAAAAATTTACCCATGCCACCTTAATAAGGATATCCCAGTGAAGACGCGCAGGTAGGAAGTTGTAGTATTCAATTGTGATGAAGGAGCCTGTCAAAATTCAAACGCCGCCTGTCCTTAGGCAATCCTTGGTTCTATTTGGATAGTGGGTTCTATTTAGGTAGTGGGTTCTATTTAGATAGTGGGTTCTATTTAGGATAGTGGGTTCTATTTGGATAGTGGGTTCTATTTGGATAGTGGGTTCTATTTAGGTAGTGGGTTCTATTTGGATAGTGGGTTCTATTTAGGTAGTGGGTTCTATTTAGATAGTGGGTTCTATTTAGATGCTAGTTCTCATTCGATATAGGGCCTGATCCAAGCATTCGGATTGCAAATACAAATAACCACAGCAAATGTGAAATGGCCGGTTGATGTGATTCTCTCTATACCTTGCTAAAGCAAATATATTCGATCTATACGAATGAAATACAGTGGTACCTTGAGATATGAGTTTAATTCGTTCCTGATCCGAGCTCGGATTCCAAAAAACTCGTGCTCCAAACAATTATTTCTCATTTAAAATAAAGAAAATAGATTTAATTCATTTCAACCCTTTAAAACGCTGCTAACCCAGTCCATAATTACTACCCTAGCTATTCTATGAATTATACAGTACAGTATAATTGAATGTGAAACACCCTTATAACTATAAATCTGAAGTAAAAGAAATAAGTTATTAATACAATAAAAAATGAACAGAATGCCCGTCTTTCCACTAACCGCGCGCAGACCAAGCTCGTTTTTAAAAATTTAGCTTGTATTTTTGAAAATATTCAAAAAAATTAGTATCATAAGCGGCTTGTACCTGATGGTACTATTGTATCTATAAACTGACTTTAAACATCAGCGTCATAGGCCTACTACTGAAAGAAATCTAAAGAAATAAAATGTTCTGTTTTAGAGATAGGTATATATTGTTTATATTGTCATGCACTTTGGTTCCAATGAGTACTGGCATGTCATTCTATGGTTTGAGTAGAAACGAGGGTCGCCTTAAAGACATGCTGAACTCCCATCAGGCAATGACTTAGGCGATTGCAATGACACCAAAAAGACTTTGCCACTAGACTCCTTCAGAACAGCAGATTACATCAGTCAATCAATCAAGTGCCTTGATAGCTAAGATGCTGGCTTAAATCTCCGTAAAGTCTGCTGAATAACAACTCTCATCAGTCGTTAATGCCTAGAGATGGTTTCATCACATGCATAGAAACACCTAAACGCCTGGATTACCACACTCTTATATGAACATCAGCTTGCATCAGTGAGATCCATGATTACTTACACACTTTCATAGACCCCTTTGAATCTTTGTTTTTTCTTATTTGTTTAAACTAGCTGATTAAAAACGTGTCAGCCCTTATGGTCTTTTTGTTTCAAAAAAGACCAATAAAATCATTGATGATTCTACATTAGGAGCCCTAAATTTTAATGCAACTAAAGAACCCCAGATTCTAATGATTTCATACAATCATAATATGAATATGTTCATATGCCTTTTAAATAGTATTTATGTTTAAAAACATTTAAATAAGGAATATTACTGCAATGTGTATTTTTCGAATAAAAATTCAAAAGTAAAAGATTTTAAATTTCATATTTTCTACAAGTGTATAACACATAAAACAGAATTACTAGCAATTTTAACACAGAGTTTGTTTTGTAATAATTTTTGGCTTTATAGTTGAGAGTTTGATTCTCAAGTTAGCCCCAGCATTAAATCTATTTCACTATTTGGTTTCTATGGCAGTTTAAAGGGAAAATCCAGTTTAACATAAGTAGGTAGTGGGAAATAGCAGCAATGTGTGAAGAGCTACTTTTGCAATAACAGGAAATTCGTGAATCAGATAGTTACAAAAACTGACTAGTGATTCATTCTAAATATGAATAAAATTTTGACCACTTCTACTTATGGTTATATGATCAAACCACAATAAGAAATAGAAAAACAAGACTAAGATCTTTCAACCGTAACAAGCGGTCTTTGTCAGAGTCAAAAACCCAACTGACGAAGACCGCTTGTTACGTTTGATAGATCTTAGTATTGTTTTCCCATTTCTTATTGTGGTTTGACCATTGATTGTTATTTCACGTGTTTATGTGAAATCTTTTTATTTATGGGTATATATAGATATAAACTTATTCGGTTTCAAGATTCACAAGAAATATAGAATAAATCCATACCCTCAAAAAAAAAAATTTAGAAAAATGTTTTTACTAAATGTCTTTCACGGAACCCCAGACATTGCTTCTTTAATGCAACCTCAAGAAATCAAGCTAACCTCATTTAATGCCTTTTTAACTTTATTTTTGCCTTGAATAGACCCTATAGAGGCTTATATACTACATGCTTATTCATCACCAGCTCATATTACTTTATGCCTGCATGACTGTACTTTACTCTCAATCACACTTACACAAATGGTCGTGTGATAAGAGTCGTATTATCTATTGACCAATCAAAGATCTATCTATTCAGGTAGTGACGTGCATCAGAGGGTCTGTGCCTCCCCTGTCGTCATCACAGGAAAAAGAAACGAAATAATAAATTAACGCAAGTATTAATATTCGTCTCATGTGCTATGATTTTGGTTTGGTTCTTAATGTAGTTTGACAATTTTTATAGTAAAAGTTGAAAAAAATTCCGTATTTCCTGCTTAAATAAACGTGTCTCCTTCGGAGACGATAGGTGAGGCATGGACAGCCTGAGCCTCCCTCCAGATTGCGTAATCACTCACAAACTAGATTGAGCACGTGCGAATGTCGCGTGTTTATTCCCATTTCTGTGTAGGTTTTCAATATGACGGTTAAAGACTCTTTCTGTAATAAATACGTCTTCTTTTCCATGATTTTCAGTAATGTATTACACATATGTGTGTAATATTTATATCTAATTGATATGACATAAATCCACAGGGACAGTGCTTGGCTTGAGACAGGCAGTACCTCAAGCATCTTACCTGCTCCTATTCTCTTATCCTCTTCTGTTGGTATCCTACTGTAAGTTTGTAAATCTGACTTGTGAGTCAGTCCTCCCCAACCTCAACCCTCACTGCAAGTCACTGTACATAAAACTTATATTTTAGATTGAATGGTAATAATATAATAATATTTTTTTAATTACACTAATAACAAAAATGAGTTGTAAGTAAAAATCTCCGTACCCCCACCCACTTCCATCCTATTTGTAGACAGTTGTACTACAGACACTCTTTCTTGGTGTACATCTCTTTTCCCTTATTTTATTTTGTACCATTTATTTTATACTATAGATAACCCTCTAATTTCATTGTATTTTTTTTTGTTTTATGCTTGAAAAGAACACTACGTGTTTGAAACGCGTTGTTTATATCATTAAATTTCTTTATGTGGAGAATATATCCTTAACTTTTTTACCCTACAATGAGTAAATACCGCATAATAATAATTGATTGCACTACCTTAGAATAAAAATGAGTTATAATATTATGATCGCGAGGTGAATCCAGTTTTTTTCAATGACAGAGAGGTGGTAGCTGAAAAGCGAAGCATCTTGGACTCTTGAATTTTGAGACATACTTCTTGTTTGACACACAGTGGATAAAAGAACTGTACAAAGGAAGGCAAACTTATGACAAGGGTCTTATGTCCATCTTTAGCGACCATTAATAACACTTCGCGATAATTGAGCTCTTAATGAGTTTTGAACAAAACAGAATGACTTTGAAGGCGAACAGATTTCGAATAACTAATGTAATTGTTTTTTTGCGAATTGAGGACAGTGGATGTTTGATTGTTGAGAAAAGCCGTTAAGACTAAGAGAGTCTGTGCGAGAAGGCAGTGGGTTTGAACAAGTAGAGATGCTAAACTGTTGTCTGTTTGCATTAGCAAGTTAAATTGATTAAAATGAACGTCCTAGCCACAGGGAGTCACTTAAGGGTTCTAGTGTCAAACAAGTCACAGGCCACCTGGGGCTTCCTGTCTTCCAGCTCTACCATACATGGGGCTCTGCTGGAAAAAACCTCCCCAAGAAGGGCATTGCAACAACGCAAAATCATCACTCACTTCTAAAAGAAAAAAAAAACGTCAGCTTTTATCAGGGCTGTGCAGTCGGACCTCTTAGGGCCGACTCCGACTACAACTTCGACTCCAGCTATTCTTTTTATTATTAAAAAACAGATGACAGGTGGATAATAATAATTAGTACTTTGTATTAATAATGATATTATAATAAACTGAAATAACATTGATGTAATGTTAATGTAATCATTGATTGATTTAATGAAATAATTTCAAATAATTTAATGCCTTATATGAGCTGTAAGAACAATAAAATTTTACATTTTAAAAGTCTGCGCTAATCAAGCATATAATTTCTATGCTTTCCATGGTATGTTGGATTTGTCTAACAGAGTACTCTATTAAGTGTTGCACCCTTGAACAAAACTTAATATCGGATGCTTATTTTCTCGTATTTTGGAATAGTTATTCCTTATTTTAGCATAAGGAATGGACTGTGTGATCTACATTACATAACGAATATTAATTTTAAGCTAAAATCTGGGTAGTATTTTTACTTTATAAAAATGATAATAATACTAAGTAAAGTATAGTGATCGTGAAAAAAAATCAATCTCGCAATTTTGACAGAATTACATGATCTGAGGTCCAAGAAGTCCTTCTATGAAGTTTTTGGATGATGTATGAGTGTGTGGGTGGGTTGCTGAGTATGTATCCAAAGTTTGTGGCCTTATCTTTGGATAAAAATTTTGTCATTATCTTTGACGCTACAAAATCAATAAATGGAAAATATCCTCAGATTTTTAAAACAACAGAAAGTATTTTGTTTTTCAATAAAATGTAATAATTTGACTTATAATTCAAATCTGAAAGCTTGTGAGAGCGATACAAGTCTTACCGTTTAACGGTTCAAAATGAAATTATACCTATAAATAGAACTTTATGTGAAAGATGAGTTGAGATAATATTTCTCAAAATTAGATTATTTAAAGGGTCGTTAGAGTACATTTTCCATTTTCAGAAAATGTTTCTTGACACTGAACGGCTCATTAAAAAACATGACATTTTGACGAAAAATTGAACAAACATTTATCAATTTTAAAAAAAGATAAATGAAATTTCAAGTACTGCAAAGAACAATAAAGCTATGAAAACTGATTGTTTATCCTGGACTAATGGCTTCCTTGGTATACTTTTATTTGTTTACATTTATTTCCATTAACTTAGAAATTTTTTGAGTGAAAATAAAATTGATGTTTAGAGGTTTAATGACAAATTTTTAAAAAATTTAATATTTACTATGAGATGTTATAGAATAAAATTCTTACATGTAAAAAATCAAAGCCAAACATATCATTTCTGATGCTTTCCATTGCATGATGGATTTGTTCAACAAAATGCTCTAATCAATCTACATGTTGCACCCTTGAACAAACATAATATCAAGTGTAGATTTTCTTGTGTTTATGAATCATATTATCTTTGGGTAATGTTGAAGAGTAAGAAATGGAATTTTTCGTTTTATAGAAGAGCACTGTGTTGTCAACAGTGATATCTAACACATTTTTGATTTAATTGGAGAAGAAATAATGAAATGTTCAACTTCTTCAGATATTTTTTTCAATAAACGTAAAAATTCTAACTTATGATTGAATGTGAAAGTTTTTGAGTAGACAAAAATTATTATATTGTATAATATTCTGATATTTTTTCCCTTATAGTGATATTAAGTTTAGGTCACTCCCAATTTTTTGTTAAATGTTTCTGACATTTTTTTAAACAAAATAGGAATATTTTGAAGTATCCAAACGAAAACTTTGGTTTAATTATTCAGTGTAGAAGGTGATCAGATAAACAACATTAAATGTAACAGATCCACTGGTTTTGGGAACAAAAACCATGTTCTCTTGTAAGAGATTGATCGGTAACACCTGTTTTTTTTCTTTGTCTTTACAAAAGTATTATTACTGATGTGGTAATACCAAGGGTATTATATGTTTCAGTGGTTCAATCACTATGTGTAATACCACCAGGAATGAAAGACTAATAAACATCTCCTATTTAGGCATTTATATTATGTCTAAATAGGACATTATATAATCAAAAAGTTTGATATTATATTTGAGTGTAGGCCACTCCAGATTTTTAAGTATTAACCTTCTGAAACACTGACAGGCAAGGCCCGAAATTTTATATTAAATGAAACATTTTGTGTTGTACCATCAAATGTCCAATGTCCTTCTCCGAAGGGAAAAATTCTACTTGGACTAATTATCTTGTTTTATCATTTTATCTCATTTTCATGTATACAAGTAATAAATGTGTGAGGAGTCGGCTGATTTCTTCCGACTCCTCAAGGTCGAGAATGAGCCCGACTCCGACCTCACGACTCCGACTCCGACCTCACGACTCCGACTCCGACTCCGACTTCACGACTCCGACTCCACAGCCCTGGTTTTTATCACCATACACGCTTTACTGATTCAACTTTAAGAATCACATCACTAACTACAACCAAAGTATAATCTTGAATCGTTTTAGAACATTTTGATCTATTAGGTAATAAAATCTTAAAACTAGAAGTACAAAGATAATTTTAGAGCAACCCATGTCTTGGAGAACATTAAACAAAATCAGGAATGGCCTACACTCAACTTTACTATAAGTTAATATTAAACAAATAATACACCGTCTTACCTCGTACACTGCTGCTGTAGCTCTCGGACCGGTTTCGGGTGTCATCCATCTTCAACAAGAACTGATCTAAGGAATCCTACCTTTCTGATTATATAGAAGGATTCCTTAGGTATATAGGTAGGATTCCTTAGATCAGTTCTTGTTGAAGATGGGTGACACCCCAAACCGGTCCGAGAGCTACGGCAGCAGTGTACGAAGTAAAACGGTATATTACTTCTTTAATATTAATAATACTAACCTCTGTGGTAATGAAGAAATGCTTCAATTTACTGTAAGTAATAGTAACATTTAATTCGTTGATAATCATTGAGTTTTTGTCTTTTTTTTTAATGTGACTATCGTGATAAAATTAAATTATACTCTCTCGTAAAGTAATATCCATTCAATAATTTCATTTTTTTTATTAGCTATTTTTAGCTATTTTTTTATTAGCTATACAGATATGGCCAATCATAATTTATTTTAAAACATTGAGACAAGTTCTTTATGAGGATCTGCTAGTCTTGCAAGCTGAGATTCTTCCAATTCGTGCACAGCTCTACCGTATGTGACCTATCTAGCTTCCTTTTACTTCACTATAAGTAAAGTATAGTAATAATGAAACAATTCCATCCCAAAATATTGAAAAATTTTTTTGTTTTAGGTCCTTAAAGTCCTTTTTTTTTGGCGTTTTTTCTATATCTTTATGTGTGGGTATGGTAGTAGGGTGGCTATCCAAACGTTTGTAAGCACTCTGCAGTCCACACCGTTTGATGGATCAAATTTATATTTTATACCAAACTGGGCCTAATGATGTAGATTTACCCTTGTTATTTTGGTGTAATATTGCACATTTAAAACAGTTAAAATCTATTTTTAAATTACTAATTTTTTCTTCTAAACTACTAACTTTAGAGTTTTGGAACTTACGACAATTACACAGCTGATAATAGCATTATCTGAAAAAAAAATCAATATTTTGAATACTGAAAAGGTCAGTTATTTTTTTCTCTAAAAATGGCAGTCCTTTGATTATCTGTGATCACATACGTATTTAATAACAATATATATATATATATAATAAAATAAAAAAAATTCAACCGCCCTGTCTTCCTGCGGGACTCTTCGCTCTTCGCTCTTCACACCTCCTGATGACGACGATGGTCGAAATATCGATGTGAGTTATGTCTGTGTCTTTCTGTGTGTTTCCTTCGTGTTGAATTTATTTTATTTTATTTTAAAAAAGTCCGCTGGACCGTTTCTTTTAATTGTATATATATATATATATAGGGCGGAGTACCGCCCTGTCTTCCTGCGGGACTCTTCGCTCTTCGCACCTCCTGATGACGACGATTGTCGAAATATCGATGTGAGTTATGTCTGTGTTTTTCTGTGTGTTTTCTTCGTTTTTTATTTTATTGTAAAAAAGTCCGCTGGACCGTTTCTTTTAATTGTGTATATATATATATATTTCGTTGAACAACTGACCGTATTTCACTGATGTACGGCGAATTTTCTTCACCAGTTTTTCAAGGTTTCTGAATACCTTCTTCTTTCCTTCATCTAAACGTTGGAGAATGTTAATTAAGTGGGAACCGACATGTTTCGACTGGATTCCAGTCATCTTCAGGGTAATTAATTAAAAAAAGAAAAATTATTAGAGTCTTTACGTTGGATGAAGGAAAGAAGAAGGTATTCAGAAACCTTGAAAAACTGGTGAAGAAAATGACATCAGTGAAATACGGTCAGTTGTTCAACGAACTATGCTTAAATGAAGGACTGCTTCCAAATTTTACAAATATATATATTAGAGATGAACTAAAGAAAAAGAAATAGAAACGAAAGGCAGTGTCGATAAGGTGGATATGATTATCTACGGAAGTCTTATATCTGAAACATTGTAAACACTTTCGAAACATTAATTTATGTAGTGCAGAGTTGTTTATGTTAATTAGCTAGCTATGAAATAGAGATAAATAAATGGAAACGAAAGGTAGTGTTGATAATGAGTATATGAAAATTTACGGTCTTATATCTGAAAACATGAATGCACTTTCAAATAAATAATTTATATAGTGCAGAGAAGAAGGTATGTGTTAGGAGTAGATGGATTATTTGTACATAAGCGATTTGAAGTTGGTTAGAATATACGTCAGCTCAAGACCCTGAGTCCATGTCAGGTTTCAGTCAATTGTTTTCTAAACAATTAGTTGCTCTGTAAATAATTGGCTTGAATCGGTTTCTAATTTCCACTGATAAGGTAGGTCACAAGAGGTACACTTTCCTGTGTTCAATTTAAAATACTTAGGGGGGGACAAAAAAAAAAGTAAAAAGTTTTGTTTTTCAAAATGATCAAAGACAAAACTAAAAAAGTCTAGGCCTCCGCAGAATCGGACTCCAGCTGTATTGACTACAGGCCAAGCTTCAAGAGATGACCTTGGCCACTGGAGACCTCTGCCCCTCCCCTTCCTCTGTCACGTGGTCCTACTCGGATTCCGTCCAGTCCATACGCGGAGTCGGCACTCTTGGAGCTGATTCAACATTCTCTCGGGTCCCCATCTCCCTCCAGACCACTAAAAAAAAAAAACAATCCTTTCCAAAAGCTCTTCATTTCCTTTATAACTCTAGCAATATTCTACAAGTTAATCTTTCTAATTTAACAAAAATATACAAGAAGAAAAATTATGACTTAAATAGAAATAAAAATTATAAAACCTTAATGAATAATTTTCAACAAATACGTGTCATTAATAGTTGGAAAAATTTTAATTTTAGTTCTATTAAATTTTATATTACACTGAAATTTACCAAATGCTCCCTAAAAGCCGGGTTTGAAGGAAGTCCTAAAAATGACCAGAATTGTCATCACCCAATGACAACAAGCTTTCACTCCAACCAAGAAAACACTTCTAATTTCATTATGAACAACCAAATGCTGTGGACTATAGAAAGTTTATACAATTTTTTGGAGAACTCAGCCACTATGTCCTTTTCAATTATATATTATTTATTTTAATTACAGTTTTCAAAGGATCAGATAAGTGAATACAAATAACATAACAATTTAGTTATACTAACTGCTTATTGGTTAACATTATAAAGTCCACACTTAATTTTAAACTTGATTAGTTATTCCTTAATTTTGTAAAACAATTAAAAGAATTTTTAGGCATTTTTTAAGAGATATTTTTGATGCCAGAACCAACCTGCTCAAGCTTACATCCTAACTGATGAACAAAATATGATGTAACTTGGGTTACATTATTGCTTATTACTTAATGTAATTAGGACATTATTACTTATTAATCATGTATGGTAATAAGAAGGCTGCATACGTGAATGACTTGTTTGAAATGGAATCACTGGAGACGCCATCTCTTACAGTGACACTCTTTTTAATATTTTCATTTATACTGCCGAAAATATTAAACAACTTTTAGTTTAATTATACGTGGCTTGTACAGTATGTTATTTTTATTGAAGTGATAATAAATGACTCAAATACTCGATTGGAAATTGAAAAATTTTCTTTTCGTTTTTGTACAAAAAGAACTATAACGGGTTGAAAATGAAATGAAAGAGAAATAATCGTTGGAATGCTGTAACTAACAGTTATACGATAACTGTATCAGAATGGAAGACTGCTGATTAGTGTATGGAGCTTTAGAGTTACTTGTTCCACTTGGCAACGGGTATAGCTATGAACCTCTATGATGGCTCCAGGCATTAAGTTATTTGTTCCACTTGGCAACGTGTTGGGGTATAGCTATGAACCTCTATGATGGCTCCTGGCATTAAGTTATTTGTTCCACTTGGCAACGTGTTGGGGTGTAGCTATAAACCTCTATGATGGCTCCTGGCATTAACTTACTTGTTCCACTTGGCAACGTGTTGGGGTGTAGCTATAAACCTCTATGATGGCTTCTGACATTAAGTTACTTGTTCTAATTGGCAACATGTTGGGGTGCAGCTATAAACCTCTATGATGGCTCCTGGCATTAAGTTACTTGTTCCACTTGGCAACGTGTTGGGGTGCAGCTATGAACCTCTATGATGGCTCCTGACATTAACTTACTTGTTCCACTTGGCAACGTGTTGGGGTGTAGCTATAAACCTCTATGATGGCTCCTGGCATTAACTTACTTGTTCCACTTGGCAACGTGTTGGGGTGTAGCTATAAACCTCTATGATGGCTCCTGACATTAAGTTACTTGTTCTAATTGGCAACATGTTGGGGTGCAGCTATAAACCTCTATGATGGCTCCTGGCATTAAGTTACTTGTTCCACTTGGCAACGTGTTGGGGTGCAGCTATGAACCTCTATGATGGCTCCTGACATTAACTTACTTGTTCCACTTGGCAACGTGTTGGGGTATAGCTATGAACCTCTATGATGGCTCCAGGCATTAAGTTATTTGTTCCACTTGGCAACGTGTTGGGGTATAGCTATGAACCTCTATGATGGCTCCAGGCATTAAGTTATTTGTTCCACTTGGCAACGTGTTGGGGTATAGCTATGAACCTCTATGATGGCTCCAGGCATTAAGTTATTTGTTCCACTTGGCAACGTGTTGGGGTATAGCTATGAACCTCTATGATGGCTCCAGGCATTAAGTTATTTGTTCCACTTGGCAACGTGTTGGGGTATAGCTATGAACCTCTATGATGGCTCCAGGCATTAAGTTATTTGTTCCACTTGGCAACGTGTTGGGGTATAGCTATGAACCTCTATGATGGCTCCAGGCATTAAGTTATTTGTTCCACTTGGCAACGTGTGGGGTATAGCTATGAACCTCTATGATGGCTCCTGACATTAAGTTACTTGTTCCACTTGACAACGTGTTGGGGTATAGCTATGAACCTCTATGATGGCTCCAGGCATTAAGTTACTTGTTCCACTTGACAACGTGTTGGGGTATAGCTATGAACCTCTATGGTGGCTCCTGACATTAAGTTACTTGTTCCACTTGGCAACGTGTTGGGGTGTAGCTATGAACCTCTCTGGTGGCTCCTGACATTAAGTTACTTGTTCCACTTGGCAACGTGTTGGGGTGTAGCTATGAACCTCTCTGGTGGCTCCTGACATTAAGTTACTTGTTCCACTTGGCAACGTGTTGGGGTGTAGCTATGAACCTCTATGATGGCTCCTGGCATTAAGTTACTTGTTCCACTTGGCAACGTGTTGGGGTGCAGCTATGAACCTCTATGGTGGCTCCTGGCATTAAGAATCCCCCACCTCCTGCCCCCTTGGACTTTTCACCCGACCTTCTATACCTATTCAAACTTCCTCCCAAGGCAGCATTTTCTTCGTTTTCTTGAACAGCAGCTTTCGTGACAAGAAAATTAAACTCATATATACTTCGCAAAATATTTTATTATGGTGATTACTTTCTCATGGTGGTTAAAGTATTATGTTGTGGTGATAGTAGATTATGCACGCACAGTTAATCATGAACATCACTATTACTCAAAACATTTCATGAATGTCAATTTTCACGATTGCTATTTGACCATGTATCAACTGAATATTATGAATAAACGTGTCTAGTTTTCCCACGCTCCTTTTTTTACGTTACTATCCAATATAAAACGTTTTGAACAGCAAAAACGACATGCTGCAGTGTTGCTATTTTCCCAGGTAAGACGACCTCTACTAGACGTCACCAGTCATTTTAGAAGACTCCGTTAGCGATAGCAGATATTAAGTGGTGACTCTGCCACCTAGCGGCACGTGTCACTTGACACCGCAAGGCCGCGTCTTCCTATTGGTTATCCTGCAAGTCTTTAATCTATTACAGCTCCTCCTAATTTTCGTGTATATCATTCATAATTCCAGTAGTCCCAAAAGTATTTTTCATTACCTGCCCTGTGGTAGTAATTAGCTTTTTCACTATACAGTAGTTACTCTAGATCTAATTTAGCAAAAGCTTTTAGAGCAAACGCTTTTGGTCTGCGTCTATTTCCGTTGGTAAGGGAAGTGTCAAATTATGACTTGTCGAATCGACTTTTGTCCATTTAGACAAGGTTAGCTTTGTACTCCTTCGTTAGGAGTACTAAGCTAACCACTTAGATCTAATGCTAAAATATATTATATCCCAAGTTTTTGATTTTGCAAATATCATTTAAATGTTTTCGCAGCTTATTTAAATAAGAATTCAAAACATGTTGAAGTTGAATTTTAACGTTTATTGTTATAAAATTTAGGATTTCATGAGCTTTTTATTTTATGGGTTTTACTTCATGCTTCAATCTGCATATGAATAATCGTAACTGTTACACTGTGAGAACTTAAGATGTTTGATAGCTGTGCGTAAGTGTACAAGTCTGAACACGTTGCTAGTGGTAGCATGGATACCATGCCATCCCACTGTCCTCGTTTGAGGACATCATTATTGTATGCCATATATATTCTTGAAGAGTGAACAACAGGTCTCACATCATATTTTACAATATAAAGATTACTATACTTCAGTCCTAAGTTCTACAATTCAATATGCAGTAAACTAGAGATGAAAATAAAATGTTTATTTTCCTTGCATATTTTACGCATTTTTGTAACAAAAATTATATATCTCTTTAAGGCTGTTTTAATAAATATCAATGTTGGCCCTAAGAAACTAGAATACCAGTAAATAATGCAGATCTGTGAAGCTATCCAAAATGCAGGCGTTTAAAAAGTGATTTCATAGACTGTCCTCAAACGAGGACAGTGGGTTATAATGGGTTAAGTGGCACACAATAAGTAGTTATAAGGAAGGATGGATGCTACATGTATCACTCTGCGGAGTGTGATGTCTGTCAGGTTGTTGTCAGGAGAGGTTGCAATGCCTTACATGCAAAAAAAAATAACAACCTATAACATTACTAGTTTGGAAAATTCAGACGTCGACTGATGCTGTCATACTATTCCAAATTATTTTTGAATTTGGAAAAAAAATTATCCTCTTCAAAGGTAATAGGTATCAGGTTATAGTCATTCTGCAATTAGGGCTAGGGTTAGCAAAAGAGGGGGCCAGGTTAGCTCAGTGGTTAAGGCGCTCGCCTCAGAACTGGTAGGTCCTAGGTTCCATACCCAACTCTGGCCCTCGATTTAGTCACGTAAAAACTAAAGTCAAGTAAAAACTAAACTTTAGAGTGCTAAAGTGTAAAAATAAAAACACATTAGTAGGGAAAGTTAAAAAATAAAACATAATAAAAAAAATAGTTAATCTAATAATATAACAAAAAATAGATGAAGTCATTTGATTCAGTTACGAATAAATTGTGGAAGGTGAATAAATCTGAGCACGTCGTCCCTCGGAGAAGGACGTTAAACCGTCGGTCCCAAGCCTGTACGATGTCAAGTACTCGTTAAAGATCTCTACTCTAAATACACTTGAATTAGGCAAAATTTAAGAATCCCAATGTAGAATCAGCAGGTAATATGGCTTGCCCATTACTAAAATGGGTGCTAAATAAAGGCGAAAGCCTATATGTGTGGGCATTAGAAAACGAACACGGATTACAAAAAAAAAAATATTGTTTACAAGAATCAAACAAAGCTCAACTGTCTGAAAAGAGCAAGGAATGCCTGACTTTGGGGCATTTCTCTCTGCTTCCTTTTCCTCTATTTTCAACATGCATGTGAAGAACTGGAAATATAGGGTAAAAAATACGATGAAACCAGTCTTGGCGTCCTTGAAATATAAACTAAAGAAGTTCAAAGGAAGAATATATTCATGCAGTTACACTTGACGGCCCAAACGGACATATAAATATAGTTATAACTAGAGACTGACACTCACGATTTTCGATCAATTCGGCTTTCTTGTCGTCTTTATCGTAGGTGAAAAAGAAGAAGAAAGACAGGAGTGGATATGTGAAAGCATTCACCAACCAATACAAAGTGACACACAGTACAGTCTCTGTACCATCATGGACCAGTTTAAGCTATCAATAAATGAAAAGAATAAAAATCATATTTAAGTGAAGAAGGAGAGAAAAGAAAGAGAAGAAAAAGGAACAGATGAAAATCATAAATTAAAATTAAGGCTAAAGTGAGAAATAATGAAAATAGACCAGAAAAAATCAAGTAAAAACTAAACTTTAGTGTGCTAAAGTGTGAAAATAAAAAACACATTATTAGGGAAAGTTAAAAAATAGTTAACATAATAATATAAAAAAAATTAGATGAAGTCATTTGATTCAGTTAAGATCGAGGGAATTTCTAGCCATTTCTAGCCAACAACCAAATGAGGGCTTCCTCAGAAGCCTCAAAGTGGTTTGGGTGTCAATACTGAAGAGTTATCTCAGAATTTGGACCCTAAAGCACTCATTGAAGGGAAGGTTATGGATATTGGCGAGGATTCATGCAGTTACATTGTTAAAAGAAATTATGTTAATACCAGGTTGAATGACCTGAGCTTATTTATAGATACACTTTATACTTCCATGAGTGAAGATATCTCAAGAACTAAAATCAATGTATTAAAACTAATAAACGTCACTATTTTAAGATGTATTATAACAGTAATTGTATTGTTAGTGCTTTATTTTTTATCCTGTAACTTGTTGATTAAAATGAACGATTATGTCTGTAGCACTTTAATGAAATTATCATGTTAATGAGCTGACTGTCTTTAGCAGTGTTCTCTACATATTAGCTACGAAATAATGAGGCTGCGGAACACCTTGAAGCCTACTTCCCCGCAAAGAGCCTAAAGCCTCGTTCTGCCCTAGCGATTCTACTAGGGCATAAAGAATCAAGTATTTTCCCACTAAAACGAGAATATTCATCACTATCAAACTGTTTCAACAAATGTTCAAAGGTGATGTTGACAGTTTCAGTCTTAAATCTTTAATAAAAAAAAAAGTCTTATATTATAAAAAGTTAAATTATTTATTGTGTGCGTAATATATGTAATGTGTGTAACTGAGAGGGCATACAATATGTTTGTAAACATGCCACAGGTCAGACCGTTTGATAGATCATTTAGATATTAAACCCTTTTCTTTCTTTAAAATGAAAATTTATTTCATTATAATTTTTAAGAATATAATGAAACTGTATATGGCTTGAAAATGTTTAATAACTATCGTCATGGATAATTCCAGGAACTGTTTCTGTATAATGTCATATACCTGAGGTTTTCAACCACACCGAAAGATATACAGATATTTCCAGTAGTGCAATGGTTCGTGGCACTTCTCCATTTGATGCCACCAGTCAAATATATATATATATATATATATATATATATAAATATAAAGTTTAACACATAGGAAAGAACACAGAAAGTCACTACAGACGACATCCGTCGTCATCGGGAAGAAGTGCGAAGTAATCGCGTAGTATAGCAATCTGCTACTCTACTAATATATATATATAAAGTCGTTATCAGCTTTTGGAGCGATTCACATCTATTCCTGAAGACGAGGACATCGACATATAGTCGAGAGTTCGGTGATTTCTTTTCTGTGTGTTCTTTTGAAAATTCTAGTTTATATATATATATATATATATATATATATATATATATATAAATAATTCACCTAATAACTAAAATAGGTAAAGGAAATAAAAAACATGAAAATACAAGAACTGCTTATCTGTGAAATAAGCAGCGCGTTATCCGTTGCGTCTACAACATGCTTGGTCTCCCTTTCTCTTTTCTCCTAAAGATGGATTACCCGAAAATTTGACTTTGTAAGTGTGTTTCTTTACTTTGTGTGCTACCTATCTTCAATTTTGAACTGTTATACATACATACATATATATATATATATAATATTCAGTTACACAAAGCACGAAACAGAAAAAAGAATAAAGAGAACACTTACAGAATTCAAATTTCGCACTGTTGTTCGTCATCAGGAGTAGACTAGAAGAGAGGACGAGAGAGAATTTCTTCTATTGAAAAGAACCTTAGTGAGCAATTGTGAATTCAAACTTTTTTTACATAACATCTTTCACTGGGATCTTTCATTTTTTTTACGGCATACATCCAAAATTAGCATTACATAAAAAGAATATCAAGTTTTTTTTTCCTTTTAAAAGGATCGCACTCAGTGATGTATGATCAATATTCAGCACAGCTGTTCGTCATTAGGAGATCAGACGAGCTCTCTGCCATTTAATAAGTTTTTTTGTAATATCCTCGTTGTCACTAATTTACAATAGAAATATCAATCTAGTAAATATATTGTTCCGTTTTCACCTCATTATTAATCCAGTTTAACCAATATTTCTGTATATTTAGGTGCATACGAGTAAATTACATCCTTTACGTAATAAACTGAACGAATGAATTGATTTGATTCTTATTTGTAAGCCATTTACGTCCCAAGCCTGTACGATGTCAGGTACTTCTTAAAAGTCCCTTGACTAAACATATTTGAATTAGGCAAATTGAGGACTTCCCATGTAGTATCAACAGGTAATGTGGATCACCCATTACTAAAATGGGGGCCAAATAATAAATGAGCCACAATTTCTCCCCTTAGAACAGCAATTAAAGGTGAAAGCCTTATAAGTGTAGGTGTTTGAAAACCAACTAACAAACAGTTTGTTAACTAAGGTAAAGTTTGTCTGATTCTTGTTGTAGTGGTTCTGAGAGCGGAATGGTTGAGCAGTCACTGACCTCATCTTTCTGAATCTTGGAATGTCATTGTACAACTTGATTCCCTGTTTGCAGCTGTCTCAACAGGACTCTAAGTAGCGCTGTTTAAGTGTTCATGTCTTTAGGAGTTGTTGCCAACTTGTAAATGGAATTGTTTTAGCTTGTTCTACTTGGTGCTGCCTGGCAGGAGTAATTTAAAGGTGTTCTAAGTAGATGCCGGTCTTGGACGGGTGCTACTTTTTCTTGACTTGACCTCAACGGGCTCATGAACAGCAGAGTGAAGATACAGGTCTGACTACTTTGCTGGGTTTAGTTTGTTACGGTTGGAGGAATGCAAGGGGACCCGGAGGAAGGCGGCAGGTAGCCGGCTTTGTCGGATATGGCCTCCCAGGTGGGCAGCCATGCAGGCAGCACTCCCTCTCCCTCTCTCTCTATCAGTCCCTCAGGCATTCAGGGCCCCTCTCGAGTTCACGTCGTCACGTCCCTCCGACCACAAGACCTGGCCACCTGGCCTTGTCCTCTCTTAACCACCTTTATTCTCTTGAAACAAACCGTCAACCATGCAGGCCTTCAGTCGAAGGACAAGAATGCATGTTCAACTCCTCAACAAGACTTCTGCTTTATAAAAAAGACACATTGCATTCTACATCGATGAAATAGTTTTACGAAAACCCATTCTCAGTCATTTACCTTTGAAATCTGCCCTACAATTAAACTAAAAGACTACGTAGTAACTCTCACAGCACACTAATTATCAATGTAACAATAATTTATATAAGCTAATACCTAATACAGATATAATTAATAGTCACGATCAAGTAACAAATTGTGGTAACGACCCAATGGTCAGAAATATACTAAAATAAGCTGGGTTAATTTAATTCGTCGTATGAATAACGAAAAAAAAATATCAGATATTTTGTAATATAGAATTACCAAATATCAGAAAATTTTATAGAAATAAACAAAAGTATCAAAGAAACATTTAGAACAGATAACCCAGATTGTGGTTAACTTTTTAACGCGTACACACACAAGCAACCATAGCATAATAAAGTTGTTCAGAGTCATTGAAAAAGTTCTTTGAAGAGAGTTCTTTAACCATGGAGTACTTCAAAAGGTCTTTGAACTATTGTTCTAACGTGTAATACGACTTCCCCGTTGAGAAATAGAGCAACTTTTTTTATTATGTATTCTCTCAATTAACTTCAGAAAATTATCCAATTTTTCTTTATATTGAGATATTTACTTTCATATATATAGGGGAGAGTATTATGTCTTCACACAAAAAAGTTTATTATAAAAAACTTTTTTGTGTGAAGACATAATGCTTTCCTTAATATAAGTAAATACCACACTATAACAGATTGCACAATTAATAAATTAATATATATAATATTCTATAACAATATATTATATATTATTTCTAATCATTGTATGATAACAACAATCATTTTGAATCATTAGTTGTGCAATCCGTAATTGTGTGGTATTTACTCATTCTGAGGTAAAATGGATAAACAAACAAAAGTTTCCACACAAATGAAGTTTTATTCAACAACGACAACGCGTTTCGAACACTTTGTGTTCATCATCAGGAAGACACCAAAGATGTGGTGCTGATGGATTGGTGAAATGAAAACAATTCTGTTGTTGTAATATGGTACATAAATACAACTCTGTACAGTTGTTTTCTTATGACCAACCCTTCAGCACCACATCCTTGGTATCTTCCTGATGATGAACACAAAGTGTCCGAAACGCGTTGTTATTGTTGAATAAAACTTCATTTGAGTGGTGACTTTTGTTTGTTTCATTTTGGTCTAACAATAGAGATTGTTTTTGTTTTAACAATATTTTGGTCATATTTTCGTTCACGGAGAATTAACATCAATGGAATGTATTACAGCAATGGAAGATGTGCGATTTGACATTAAACAACTGCCTTTTACTATATTGGAGCACATTTTTCAACACTTTTTAGTCATCAATATAAAGAAGGCGGTATTTTAATGAAAGAGCAAGGGAAACAATGTTGTTAATTTCATAATTTAAAAATTCAGAGGAGCCAAACTCTTATCGGACCTAAAAACTATGTTTAACAACACAGATTTTAACATTTCTGGTTAACTATATTCAAAATGAATTCAAAGTTTATAATTAATCATTGGTAAAACTGCTCACTCCAGTTTTGTACTAGTATTTTGCAGTACATACTAGTTTTAAATGACCAATCAATTGAACATTTATTGAAAGCTCTGACTCCGCAGTTATATACCGTTAGGTATATTATATGGAAGGCAGCTGTTAGTTACGTTCCGACTTCATCTGAATCAACGACACGGCGTTCTGCACTAAAGTTGTACTAGATGGACAAGGACTAAGTTCTTTCGGAGTTTAAACAAAAACGCTCTTGCATTCTAGAAACTTACATACTCTTTCAAGACTAAAAGGCTTTGATTTCTTTTAATAAAAAATTTATTATTTATTAATTTATTAATCAGAATGTTGTTTCTGATATGTAATTTGGTAAAACTACACTTACGAGATATGGGTGATCCTCTAAATCACAGGTGTCAAACATACGGCCCGCGGGCCGCATCCGGCCCACCTGGGTGTTTGATCCGGCCCGGGGGATAAATCTGCATTATTATATATATATATATATATATATATATAAAATCAGTTTACTCTAATTTCCTTAAAAACCTGCAGTTCTTATACTATCCACCAGTGTTTTAATATGCGCTGTATTATCAACTTTTCCTTTGTCCTTGCACCTTGACCAGCGAAATATCTCTGTCAAAATAGATAATAGTAGATACAGAGTGTCGGATTTTAATAAAGATTTTTATAATTGACTTATTTTACTTGGCTTATTTTACTTATTATTAGTATTACTGACTGATACAAAGAGAAAGGTAGACTTATTGTTAGTTCTATGTAATTTTGTAATTAGCTTGCTGGCACGGCCCACTTGAGATCAGATTAAGCTGTATTCGGCCCCCAGACCGAAATGAGTTTGACACCCCTGCTCTAAATCATCCAGTGTCAGCTACCTAAGCCCAGGTTTAAATAGTTATAATCAAGCCAACAACTGTTAGCTTAAGTTAGCGGGTTTTGTCGTATGAATACACAGATCGCACCGTTAGTCTGTTAGATCAAAACCCATGGTAGTTGTAAATTCTATGTTACTTCACCTCCTCGCGGCTCAATTAACCCTCCTGATGATGATGGATATCAAAATATCGTAGTGAGTTTTTATGTTCTCTTCTGTGTGTTTTCACTTGCTGTTTTTAATCAAAGACCCAATACAGTAAATAAATAAAATTCAAGTTGAATTAAATATTCTTTTTTATTGTAGTGATATAAAGAACTACATGTACTACATAGATTACCGGTTTCTTGAGGCAGGACACAAGAAGCTGGATGAAGTAGACTTGGCAATAGACGTAAAGGCTGCCAATGGCGGCAGACGTGGAGGATGCGAATCAGGCCAGCCTGACCTTGCCCACGCAGGCTCCTGGTTTACCTTGTTCAGGGTTTCGTCTCCGCAAACCTCCCTCCAATCTGGCCTTCACCAACACATGCAGCTCTCAGGGTCCTCTTCTACAAAACAGCCTTATTGTTCTATGTCTCATTGCAGGTACCTTACAAGTACCTGTCTTGTCTCATTACAAGTGTTTCAACATGAAAATTAACTTATCTTAACTTTTTTTTAAAATTTAAAAAAAAGGTCGAATGATATTTATATTTTATTTCTTTGATAATATTGTAATACTATGGGCTCTTTGTGTTTTAACGAATGACATTAACGCTCTTAGAGATAAGGAGTGATGGATGGGTGGACAAGTGACGGATGTTCGTAACTCAAACGATGCGATCTGTTAATGGTTCAATTCCATATCTATAAGAATCACACATGAATTCGTGGGCAACACATTATTAATGTATCATTTTTTTTTAAAAAAATTTAAACAGAACAGTTAATAAACTAAACGTTTCCATTTGAGAGTCTGACGAGTTTCAAATTTGTCATTCATTTTTGTTTTCAATTGATGTATTGACATAATTCTATAATTAATTGATCATGAAGAAACATCATAAATACTCTCTTCAATCATTTGATATGGCAGCTTGTCTTGCAAACCTGCACATGGCCTTCTAGATCAGCAGCATTTCCTAGCCTCCTGCCCCCCCCCCCTCCAACAAACTTCTCCTATACACGAGGTTCACTGATGACTTCTTTTCCCTTGGGTTCCATACCAAGCATTTCCTTAACCTGCTTATAACAGCTTTTTAAACTTCCTGCTCTTCTATTAACTTCATTTGCTCCTCCTCTTTCAACTTCCTAAAACACATCCCTCCCTCATAGACACCCAGTCTATAAACGCATAAAAATATCCGTATTCCAATAGCTTCCTTTTTCCTCACATATAAAAAATTTTACCTCTCACTCTTTTCATCCGAATTCATTAGATTTGTAACAGTCTCCGCCAATGCAAGTACCGTGTCTAGGAAATTTATGAACAACTTTGTATAACCTCTCTATTTTACTAGAACTTTCGGTAAATATCTTTTTACCTGCAAACATTCCTTATAACCTCATAGGAATTTATAATATAGCCTCTACAATTCCTTATGACCGACCCCATTTCCCACTTTCTTTCCTGATGTTTAATGTATACCTTTTCCTCTTCTTCAGTTTCAACTGTCCTGAAGTTAAAGTTGAAGGAAATCATTGAAACATCGCAGCAAACGCCTTTTTAGAGGCTTCTCCATGGGACATATTTTTTTGTCCCATCCCATCCCATAGCAATTTATACCTGTCCCATTTCATGCTATCCCATGTGATTACCATTATGATATTAATATGGAATACAATTCAAATAAAATTATTAAATTTCTGAAAGTTTAGGTGTTTTTTTTTGTTGTTATTTATTTTACTTTTTCACCACCTTCTATTTTACTCCATTTATTGTATATTTCGCCTACTGTGAAGCTCAAGTGTACATTCTGTTTGTTTTTGAACTTCTATCATTCGCCTCCGTTAAGCCACCTGAAATACCTCGCATTCTCTTGTCTTCTCTTGACTACGAATAACTTCTCGAAATATTGGCCATAGTTAATGACCTTTTCTCTTAAATCCTATGTTAAATTTTAGTTCCTAATAAGTCCATTTGGTTAAAATTTTACATGATTTTATATATATATATATATATATATAGCAACCCCTTACCATTATGTTTCTGAATCTTGTGTTTTAGTTGTTTTTTGACTCTGAATCAGTTTTTTTGATTGAAATTAATGTGAAAATAAATAATCCGTTTAATACCCAAAATGCCTGTTTTTAGTTTATTTTTTGAACAGAAGTGGTGCAGTTAGAAAAAGTAAACAATATTGCACATTTAATATGAATAATAAAAATAAAAATGCAATCAAGAAATAATCATGTTTTATTAATCTACGAAACATAAAACGGAGACAATCTAGGCATGGGTCTCTTGTACGGTCTCTTGTAGACGGTCGCTTGTACACTTAGTTGTTCGTAAAGCGAATTGCTCGTACAATGAAGCACTCGTTCTGGGAAGTTCTACTAATGATGTTTGCCTGTTTTGCCTGTTTATTTGAAGCATGAACAGTTCAACCCATCATTTATACATTGTATTCTATTTCAAATTATTCACTTTACTTGATTATTCAAATGTTTTTAAATCTCACATATATATATAAAGATTTCACATAGACATGTGAAATAACAATCAATGATCAAATCACAATAAGAAATGGGAAAACAAGACTAAGATCTTTCAACCGTAACAAGCGGTCTTCGTCAGAGTCACTATAACAGACTGCACAAGTAATGAACTTCAGTTTTTCTTTTCTAGCTAGGACTTGGCTTGATACATTGTGGCCAAAAACCACTAGATGGCTCCACTAAATAAGATAGATAGCTAGGTAGCGCAGCAAGGCTGGACAGGAGAGGCACTTGTTGAGCGGAAATCCTGTGCGTCGCGACGGGTGCAGCAGATGGTGTCTGAGATAGAGGTCGGGTCACCAGCTGCCTGCTCCAACCATCTGCGAAGCCGCATTCCCTCAGCCACCTAGAGTCACTCTGGCCCCCTCAAATCAAAACCATTCTTGACTGCTTCCCCTATCAACAAGTTCATCACTTCAACCTATGGTTAGGAACGAAGTGATTCAAGATAGATGGATTAGGCAATATAAACAAATCCATTTATAAATTCATTAAACAAAAAGGTTAACGAGAATGAGTCAAATTACTGATAAAACACGCACAGAAGAATATTGGAAGAAACTCTTTCCTATAGTTTTGATGAGCGTCGTTATTGGGAGAAGAAGTGAACTGTTAGATGACTAGCTAGTGACTCATATACTCCTATCTATTTCTATCTCCATCTTTACATCGGCTTTCCTTTTCTCTTTGTAATTTATGTTTTTTCCCATTTTATTTAATTCTGTTCATAATCAATTAAAGTTCTTTCTTTTTTTTTTTTTGACACATTGTTATTAGTATTATTCACATTGGTTTCACTCTCGTAAAGTTAGCCATACTGAGTACCACATTCTAGCCGACTGCAGAAGTTTTTCCCCATTTCTCCTCTTCTTGTTTTTCTTCTTTTTGCAGATATCGAAAAGTCAGAAATATAACGAAGATCTTTAAACCAAAAAATTGAACTTTGTTCTTTGTCCAGTCACTTTTGAGTGAGACAATTTCTTTTGGAATCACATTTCTGAATGTTTAACTGTAATTTAGACGTTGCTTTTTATTTCACATGTTTACTGTAAAATCATGTAACGGAGCTTCGCTGGGCAGCGGGTAACTGGGTCTTTCTAAGAACTGCACTCATGGACCTACGAACTCTTCTCTCCTATATATATATATATTAGTATATTTTGGCAGCAGACCTTAATTTAGACATGTTTTATTAAAGAGTATGCCGATCTTCATTTTTGTTCGGTTTTTATTTAATTTTTCAAGTTTTCTAAGCTTGGTTTTTAACTCTTCAGGTAAATTAAACACTAACTCTCCGAATGATTTATTCTTGAGCTCCATAGTAGTAATCCAATAATACACTCTAAAAAAAATACACTCAAGAATAAATCATTCGGAGAGTTAGTGTTTAATTTACCTGAAGAGTTAAAAACCAAGCTTGAAAAATTAAATAAAAAACGAACAAAAATGAAGATCGGCATACTCTTTAATAAAATATATATATATATATATATATATAAATTATATATATATATATATACCAATAAAATAAAAAACGAAGGAAACACACAGAAAGACACAGACATAACTCACATCGATATTTCGACAATCGTCGTCATCAGGAGGTGCGAAGAGCGAAGAGCGAAGAGTCCCGCAGGAAGACAGGGCGGTACTCAAAATATATATATAATATATATATATATATATATAATATATATATATAAATATATACGAATGTTTTCCAATCTCGACCACATATATTTAACACTATTTTTCTTTTTTATCGAGGTTTGGTCTAGCTTAATAATGCAACACCTTTAAACCGACGTTTCGTCTATATTTGTAGATATCTTCAGGGCTACATCAATACAGAGTTTAGTTACTATAACATTAAACATAATTATGTTACATTATTTAATTAATATACATAATTATCTTGGTATTTTTCTATTATGGGGAACTAACTACATAACGGTTTGTTTTCAAATCAGCTAGTGTGCTGCCCTAGTGACACTATTTTGAACCTTCTAATCAGACTCGATAACTCAAAACAATCCTAAAAACTCATTAAAACTATATCAAACAAGAAAAAAGGACCAGGAAAGTACAACCATATTTACTAATCACTAAGTAATATACTATATATTTTACTTAGGTTTTCTGTATCCGTTTTTTTATTGCACGCATTCTTAGTTTTCCGATTCACATTCGTTAAGCAGTATTCAGAGGTGAAGTTCTCTTAAATTTACTTTTTTTTCATAAATTTATTGTTTTAATATATATTTTATTATTATTATTTATTATTTTATTAATTCCTAAGTTTTTGTGTTTTTGAATTTTTTATTTAAGAAGATTCCTTTTTATTATATACTCGTAAATTTTTTTATTATTATATTTTTTCTCGTTGCTATTCTTATTCACCATTCCTACTACTTTTTACTTTACTATAAGTAAAGTATAGTGATCGTGAAAAAATTCGATCTCGAGATTTTGCCGGAATTACATGTTTTGAAGTCACAGAAGTCGTTTTATGACGCTTTTACGATGATGTCTGTGTGTGTGTGGGTGGGTGGGTGGGTGCGTGTGTTAGCATTGCTTGTTACCACGCTACGGTCCAGAATCTTTGATGGATCAAGTTGATATTTTACACAAAAATGGGCCCCATTAAGACGAAGATCCTTATTGTTTGGGAAGAATTATGCATCATGGGAAAGTCACTTTCTTTGCCAAAAACCGTTTTTTTTAA
The DNA here is from genome assembly GCA_026182355.1 of Hermatobates lingyangjiaoensis. NCBI lineage: Eukaryota > Metazoa > Arthropoda > Insecta > Hemiptera > Hermatobatidae > Hermatobates > Hermatobates lingyangjiaoensis. The sequence goes on from JAPFBL010000016.1 coordinate 944,665, forward strand.
AACATTTATTTCTCTTAAACTGATAACCCTAGAGTTTTGAAATTTTGACATTATCTTTGAGGTTAGAAATGGAACAAACGAAAAACATATTCAGAATTTTAAAACAACAGGAAATATTTTTTTTTCAATAAAATGTGCAAATTTTGACTTATAATGCAATCTCAAACCTTGTGAAAGCGATACAAGCCATACTGTTTGACGGACAAAAATGAAACTATGCCTATAAATAGAACATTATGTGTAGAATGAGTTGAGATATTTTTTTTCAAAATTACGTTCGCTAATGGGGCGTTACAGTACGATTTCTGTTTTCAGAAAATGTTTTTTTTGACGCTAAACGGCTCATTAAAATATAATGAAAATTTGACCAAAAATGGAACAAAAAATTTGCAATTCATAAAAAAAAATTCATGAAGTTTCAATTACGGGAAAGAGCAATAACGATATAAAAACTGTTTGTTTATCCTAACTATGAGAACACCTTATACTTGTCGAATTTTTTATATTTTTTTACATTGTTTACATTGACTTAGAAATTTTTTGAGCAAATCCACTGAGATAAATTGATATTTATAAGAAAAATTTAAATCGTTTATTGACTTATATAAGTAAGAGGAATAATATTGTGCAGGAAAATAATAACACTCACTGTGAAAAAATTCGTATTAATGTTTTTGACAAAGGGAAGGAAAATGATCTTATTAAATACTAAGAAGCCATAAAATTCCCAGTATAATAATTCTGTTAAAAACCAAAATGTAAAAGATAATTCAAAAAAAATCTTTCGTTTAGAGATTAATAACTGAATATCGTACATCCTTAATTAACAAATCACCTTAAAACAACATTTTCTTCGCTGTTTAAGATGTTTTTCAGAGAAAAAAAGGGTATTTTACTGTTTTAAATTTAAAATTTTACATAATATTCAATGTAGAAGGATGTTAAGTAAACGATGTAAGAAATACACCGGCTTTTGAACAAACGCCATGTTCTCTTGTAGGAAATATTTCGTTTCAAAAATATTGAAATTTGAAAAACACTTTGGTTTTCAAAATGTTATAACTGCTGTAGTTATCCTAATGAAATTATTTGCCAATAATACATTATTTGTGATGTACAAAAATAAGCTTATAAATTGATATGTCCTTCATCACTATCTGTACTACTCACGTATGAAAGCTAATAATTATATCCCATTTAGATATTTATGTTATGCTTAAATGAGACATTATGTTTTATATACTCAAGAAATTTGACATTAAGTTATTATATAAAGTAGAGTGGAGGCCATCCAGATTTTTTACTTTACTATAAGTAAAGTATAGTGATCGTGAAAAAATTCGATCTCGAATTTTTGACGGAATTACATGTTTTGAGGTACCAGAAGTCGTTTTATGACGTTTTTACGATGATGTCTGTTGTGTGTGGGTGGGGGTGGGTGGGTGGGTGGGTGAGTGGTTAGCATTGCTTGTTACCACGCTACGGTCCAGAATCTTTGATGGATCAAGTTATATTTTACACAAAAATGGGCCCCATTTAGACGAAGATCCCTATTGTTTGGAAGAATATCATGATGGGAAAGTAACTTTTTTTGCCAAAAAGTTTTTTTAAAACATTTATTTCTCCTAAACTACTAACCCTAGAGTTTTGAGATTTTGACATTACTTTGAGGTTACAAATGGAACAAACGAAAAATATATTCAGAATTTTAAAACAACAGGAAATATTTTTTTTTCAATATAATGTACAAATTTTGACTTATAAATCAATCTCAAACCTTGTGAGAGCGATACAAGCCATACTGTTTGACGGATCAAAATGAAACTATGCCTACAAATAGAACATTATGTGAACAATGAGGTGAGATATTTTTTTTCGAAATTACATTCGCTAAAGGGGCAGGGGCGTTGAGTACGATTTGTGTTTTCAGAAAATGTTTTTTTGACGCTAAACGGCTCGTTAAAAAATTATGAAAATTTGACCAAAAATGGAACAAAAAATTAGCAATTCATAAAAAAAAAATCATGAAGTTTCAATTACGGAAAAGAGCAATACGATATAAAAACTCTTTGTTTATCCCAGACTAAGAGATCACCTGCTATACTTGTCGAATTTTTTGTATTTTTTTACATTGTTTACATTGACTTAGAAATTTTTTGAGCAAATCCACTGAGATAAAGTTGATATTTATAAAGGAATAATTTAAATCGTTTATTGACTTATATGAGATGTAAGAGGAATAATATTGTGCAGGAAAATAATAACACTCACTGTGAAAAAATTCGTATATATGTTATTTGACAAAGGGGAAGGAAAATGATCTTATTAAATACTAAGAAGCTTATTATTATTATTATTTTAAAGATTAAAATTCCCAGTATGAAATTCTATAAAAGACCAAAAATGAAATGATAATTCATAATCTGAATCTTTCGTTTAGAGATTAATAACTGTAATTATCGTACATCTTTAATTAACAAATCACCTTAGAACAACATTTTCTTCGCAGTTTAAGATGTTTTTCAAGGAAAAAAGGGTATTTTCCTGTTTTAAAATTTTAAAAATTTACTTTAATATTCAATGTAGAAGGATGTCAAGTAAACGATGTAAGGAATCTACTGGCTGTTTGAACGAAAGCCATCTCTTGTAGGAGAATAAATCGTTTCAAGAAATGTTTCACTTTGGTTTTCAAAAATGTTATTACTGCTGTAGTTATACTAATGCAATTATTTGCAAATAATAAATTATCTGTGATGTACAAAAATAAGCTTATAAATTGATATGCCTCAATCATATATGTACTACCTCACGAATGAAATGCTAATAATTAATCCCATTTAGATATTTATGTTATGTTAAATGAGACGTTATGTTTTATATACTCAAGAAATTTGACATTAAGTTACTTATAGTAAAGTAGAGTGTAGGCCACTCCAGATTTTTCTGTTTCGTTGTGGCCAACCTACACATATCATATTCTGTGAAGCTGTTTAGTTGGCTTTCGTCTTCTCGCCAGTCAACTTCCTTTCCTGAGGACGACCGTCCTTCGACCTTTCGGGTCGAAATATTGCATGTGAGTCATAATTTCTGTTTTTCATTCGTTTTTCTCAAAGTTTTTAAAGTATATACATATATATGTTTCAAAGGTAAACAGTAAATAGAAAATCATACTTACAGTCTCTAATTTTCGGTTAACTGTCATCAAGAGAGAAGACAAGCGCACTTGCAAAGCAACAGTTGGAGACCGTCGGTTGGGTCTCGTACCGTCGCTTCGCAAGTCCAAATGTCGCTTCGCAGAACATCAAATAATAGGAACGAAGCTGTTAAGTTACCAGTGGTACTCATCATAACCAAAAACTGAAAGAATGAAGAGAAAGAGGAACATTTGTGAGGCATATATCATATAAAGTAAAAAATTAGGGAAGAAAAGGTAGAAATGGTGCAAAATACAGGTATTTGAATAATAATAGGAGGGGCTAAATACAATTAGTGCAATGTAATATTTACTAATGTAGAATTTCTAAAGAGCAGTAGGGAATAATGCGCATTTATTTTATATGAGAGGTTATTAAGAAAGAAATACAATCTATGGAGAGGTCATGCAGCTGATACATAGCGCTTCAAATCAAATGAAACCTTCACAGAGGTAGTGGAAAGACTTTTAACCGGGACCGATCTCCATCGGGAACAAAGTCAAGTTCTTGATTCTGGAGGATTACAATGCCTGGCTCCTATTGACCACATAAAATAAATGTGCAAAATGATTATCTCTCCTCTCAAACTTAAGGTAGGATCTCTGAAAACTATATAATAATGATTCCTGGAAACCAATTGATTCCATATATAAACTAATAGTTCTGCAAGTGAAGCATCTCGAAATGGTGGAGAAGGTGTATGCAGCAGATGTTATCACATTGCTGGAGCCGTGGGCTTCAACCAGTAGTTTAGATGGAAAAGTAGCAGCGATAAACTTGACTCTTGAATAGAGTCAACAAGAAATTCAGTATGACTGTGATTTTTACAAATGACAGTTATAATCTTCAGGTGCCGAAAATGACTCAAAAGGCAGACAAGATATTCACATTGCTGTGGGTTAGGGTTCATTGTGGAGTGCCCGGAATGAAGAGACAAACCATTCAGCACCTGTTGAATTGTAGAGCAGTTGCAGCCCAAAATCCCTCTTTCTCTATCGACTGCTAAAAGCACAGTGAGAATGGTATTTAAAGGGAAGCACATGGAGGAATTGATGCATAGCAGTCAGAGTAAAAAATGAAACACGTGGATCTGCAACTCCCCACCAACTAACTTCTCTAAAGCAACCAGCTAGGCATGTTTTTGAAGAGTGACCGGCCATTTATATTGATTAAGAGTAGAGAAGTACATTAATGTACCTGTTTTAGATCACATACGACTAACTCCAATGACAATATATGACATAGTTAATGCCCAGAGCTTTTCCTCCTGTTCATAGCCGTGGCAAAAAGAAGTTCCCAAGTATATTGACTGTTATCTTTATATTAACTTCACTATTTCCATTAACAATATTATATAATATAGAATATGGATAATTTCCACAATGAAAACATTTTTAAACAAGTCTAAGCCTTGTTAACATCTTCGGAGACAAGTAACTAAAAAAACAATAAATACTTGTGTAACTGGCTGATTGAAATTTCGACTTGCTCTCCGAAGTTTGTTAACGAAAGCCTTAGAGCATTCTTTCAAAATTTGTTTTCATTGTGGAAATTAATCCATCATTATATATTGTATTTGTTATCTTTATATATAATTCATATTTCATATATAAATAATATTATTAAATTTCAATTTATTGAAGTTTTTCATATAAATAATTTAATATAAATAGTTCAATGAACATAAAGAAACATAGAAAAATTAAAAGCACACACTTACAGTTTCTAATTTTTGGTTTGAACTGTCTTCAGGAGAGATATTGTCTGTTTTGGATCGTATTTCCATCGAAAAAGTATTTAGTATATATATATATATACTTACAATAAACAGTGAGCCATAGACTGAAACATAACAAATGACTCACTTTTCAATATTTCGGCGGTAATGGTGGTTGTCCTCAGGAGAAGAAGTGAATTTACGGAGGGACGATAGTCAAATATATATATATATACAAAACTAAAGTTTATCGGGACTCGGTCAGTTCTTCAGGTTCAAATTAAACTATCATTGCGAACGTATCGATTTCGGTCTTTATTTAAAACCTTTTTCAAAGGCAGAAGTATAAATTTTGAAACAGAAAAACTAAGTATTACATTACAAATTTCAAATGAGAGTTTAATTTTAATCTGAAGTATTGACCGAATCTTTAGTTTTGTTTCTATTCCACGGTCGATACTTTTATCTATATTAGTTTTTCTGTTTCAAAATTTTATACTTCTGTCTATGAAAAAAGGTTTTAAATAAAGACCGAAACGTTGGCAATGAGAGTTTAATTTGAACCCAACAAGTTGGTTTTTTACTCTGACGAAGACCGTTTGTTACGGTTGAAAGATCTTAGTCTTGTTTTCCTATTTTCATATTGTGGTTTGATCATTGATTCTTATTTATAACACGTGAAACTTTAAAATAGAATGGAAAACAAATAAGATTATATACTATATAGGTTAAAATAGTTGTTTTCCATTTTATGTATCATTGATATATTATATCAATGATATTATAAATATAAATTGTTTTAATCTAATTAAAACAAGAAAATAGGAAATATAATTCACTGTCCTATAGTATTGATTGATTTAGAGTCACTTTACAACCCTTAAACTTTTATTCGATATAATAATTGATTAAAAATATATTTTACTTAGTATTACTTATGTCTCCTTTTTTATAATTACTAATTTAAATAGTTAAACTATAGGATATAAATCAGTGTTAATGTTATTTATTTTCATTATAGAATCATTATTATTTATTTTTATCACAATTGTTTAGAAATAACAAACCCTTTCAATTATCAGCTCTTCTATTATAACATGACAATTAAATTTCCATCATAATTAAGAAATGAACTAATTACATTGACTGGTTATTCTTTTTAATGATGGGTCTACCTATAGAAAAGTTGAGTAGAACACTCGAGATTTGTTTGTTGGAGATGAAGTACTCAGTCGTTTGTCAAAGAGGACTCAATTCTCCCCCTTAGTGACATTACTAATTCTTTTGAGTATATTCGTTAAGAGGCACCCCTGCCAATCTCGCTGTACATTTTTGTGTATGTTTGCACTATCCATTATTATCTCATTTTGAAACCTTCCTATCTTAAAGCAGTAACTATTAAATAAATTATTATTTTTGTTGACTTTTTGAAACCGTTGCTGATTTGAGAACATAACCGACATGTATACTTGAGGTAAGCACAATGTATAAAAAGGTAAACATTGTAAAAAAAATTACCTATTTACTGAATAAAAAGGTAAACATCTTTAAATGGTAAACACATTTAAAGGTGTTTACCAAAAGTATTCTTCTAAGAGTAAATCATTGCTCCATTTATTAGTTTGGTTTAATTTTACTTTGTGAGACCCATATTAACTAAGTGATTTTACAATAAAAATTCTACAAAATTGCATCAATTAAAAATTTAATCTTCTCAGCTTTCAAAAATTCAAAGCATCTCTTTTCTCTTAGAACAAAACCCCCGAATTGTTTCCATTATTGCTTTGATTTACTGGTAGATTGAACTTTGCTTGACTGAATTTAAATCATTGGATTGCAAAGTTATTTTATAAATAGTACTATTACAAAGACAGTTCTACAGGTGATTTGTATTTTGCCTGAATAGTTTATTTAATGAAAAATTCTCAAAATTTATAAAACTACCAATTCTTTTTACTCTAAAATATTAAGAATTTCCTATTAGTAAAGTTGTGAACAAACTTATTTCAGATTTTCTTAAATTTACAATTTTTGCATTTTTCATTATGACCATTTTGTCCTCATCAAATACACATACATCAATAAAAAAAATACAGTTAATGAAGTTACAGAACTAAAATTAATCATCAGTAGAAATGAGGAATGAAACAAAACAGGTTTTTGCGGATTAGGTCCAAAAATTATTTATTCCAGATTAATCGCCGACGTATCGCCGTAAATTGTTCAGCATGCATTCTCAAGGCTATGGACAATTTTTTGAAAAAATAAGTACTATTATAAACAAATCTCTGAAAAACAAATACCTCCACAGAATATTTCAACTAAGAGAAAGCAAAAAAGACAATAAGCAACAAACAAACAAAGTAAAAGAAAAGCAAGAATGGACATTGTTATTATTTTTTTCATAAAACAGATGCGTTTCTAACATAATTACTTTTCTTAATTACAAAGGCTGAAACAATTTATACCTCCATAATTAAGTCGGCGAGTAATCTGGAGTAATTATTTTTGGACCTATTCCTCAAAAACTTATTTTTTTTTAAGAATTTGTAGTTGATAAGTTATATCGATATAAATTAAATTAATTTATAAATCGATAGAATATTTATAAGTGCTCTGCAGCATTTATGTACATACACACACATACATATATATATATCAATGATTAAACAACAATATGAAAATGAGAAAATAAAACTAAGATCTCTCAACCGCAACAAGCGGTCTTCGTCAGAATAAACCCAACCGTTGATTTGGTTTAATCATTAATTGTTATTTCACGTGTTTATGTGAAACTTTTTTTTCGATATATATATATATAAAGTTGGGTTTTTGACTCTGACGAAGACCGCTTGTTACGGTTGAAAGATCTTAGTCTTGTTATCCCATTTCATATTGTGGTTTGATAATTGATTTATATATGTATATTTTTATCTTTTTATTGAGGTTTTGTCTAGCTTCAATAATACAACACCTTTAAGCCGACGTTTCGTCTGCATTTGTAGACATCTTCGGGGCTACATCAATACAGAATTTTAATTACAATAACATGAAAAGTAATTATATTACATTATTTAATTAATTTACATTATTAACTTAGTATGTTGTATTATTGAAGCAAGACCAAACCTCGATAAAAAAGAAAAATAGTGTTATATACATGTGGTCAAGATAAGAAAAACATTCGTATATATATATATATATATAGAAGAATATATATATTAGAAGAGGCAATAGCCTCTTTTAAGAGGGTTGACAGCTAGCGGATAGTTTTTTACTCTTTCTTAATGTACTCCTTTGTTTCCCCAAACATCCCTGTCTGGACATTAGTCCTTTCCTGCGCTTTCACCCTTTTAAAAGACCACTCTTCCTTCCCACTCTTCTCAACCCCTCACCAGATGTTCTCTGCATCTAGTGTTTCAGTTGGGTTTTTGACTCTGACGAAGACCGCTTGTTACAGTTGAAAGATCTTAGTCTTGTTTTCTTATTGTGGTTTGATCATTGATTGTTATTTCACGTGTTTATGTCAAATCTGTTTATATATATATATATATATATATTGATAAAAGTATCAATTAGTAAAAAATATGTTTCAAGTGAAGTAGAAACCAAATAAAAATTTTTCAGGACTCGGTCAATTCTTCAGGTTTGAATTAAACGCTTACTGCCAACGAGAGTTAAATTAAAATCTTTTTCATAGGCCTACAAAACAGGGGAAATATAAGAAATAATATAATAATTCAAAAATCAACTGTATATTTATAGTTGAACTGCGATACTTTGTTGGGAGCCTTTCTTTAATCTTTTTAACTTAGTTTCTTTCTACACTGCTATAATTATGATTTCCCATACTTCAATTTAACTGGATTTTACTTTTTTTACGTGATTATTAGTCTTGTTAGGTCCAAAGATTTAACCTGCCAAGATTTTATTTTTGTCCCTTCCCCTCTGTAAGTATGAAAAAATTTGATTATAACTAACATTCATCATGTGTACCGATGTACGCAGATATCTGATACCTCTGTTTCTTTTCTTTTCTTTTCTCAAGAAACTTTTTCTTAACCCCTCCTAGAGGTGCCTGGTTAACTTAGAGGTTAACGTACTCGCTATTGTTTATACAAAAACCGACATTTTAGAAAACCGGTTTTCGAATAATAATTTTTCCATAAAACTGGTTTTAACCGGTTTTGAATGCGTATTAAAAAAAAAATGTTTTGCTCCAATATTCTGTAATTTGAACAAAAAATTTTAACAGAAAATTTAGAGTGATTAAATGCAGTTTTTGATTGAAATTATTTACTGTTCAATTTTATTGATAGTAAAGCTTTTTTATGCAATTTAGTAGAACAAAGAAATAATAGTTGACCAGGATTAAATAACTTTAAAAAAAATTATTCGTTGTTTATGCATAATTTTCACATATAAGAATGTAAATATTATTATAATAGCGAAACGAGTTATTCAGCAATATTAGTTCTCTACTCTAAATATACTTAAGTTAGGCAAAATTTAGGACTCCCATAGAAGAATGTTCACTGTGATATAACAAAGGGCCTATGGGTGTTCTTTTGTGGTTCTACTGCAACCTAACTTAACCTTCCTTTTCAAAACCATGTGTAATATTAAAGAAAATTTAATAAATTTTGGGTCAACCACTAAAAACGTTTTCGATTTTTGACTACATGATTTATGTGCCAAGTGTTGATGAATAGTTTTATTATTACCTAGGTGTATTCGGCTTTAATATGGATAAGTTTTAGTTTAAAGTAAAGTGCCTGGATGTGTAATTGTAAGTCGTTGCTCTACAGCTCTCTTATCTGGTAGTCAGAAAGCTCTCCCTTGGAAAGTTTCTTAAACTCTCTTATTTAATACGAGTATCCTCAGACTGTTAATTGCCAGTCTAATTGCTCTATCTTCACAGTTCCATTTTAAATGTACTTTTCCCATTTATATCATATTTACTCGTATATTATAGATTTAAAAAGATTTTTCCAATAGCTTTTCTTTTTTTTGGGGGGTAAATTTTTCAACTTTATAACAACGATTTTTGAAATTAGGAAGTTAAATAAAGCTAAATAATATAAATTATTTAATAAAAAATATTTTCGTCAAGCAGAGGCCATGTTAGTTCAGTGGTTAACGTACTCGCCTCAGAACTGGAAGATCCGGGGTTCGATCCCCACCTGGTCCTCAATTTATTCAATCGCACATTGCACATTGTACAGACGAGTCTGTATGATGTCAGGTACTCGATAAAGATCCCTACTCTAAATTCACCTGAGTTAGGTAAAATTTGGGACTCCAGTGTAGAATAAACAGGTAATGTGGCTCTCCCATTACTAAAATGGGTGCCAAATAATAAATGAGCCAACAAATGATGGAAAACAAACAAACAATATTTTTGTCAAATAACTTCCATTGGCTGATAGGTGAATACCAAACTATAACAAGAAGCGCATATGACAAATAACGTATTAGATATTCACTGTGACCCTTTGACCAAAATCATTTGGGCCGTTAAACTGCAATAGTGTATAGCCTGTTCTCCCAATGATCTGGTCCTCAATTATATAAAGTCAAAATATATATGTAGGTGGCAATCTTTCGACTTTTTTACCCAAACCGTTTCTTTCCCAACAGTAAAAAGAGACTGGTACTTCAGGGTCTCGTGACCGCACTCTACTCAGCAAAGATTGTAGATCTAAGCTATTAACTTAACAGTAGATCAAAACTTTTAATTTCCGTACTTTATCTCTTCAGTGTACGAGTATCCTATTATTTTTAATTGTCTAGTGTCTAGTTTATTTAATTGTCTAGCCTAGAAAGCACCAGCTGTTTGTATTTACTATTCTCTGTTATATGAAATATGTCATTGTTTAAACTAATAGTCTCATGTAGCAAAATATGTTGTTAAACACTTACTAATAGTCCATGTTATTTTAACAAACCTATAGTGGCTTACAGTCAACGTTACTATAAGTAAACATCATATCAATGATATCAAACTCGTTGACAATCAATTGAGTTTTGCTCAATTATAATTATAATCAAACTCGTAAATAATCAATTTAATGACATCATTTGTTTTATTGATTACTATTTCAATTTTATAGTTACATCTTATTCGAAGCATTCTTCTAGAATAGTCTGCAATTTTACTACAGATGGTTAATATTTGTCATTTTTAATGTCTATTACTCCTCCAATACTGCAAATTCATGAAATATTAATTGTAAGTCACTTAAAATTGTAGCCATTTTATCATTAAGTACGTGAAAGTATCCTTCCTTTGTTTAAAAATTCCCCGAAATCAACAGGGTTTTTAAACATTAAGGGCATTCTGAAAAACATCATATGATATATAGTTGATTACCGTTTATTGTCCTTACATATCATCTTAAGCCTTTTAAAGATGCTCAAATTTCCCTTCTTAAACCTTTATATAACAATTCAGTTTGACTGGATTCTGAAAAGAATTGCTGAGTCAGTGTGAACAAATCCAAGTTTAGCAGATTATTTTTTATTATGAGTTGGGTTTTCAGTTTGTAAAGCCTATATTTTTACAATAATATTAATTACTCTAAGTTTTTTATTGTACACTTAATGCAAGGTAGTTTTTTTCACAAAATATCATTCTTCCATAGTTAACAGTTTAGTGCAAAAGAAAACAAAAAATTTTCTGATATATAATGCCATTTTTATTCATGTAATTTTAAAAAAAATGTATACAGTTCATATACAAAAAAAAATATTAAAGTCAACATTTATATAGCGCTTAATTCTGAGAAGAGACTCTAAATTTTGTTTTGGGAACATTGATTTTTGGGAAAAGATACTTTACTGAAACAGAAAAGATTGAATCTCCTATCATTTTTCTTACTTTTGTAATGATCATAAACATATTGCAATTTTCCGTTGCAACTTAAAAGATATTAAGAAGACTATTAGAAAAAGGTAACTAATAACTTTCATTTGTGCATACTTACCAGATGAGTTTACCTGTTTATCTAAAGAAATAAATCCCTGAGCAAGCATTGATCTAATGCTGGTAGGCAAATAACTGAAATTATTTTAGTAGGATCAATTTTAATAATTAAGAAAAACTTAAAGGTTGTAAAAAAGTTGCATGGACATCAAAAATCGTTGAATACTACATATGAATAAGGTGCATTACAGGTAATCCACCTGTAACACACATTCAGGGGAGCATTCCATTTGTTTATGATACGTCTGTAAGCTGTGATATTAGTCATCTCTGGGGTTTTCTGATAGGAGTACACGAACCCTTATAGTCTATTTACTTAGTTGCTTAGTTACTTATTTACTTAGTTACTTTTGACAACTTTCCCTATAAGTTGTCAAAAGAGAAATACCTCTGCTAAATGAATCACTACTAACAAATATAAGCTACAATTTTCAATTTGTATATAAAATAAAAACTAAAAAATAAATATATTTTGGGTGATATTTTTTAAAAAATGAGCAGTTGTTTAAAAAAAAATAGAACAATCAAAAAATAAATTGAAATAATTATTAAATTTAGTTAATTAATCTTAATTTGGAAAGGTTAATCAAGTTACAGGTAATTTATGAATGAAATTAAAGAAATGCAATATTAAAGGGACATCGTTTTGAGATATTTATTGAAATTAACTTGGTTTAAAATGGTTTGAGTTTGCAAATATTTAAACCTAAACGTTTAATGATCAAACCACAGTATAAAATAGGAAAAAACACTAAGATCTTTCAACCGTAACAAGCGGTCTTCGTCAGAGTCAAAAAACCCAACTGAACTAAACGGTCAAAACCCGCACTTAGTGCAGTTTTTGACTCTGATAAAGACCGCTTGTTACGGTTGAAAGACCTTAGTGTTTTTTTCCTATTTTATATTGTGGTTTGATCATTGATTGTTAGTTCACGTGTTTATATGAAATCTTGTATCTATAAACATTTAAGTATATAATTAGGCAGATTTATTGTTAGCTAATGGATACCAAACCTGTATGTGTTGTTGATACGAATATTTGTATGGCGTAAATTGATGACAGATGTAGCAGGCTTTTTAGATCCATTTGTACCATTCGAAGTGACGCGAGAATAATCTCAGGTTTTATCATAGATTGGCTTAAAATGAATAAATTTTGATCTCTGTACCTTACTAAGGTGAAATAGGAAACGATTATGATTGCATCAGGAATGAATAGCAGGATAGAAAGGTGGAAATGACTGAATGTATTTCTGGGAAAGGAGTCTGTGACGGTCGACGGAGGCTGTGACGCAGGAGTGCAGTAGCTAGTGTTGTCGAGTGGGCGAACAGCAGGACCTGGAGCCCGCCGGCTTTCAGACTAATAGACCCAATTAAAGCCAACAGTGCTGAAACAACGTCATTTCACTCACCAGCCGCTAACCGCTTTCACTCATCTTCCTTTTTAGATGTTCAGACCCCATACAGACATGTAGAGCAGAACACAAAAACCTCACGTTCAGCAAAAGACCGAACGCGTTCCTCTTTTAACTTCCAGTATGATTTCATTTAGTTACATTTCAGTTTAGCATTCTCCTAATTCTCGTCATTATTCATATTTGCTTTTTTATTGTCATTGAAAACATATGATCAATGAGAGAATTACCCAACCCTCAGGCATCACATTAGTTTTGAAAGGAAAGTTCGCAGGAGTGAAATAGATGATCATGCCAGTTATCACTCAACTCCTCGCTAGAAGAGGCCTTCTTTCCGAGAGTCAGTAGCTTTGGCAGTTTGAACTTTATCTCTAAATTCCTTAAACTTATTAAAATCATTAAAATTAAAAATTGTTTTAGTGACTTTTTGGTTGTCTTGCTTGTTTTCTGTTCAGTGTCACGTGTTCATTCAATCTAGACAGTTGTTGCTGAAATCCCCAAAATGTTTTCCTTATTTTAAAAAACTCTCTAATGTAATATTAATTTTTTTGCTTCAAAATTTTATATTTCTGTAAGTTCTCTCACTAACTGATTGTAAAAATGTCTATAGTATTTTCTTATTTGTTACTTTTTCCACTTTTTATATACGTTTGATTTTTGAATTATTGTATTATTTCTTATATTTCCTCTTGTTTTGTAGAACTGACAGAACCTGAAGAACTGACAGAGTCCTGAAAAACTTTTATTTTCTTAAAATTATCGGCAGTTTTCTGTTCTAATTCCCACTCTACAGTGTTTTACACTCACTCTCCTGTTGTTATAATTTTCAAAATCTGTCTGGAATAAGTATATCAGAAGTTCAAATTCCTTATCCATCCCAGTCAGTAAAATATGTTGGTGGTACTGTTAAGAAGGATACTATAGGATATCCTGCTATAATATAATGTCATTCTATAACAGTGTACTACAGTATGTTCTTATAGTATAATATACTATAGTACATATAATATACATATATATAATATAGTACAAAATACCACTCTTCCCTCCCACTCTTCTCAACTCCTCACCAGATGTTTTCTGCATCTAGTGTTCAGTTGGGGTTTTGACTCTGACGAAGACCGCTTGTTACGGTTGAAAGATCTTAGTCTTGTTTTCCCATTTCTTATTGTGGTTTGATCATTGATTGTTGTTTCACGTGTTTATGTGAAATCTTTTTATACTATAGTACATATACGATAACAGTATACATCTATACTATAGGATGTGATAGTATTATATTGCTACAATACAGTATACTATAACAGTATTTTGATATACTATAGTAAACTATAGAATTATACTGTTATACCATAGTATACTATAGAATTATACTGCTATAATATAATATACTATATTACATATCAGTATAGCAGTATACTGCTATATTATAGGATACGATAGCATTATATTACTATACTACAGTATAATATATAATTATACTGCTATACTAAATATACTATGGTGCATATACTATAGCTGTATACTTCTACACTATGGGATACGATAGTATTATACTGCTATAATACAGTATACTATACCAGTATTTTTTATACTACAGTATACTACAATATACTATATTACATATAGTATAGCAGTATACTGTTATACTATAGGATAAGATAGCATTATATTGCTATACTACAGTATAATATGTAATTATACTGGCATATACTAAGTATACTATGGTGCATAATCTATACTGTATACTTACAGTAACTATGGCAGATACGATAGTATTATACTGCTATACTCCAGTATACTATAGCAGTATACTGCTACCCCCCCTTCCCAGGTCTCAAAAGGAGGTGTAAGAGTGCACGTTCCTAGAGACCTGAAGGCTACTACAAATTCACAAATCATTTTCACAATAGTCCCAACATTAACCTAGCAGCAGACTCGTTAAAGCAGTATTCTCAAATTGCAAAGGATCAATACTGAAACCGCTGAAAAGGAACCAAAAATAACCTGGAAATTAGCCAACCCTGAGGCATCACATTAGGACTGTTTTGAAAGGAAAGTTCGCAGAAGCGATGGATCAATAGCTGAAAAGAGCATAGAGAGAGCAGAGTGAGAAGCCGTCTTCTTACAAGTCGTTTTATAGCGTTCCCTTTGGTTTCTCCCCGACCTACTTCAGCCTACTCCAGTTTACCAACTTTAATAAAAATGTTAGTCAAACATCGCATAGAACAATCTCCCTACTTTTCCACTGTCTTTAATTTTACCGTAAAATTAAAAACATGTTTTATAGACCCAATTTACTACTCTTTAATTAAGGGAAACAAAAAACCCCAATAAAAATTAATGTTGCACAAGTAAGTATTTGATATAAATAGAAGAGTAATAATTTATTTGACATCAAAAAATCAATAAAATCGAGGTTTAAAGATATAAAAGAATTTATTTTTTAGAAAATCACCATTTGTCCATAGTCATTGTAATGGCTTAAGTTACAATAATACTAGTTGCTATTTTATCAGTGATTTGTACCATTCAGTAATAAATGATCTATCTACGAAATAATATAATATTTATTTTTAACAACTTATGAATATTTATTAAAAAAAAAAAGTGAAATAGAAAAGAATCCTTCACAATGAATACATATTCTTTGAAACTAATTCACTCATGCTTCTCAGGTTATCTCATTTAACGTAACTCAGATGTCTCAGATTAACGCGAAATTTTTAATACTCCAATATATTTCTTCATGTTTTATTAGTTTTAATTCATTTTTTTAAATAATTACTTTATCTCATTATATTTCATTATTATTGTTTTTGCTGGTAATGTGGCTTTCATAAGTTACGAAGCCGATATATATATATATAATTAAAGCAATAAAACGAGAACAAAAAAGAAAAAACTAACACTCACGGTCGATAATTTCGGCTGTCTTGCCATCATCAGGACATGCAAAGGGAAAAAGGAAAAGGAACACAGGAGCGGAGACGTGAATAGTTCCACCGACCGATACAAAGTTATATATATATATGTTGGAAATTAGAAATTACTGTATTCTGTGAATACAGTAACAAGATCGTTATTCAGGAAACTCGGGAAAGTTAAAAAAGCAAGTTCAGCTAAATATGGTCTAATTTTCAACAATGTGTGTATATTTGAATGACTGCTCCCAAAATTTACAAATATATACATAAATATAACACATGTTTTTGTTTTCATTTGTTCATTCTAGTTTAAAATACATGTTCGTAATCAGACCGGTACAATTGAGTTATATTAGGCTGGGCACTTAGAAACAAAGATTTCGCGTAGTTAGACGCGTGAAGCTTGTTTTGATGAAGGGGTGTTTGTAGTAACAGTACACCTGTGTATTCGAGTGTAAAGATAAACTTTATCTATGTCTGATTCCAAACCAACCCTTTCTTTCTTAGAGCTCTTTTTTATCCTCTAGTTACAATTTTGATTGTGAAGACTGCTAAGGTACTGTACCTTTGAAAACATTATGTAAAGAATTATACTTGCAACGTCCCGCGTGTGCTGGTAAAGAATGGATGACTACGAAGGATACCGAGTCCAATTATAATAGGTTAAATGTAGCATTCATCTATCCTACTTGAGAAAACTAAAGCTTATAACAAAAAATAACTGTGTTTGATTTGCTTTCACAATATCATTATAAACCCAAAACCCTTCGCTCATTTGAATTGATAATAAACAAATACGGATCTTGATAATATCTTGTGTATTTTGCTTGTGTTTGAGTTCCATTTGTGTTTGTAATAGGTCTAATGTATTCAGTTATATATAATTGTTTTATCGTTTTCAACTTAATTTCTCTTGGCTTTTGGCATTAAGCTCTCCCTCTTGTAGCTATAGGCAGGATTATATTTATTTAACAGAGTTTCTTTCCCAAGTGTTTTTGACAGAGCGAATTATAGAAGACGTAGAAGCTAACTAACATCCCCGTGCCACTAAACATTAATGTTCCCTCCATAATTCAAAGCGCTGACAGCTTGACAGATCGAACTTCCTTCGCTTTCTTTCTTCAGTAGGTCTTCATCCAACCACTTCTCTCTAACTACAAAAAAAAAACTATTTTAACAGCTACAATAATTTTTACATATACTAAAAAACACATATAGTGATCATAAAATAAAGTCGTATATCTGATTTTGACACATTTACATGTTCTGAAGTAGTCTTAATTCATTTTTGATAAATTTTTATGATGTGTGGAAAACAAGTTTTTTTGTATGTACCAATGCACATTTATTCATCGCATTTTATAAAGATTGGAGTGACTATCTTTTGTTAACTGTGTAAAGTTAACGGTTAATATAGATATCAGCATATATACATGATACAGGTGACTATAATGTTACGAGAAAGAACGAGTCTAGAAGATATATAGAAACTCACTAGTATATTCCGACCGCGTCATCATTAAGTATAGAGACAATGAAGTGAGTCGCTCCGAAGATATAGTAGCTGAGGAGCATTTACCTACTATTACAGATTACCCTTTCTTTTCTCCCTACCTGATGACGATTCGGTCGAAATATAGTAGCGAGTTTCTGTGATCTCTTTTATTAGATTTCAGAATTTATTTTAGTGTAAATTTCAATACTGCAGCCGATTATAAAGCAGATTTCATTTCTTTAGTTCGGTGGGCTTGTTACACGACGAGGAATCAGTCGTCAGTATGCCTGATAGCATAGCCTTGAGACTTAGGCGTCTAGGCTTCATTTTCAATGTAGCAGGTATAATAATTGGTGAAGGTTACACCTATTGGTGACACCATAGTCACACCATCTCTGACAGTTCATGGTACCATCTACATGCGTAAAAAAATTTGTTCCCTAGCAAGTATCAGTAATTTTTTTCTTAATTGATATATTAGAGATTTGAGGGGGGGGGGGGGTCAGGTTAGCTCAGTTGCAACGCTCTCGCCTCTGGACTAGTGTACATGGAGTTCAATACCCTCTTTGGCCCTCGATATATTTACTCAGGAGATGGATAAATCTGAGTACGTCGTCCCTCGGAGAGGATGTTAAACTGTCGGTCCCGAGCCTGTCGACGTCAATACGGTGCTCGCTAAAAGATCTCAGCTTTAAATATAATTGAGTTAGGTTAAATTTAGGACTTCCAATGTAGAATATTCATTGTATGGTATCACAAAGGGCCGATGTTCCACTCATGTGTGTTCTTTTTTGGAACTGCCACTGTAACGCAATCTACATTGAAGAGGTGGATTATTAATTTAACTATCAATTCAAGGGGTCCATGTTTGTATGCAGTTTTACAAATGATAGCTATTGTCTTTTATACGGGACGTTTCAAAACAAGGCATCAACATCTAGAAAGGTTATTAACCAATTTAGATTGTTAGATTGCAGAAATTCTAAAAACTCATCTGTAGATTTGATCAAATATTTCACTGGTAGGTATGGAGAAATTATTTAATTCAATTTTTTAGCAGCGTTGTATGTAGTGTGCGATACTGTGTCTTCAATAATATATAAAACAAATATGTATTTCACAGTACACAATTGTAATAAAAATCAGCGTCTAAACCATAGTAAGAAATTTGGAAATAGTTCTGCTTTCTTATTGCGGTTCGGACCTTGAGTTATATATCCTGCTTTTCTTGCTATCTATGTATGTTTTAAATAACAGTTCATAGCTTCGTAAGCTCTTCATCCGTTGATATGGCCCCATATTTCATGAACATATACTGTTTTCACATTTCTACAGTGACCTCAACAATTTGTTATAGTTACATTTTTACTATATTTTAGATATTTACGTAATTATATATATATATTTTCTCAAAAAATTGTTCTTGACCTCTTCTAGTCTATCGTATTAGGTAGGTTTTGTTTTTGAAGACTAGGTCATATACAAGAAAATAAACTCCTTCCTAGGCCAACGTTTCGATATATTTGTACATCATCTTCAGGACTTAGAATGTGTGCTATTAGTTATTTATATTTCATGTGAAATATTTGGTTATTGGTATGAAAAATAATCTTTGTTCAGTCATCTATCATTTTAAAAACAATGTACATATGTACACCCTCCTTGTTTTTAAAATGATAGATGACTGTAACAAAATATTGTTTTTCATACCAATAACTAAATATTTCACATGAAACATAAATAACCAATAGCACACATTCCAAGCCCTGAAGATGATGTACAAATACATGGAAATGTTGACCTAGGAAGGAGATTTATTTACCATTAAATGACCTAGCCCTCAAAAACAAAACCTACTTAATATAATATATTAATATATATTATATATTATATTCAATGATCAAACACAAATAAGAAATGGGAAAACAAGACTAAGATCTTTCAACCGAACACGGTCTTCGTCAGAGTCAAAAACCCAACTGGTTGGGTTTTTGACTTGACGAAGCCGCTTGTTACGGTTGAAAGATCTTAGTCTTGTTTTCCCATTTCTTATTGTGGTTTGATCATTCATTGTTGTTTCACGTGTTTATGTGAAATCTTTTTATATTATATATATTAGTGAAGGTTAGTAGCAATCCTTCTTGCAAACAAGTTTCTAAAAAATGTATGCCAATTTCATGCTTGGTTACCTTTTTTGAGAGTTAATGTCCTACAGGCTCTTCTCAGTTCCTCGGGGAATAAAAAAATCAACTGGCCTAAACTTCCCTTTTACATATATATATATATATATATATATATATATAAATGAAAAAAGACAACATATAGAAGAAGCGAGAAAACTTACTAGATCGATATTTCGAACTGAAGTTCGTCGTCAGGGAGAGAGTAGAAGGGAAGAAGAGGTACGTGCGTTCACTTGTATCGGCAGTGTCGCTCTCTGCCGGTACAAGTGTACGCACGTACCTCTTCTTCTTCCCTTCTACTCTCTACCTGACGTCGAACTTCAGTTCGAAATATCGATCAAGTAAGTTTTCTCGCTTCTTCTATATGTTGTCTTTTTTCATTTATATATCTGTCCGGTTAGGACCGTTTAAATATTTTGATTTATATATAATATATATTATTATATATATATATATATAAAAAGATTTCACATAAACACGTGAAACAACAATCAATGATCAAACCACAATAAGAAATGGGAAAACAAGACTAAGATCTTTCAACCGTAACAAGCGGTCTTCGTCAGAGTCAAAAACCCTGACGAAGGGTATTTCCTTCCTGACGAAGGGGAATATAATATATATATTATATATATATATTTTATATATATATAAAAGGCAATGTCTTAAATAACATTTGTTGGTATATAGCGAAGCTATTAGGGACGTTGGTATGTGGTAAGTATTTGGTTGTTTGCTTGAGCCATGACTCATGGATGGTTCAAGAGGAAGGCATGGGGTGAAGACTGTAGAAAGGGTTTGGGTGGAGGCCATATAAAGGATTTCTCTGCTGGGAGTGAGATGGCAGGTAAAAGCGCAGACTCCCGCCGCCCCCTGGAGGGCTGCAGTCAACCCTCCTTTGTGATGTCGCCTCAGCATTAGCCCCATCCCCGCTTCTTCTTCCCCTCTATTTGAGGGCTTCACATAGACATCGTCGTGGCAACTGTCCCCAGATAACTAGTTCACATCAAGGTTTCTTCACTGCCAACAAAGCTCGGCACTCTGCTCGATATTAAAGCTAACGATATATCTCCAATGCTTCTTTACATAACAAGCAATTCCCCTTTTAAAACTAAATCAATATCGCACTTCTATGTACCAATGTCACAATACAAAATATACTTATGCCTTTCTTGCAAGACTTCTGAGTTAAATATTACATTAAAACTACAGATAATGTTTTGTAATTTACAAAACAGTAGTGAAATGGCATTGCCCAGACTCTTAACAACTCGACAAAAAACTAGTTATCAAATTTTAAAGAACCAAAAATATAAAATGAAAAGTTAAGACATTATAGATAGTTATTTTACTTTAAAATAATTAAATACTGCTTTGACTGTCAAACAAATAATTTATAGTTTTAAGTTTTTAAAAGTGAATGTAACATGGACTAGGACATTTGTAGCGATCAATACGCACTGTATGATTTAAACTACAAATAAATTTAATTACTTTAATTGATGTCAGATCTTGAACTCTGGGAAACACCTTGTCAATTATCTCTTACTGAAAGCTTTAATGCAAATGAAATTGAAATCAACTAACAGTATATGCTTGCTACATTTGTATATTTTCAAAATAAACATGTCTGTGAAGTTAGTCAAAGACAGCTTACAAGTCCATAACTTCGCTTCTACCTTGAATTTTTAATCCATTCAAAGCTTACATTTTAACTTAGATATACACAAACCTACCTTCAAACGCGTTAGATTGCCATGTCTGATGGTGGCTGAGTTTACTTGTAACAAAAATTTGTGGACAAACCGACAGACAGAAATTTTTCTAAGGGTGGATTCCGTTTCTCTAATATATGGAACGTAAATATAACTTGAAATGAGTCAGTTCTAAACAATGTACAGACAAAACCTTTCTCTTATTTATATAGATACCAGTTAATTGCTATGTCGTTTTGCAATGAGTGCATCACCTACAAGTGTTACAGCCATCTCAAATAATTCTCGACACGAAATCATGACAATACAAAAAATCTGGAGTGGCCTACACTCTACTTTACTATAAGTAACTTAATGTCAAATTTCTTGAGTATATAAAACATAACGTCTCATTTAAGCATAACGTAAACATCTAAATGGGATATAATTATTAGCCTGTCATTCCTGAGGTAGTACAGATAGTGATTGAAGGACATATCAATTTATAAGCTTATTTTTGTACATCACAAATAATTTATTATTTGCAAATAATTTCATTAAATATAACTACAGCAGTAATAACATTTTTGAAAAACCAAAGTGAACATTTCTTGAAACGAAATAGTATCCTACAAGAGAACATGGCAATTTTTCAAATAGCCAGTAGATTTCTTACATCGTTTACTTGACATCCTTCTACATTGAATATTAATATAAAATTTTCAAATTTGAAACAGTAAAATACTCTTTTTTTCTCTGAAAAACTTCTTAAACAGCGAAGAAAATGTTGTTTTAAGGTGAATTTGTTAATTAAAGATGTACAATAATTACAGTTATTAATCTCTAAACGAAAGATTTATATTTTGAATTATCTTTTACATTTTTGGTTTTTAACAGAATTATTATACTGGGAATTTTATGGCTTCTTAGTTTTAATAAGATCATTTTCCTTCCCCTTTGTCAAATAACATATATACGAATTTTTTTTAATGAGTGTTATCATTTACCTGCACAATATTATTCCTCTTACATCTCTTATAAGTCAATAATATATTTTCATTTTTCCATTAGAAACATCAATTTTATCTCAGTGGATTCGCTCAAAAAATTTCTAAGTCAATGTAAACAATGTAAAAAAATACAAAAAATTCGACAAGTATAGCAGGTGATCTCTTAGTCTAGAATAAACAAACAGTTTTTATATCGTTATTGCTCTTTCCCGTAATTGAAAGTTCATGAATTTTTTTTTATGGATTGCTAATTTTTTGTTCCATTTTTGGTCAAATTTTCATTTGTTTTTAACGAGCCGTTTAGCGTCAAAAAATCATTTTCTGAAAACACAAATCGTACTGTAACGCCCCTTTAGCGAAAGTAATTTCAAAAAAAAATATCTCAACTCATTTGCCATATATTGTTCTATTTGTAGGCATAGTTTTATTCTTGTCCGTCAAACAGTATGGCTTGTATCGCTTCACAAGGTTTGAGATTGAATTATAAGTCAAAATTTTTAATTTTTATTGAAAAAAAAATATTTCCTGTTGTCTTAAAATTCTGAATATATTTTTCGTTTGTTGCATTTGTAACTTCAAAGATAATGTCAAAATTTCAAAACTCTAGGGTTTTCAGTTTAGGAGAAATAAATGTTTTAAAAAAAACGGTTTTTGGCAAAAAAATGACTTTCCCATCATGCATAATTCTTCCCAAACAATAGGGATCTTCGTCTAAATGGGGCCCTTTTTGGTTAAAATATCAACTTGATCCATCAAAATTTGGACCGTAGCGTGGTAACAAGCAATGCTAACACACGCACCCACCCACGCACCCACCCCACCACCCCCACCCCACCCCACACACACAGACATCATCGTTAAAAACGTCATAAAACGACTTCTGGTACCTCAAAACATGTAATTCCGTCAAAATCTCGAGATCGAATTTTTTCACGATCACTATACTTTACTTATAGTAAAGTAAAAACCAAAGATTGTAGGATTCAGACCAATGACACAGTGGTTGAATCAACTGGCCTTACTCTGTAACCTATTGTGGTGACTTTAAGTTCCTTTCTATTTGAAATGTAATATAAAATATAAAGAAATATTGAATTAAGGGCTACTTTGTAAAGTTTGTACAAAATATTCTGCCACTGCTCTTTATAATATATAGAGTAAGTGGAGATAGAGTAGATAGAATGATTCACCTAGTTATAAATAGAATATGGAGAGACTTATTTGTGTAAAAGTCAGTAAATGCGTTTATTAAACAAGTCATCAGAATGTAGGCAGAAAACTACTCCCACTCTGAAAGCCTTTGCCACAAAAATCACATCCCCAGGCGTACTCAAGCCTGGAGGAAATTTAGTCACCGCAAGACATAACAACTGCCGCAGACCATCCTGAACCTACTTTACTCCCGAATATGTTTTAAAGAACAAGCAACATCCCTAGCATACATTACACTAAAGGCTTTCTAATTTCCTGTACAGTTGGTAAACTTGATGTCTTTCAACATTAAAGCTAATGTTCCAACTGTCTATACTTTAGCGTTTTGTTCTGTTGTTTGCATTAGTCATGCATCACAGCTAAAGTGTCACATAAGGTGTCCAACTCATCATAGCTAACGGATGCTATTCATGCAATGATAAGAAAGAACAATGCACGACTAATCAGTGAAGGAAAAGATTATTTCATGTCCTAAGACTGTCTATTGACTGAGTTATAAAGCTTTTTATGGTACATGGTATAGTAGCATGTGGCAATAGGAAGTTATGAGGGTTCAAAGTCTTGCTAAAGCGTTAATAGCAATCCGTTTACGAACACCGGCTATGACACCCAACACACCCTGAACCCAGCACCTTTGACCCCTCTCTGGGGACAGCAGGAAGCAAACAGCCCACTCATAGTGGTTATATAACATCCACTGTCATCTCTTCAAAGTAGAAGCTCTGGCTAAACAAGAGGCTTTGATATGAATGTGGGTTGTGAACTTCCTCAAATCGATACCAATGTCTTCTTAGGCAACCAAACGTCTATTACCACCCGGAGGCATTACCTTTAAGAACTGCAGACTTGCTGAACTGGTATTCTCTGGTTACTTTTCACGAGACCAATATTCATTATACCTAAGGATTCCTTTTTCTACATGAAAGCCAATAGCCTGAGTACCAAGGATGACTCATCTCTTACACTTGGTTCATTTTTTTTGTTCCTTTCAACATGTCCCACTTTATTATATAACATGCAATATATACAAACATACAAAGGTGTTAAACATATACAATGGCTATAGGTTAATTATTTAAGTTAATTTATACATTAATACAATACCAAAATAAATTATATAGTAACATAACTAATTATTAATTCACAATCAGTTAGATTATACTAATGTTACAAAATATAGTATAACATCTAAGTACATTCAGTACAGTGTTTATATATTTATAGTAAGTCAAATTCAGTTTGATTTATGACTTTAATAAAAGCTCCACAAATGTCATTTAGTAAAAGCTCCTGTTTTGTTGGTGGTCTAATTTACCAATTTTAATTATTCGTAGAATGAGCTGCTGTCTGCTTTTTTCTACTACAGGGCAGTTATATATTAAATTGTCACTATCTCGTCGACAGGGGGCATCTCAGGGAAATAACTACATTCATTTTATACAGATATGTACGGATTTTTTTATGCCCAGTCATGAACTGGGTGACCCTGTATCTTAGGCTGAAATCCGTCAGTCTGATGCATGATTGGGAAAAGCTGCAGCTGCATCTCTTACACTTTATCTCTTGGTTCTTTAATATAGCCTTATTATATGAATTCAACCTGTAATGCTTTAAAATTTAGTCATATAAATATTTCACTTTCTTAAATTTTAGCAGTTCAATAGTTTTGTGTAATTATATTAGTTATGTCAATTAATTTGTATTGTTAACTTGTTATTGTTTATAATTGTAACTGTTGTTGTTAACAGAACATGAACACTGCTGAGAATAGGAGGTTTAGAGTCAGCTTCAGCTCATAGGTAAGCAGGAATAATCAATATCTGCAACAAGATGAGTATGAAATGACTATTTCTTAAAAGAACTCTAAGGTGCATGACATTGCGCTGTATTCAGGGATGTTGTCTGTTAAGCAGGCACTCTTTAGAAGCCGACTGATTTATTGACCAAGATTCGTGAAGAGCATATTTCAAACACTCAGGGTCATTATTATTTACCTATAAAGAAGAGCAACAACTGATATCACGTGTTTTATTAGTTGTAATTTACCC
Organism: Hermatobates lingyangjiaoensis; assembly: GCA_026182355.1. Classification (NCBI taxonomy): domain Eukaryota; kingdom Metazoa; phylum Arthropoda; class Insecta; order Hemiptera; family Hermatobatidae; genus Hermatobates; species Hermatobates lingyangjiaoensis. The sequence continues at coordinate 970,545 of JAPFBL010000016.1, forward strand.
TTTCTGGATAGTTCAAGGTGGAATAATGAAGGAAGGAGTGAGTGTGTGTGTGTGTGTGTGTTTTTCAACATGTTCCACTTTATTGTATTACATGCAAGTGATACATTCTTGTCATACGTTCTTTACAACCATATAACTTAAAACTATAATTTGGCTATATACAATGTTGACAATGAAGAAGTATTAACAATTAGACTATTTACAGTTGTTATGTAACGATATAACATGATAGTTTTAGTACTTCAATTTACAAATATTATGCGAAGTGTTATATACAAGTCCTATAAATTTACAATTATATAAATACACTGAATTATACTATATGCAATGGTAGCTTATGAAATTATAAAGATGATGTAAATATTAGCGTATTTCATAAACTGTTCAGATCAACGTCATTTAGAAATTTTAGGAATGTCTTTCTGAGATCATTTTTCATAAGGTGTTCTTTTGAAGGTGGCCAGGTTCAATACTTTCTACTTGTCTTCTAAGTTGCTATCGTTTACTGTCTAAGATAGTACAGTTATAAATAAGATGGTTAACATTTTGAATTCCTTCGTCACAAGGACACCTTGTGTGTGTGTGTGTGTGTTTTTTGTTTTCCTGGTGAAAGTACACCCTAACACCAGGGGATTTATTGATACATACTCCATTATAATATTACATGTATATCTTATACAGATTCTCTTATAAACTCAATAAGCTATATAATATATTAACAACTTTAGAATAAGAGATAAAAGACGAAACAAAACAGAATTATGAGAGAAATAAACATATAAATGATTATTAGATTTATAGGATTATGTTTAAAGTTCATTAAAGTCAATATTGCGTAAAAACTTTTCAAAGATGTTGTATAAGGGGTTATTGACTAGTAAACGGAGATCTCTTACAGGCCATGACATTCCTTGGATAATGCAGTTTTTGACTAATGTTGATCGTTGTTGGTCAAGAAGGGGGCACCTCAATATGATGTGTTCCCAGCTCTGTTCTTCCTTAAGTTCACAACTGCAGTATGGATCTGTTAACACCTTCAAACGATGCAGGTAAGCTCTGTTCTTCCCGTGTCCGCTCAATGCCTGACACATAACATGTTACATAAAATTTCATTTCTTGTATATTACAGGTTCTTCTTGCAGTGAGATTAGGGAAAAACTTCTTCGTGTGCTGGCCTTTTGAAGTTGTAGCCCAGGAAGTTTCCCATGATTGCATACTTTCTTTATTTAGAATCGCTTTGATGTAAGATCTAGGTACCTTAGTGTAAGACTCTTCCAAATTTAGGTCCTGTGATGCCGCTTTGGCGAGTGAGTCAGCTGCCTCATTTCCTTGTAGCCCCACGTGTGCTCGTACCCAACTGAAGTAAACCTCTATATTTTTCTCCAACTCCAGCTTTTGAGCTAAATCTCTTATTTTCACAATGAGTGCTCCTTGGTTTTTTCGCTGCTTTAAGCTGTGAAGACTTATTTGGCTGTCAGTGTAAACTGTGATGCCTTTTGTGTGTGTGTGTGTGTGTGTGTGTGTGTGTGTGTGTGTGTGTGTGTGTGTGTGTGTGTGTGTGTGTGTGTGTGTGTGTGTGTGTGTGTGTGTGTGTTTGCGAGTGGGTGGGTGTGCGTGCGTGTGTGTGTGAGAGAGAGAGAGAGAGTGAGAGAGAGAGTCAGTGAGTGAGTGTTGGTTCTCCTTTAGTAACTTTTTGAACCCAACAAAAAAAAATAAAAAATAGGTGGAATGAATCACATTTACAGAATAATTATTTTGATAGTATTTCAATAATTCTAGAAAGGATTAGGAGACATAAAGAAGACTACTTTGCTATACAACAATTATTCCCATTCTAACTGTATCCCGGAGAGGCTTAACAGATTGTACTATATTCTCCCAAATACTTTAGGACCATAATGAGGTTATCATTACTTTATACAGGACGTGATATAGCAGTTCTTGTATTATTCTTATCTACTGAATAACACAAATGTCATTTAATTCGGTGTCTCCTAATATTCTATAAATTTAAAAAGAAATTAATGGTCGAATAGAAAAGCATTATCACAAAAAACGCAGATAATGTTTCATTCTGCAGTGACATATTTAATGAGTAGTCACTTATAGCAAATGTTATAACTTATCCATTCACGATGCAAACTAAACTTATGCAGACTAATACTTTTTTCAAAAGATAAAAAAATTCATTCAATCGGAATAATGAAACCTTAATGGATCAATTAAAAGCAATATTAGCTATATACTTAAGCCACAGGTGTCAAACATACGGCCGCGGGCCGATCCGGCCCACCTGGGGTTCGATCCGGCCCGGGGGATAAATCTGCATAATTGTAAAAAAAAAATCAGTTTACTCTAATTTCCTGAAAAGCCTGCAGTTCTTATATTATCCACTAGTGTTTTAGTACGCGCTGTATTATTATCCACTTTTCCTTTGCCGTCGCACCTTGACCAGCGAAATATCTGTGTCAAAATGGATAATAGTGGATAAAGAATGAAGGATTTTAATAAAGATTTTTATAATTGACTTACCTTCTTTGCACTAATCATTAGTATTAGTGACTAATACAAAGAAAAAGGTAGACTTATTGTTAGTTCTATGTAATTTTGCAATTAGCTTACTGGTATGGCCCCCTTGAGATCAAACTAAGCTGTATTCGGCCCCCAGACCAAAATGAGTTTGACACCCTTGACTTAAGCAATTGATTAGTCAAGGTTCATGTACCTAGTGGAATCTAAATAAGTTCCAAGATAAAAGTTAAAAACGAGTTCAAAATGGAATAAAATTGATGGATGAAAAATTACAAATATCTGTAAATTACTCCTAAGCTTGTCTATAAATCTACAAGTTTTCTAGGGGCTTGTCTGCACGATACTGATCTCATCTCCCAGTTATTCAAGATCTCTCCTCTCACTATCCATGCAACATTACTGCTCTCTCTCTCTCTCTCTCTCTCTCTCTCCCCCTCCAGGGGCAAATACTGCTTGCACCATTGATCCTGCCCCTTTTCCAGTTCCTCTCTTAAGTAAAAGTCCAAGTCATTCATCGACCTTCAAATATTTATCGTTCTTTACTTATCATTTCATTTTGTTGTTGTTATTCTTCCAAAAATATCTTTTAATTTCAACTACTTCCTGCTTTATTTATTATCGATGCACGTTTGTTTCATCAATTTCCTTCAAGTAAAGGAAATCGTCACTTGGGGGAAAAACCCTGATTATCAGTCTTCTTCAAGGTTTTCCTTGAAGTTTAAAATACGTTTTTAGAACTATTTTTTAGTGACGAAAACAAAAAGAAACAACCCTTGATAGTTTGAAATAAAAGTACAGTTTACATCTGTCTAAATTGATTACTACAATTAATAGTTAATATGTTGTTACTTTTACAGATACAGAAACATGGAGAAATAATCCTGAAGTAAATGGATAATACAAAGTCTCCACACAAAAGAAGTTTTTTAATTCAAACTTCGCGTTTTGAACACTTCGTGCTCAACATCAGGTAAATATCAACATATTTGCATGTTATTAAATTAAAAAAACTTCTTTTGTATGGAAACTGCATTACCCATTTACCCCAGTATGAGTAAGTACCACACAATTACGGATTGCAGATAGAGGACTAGATGATACATCTAGACCTTCATCGAGGAACTTGACCGCCGCCATGGGTTGGTCCCCCTCGGCGAGTACAAGCTTTCCTTTGGAGCCTGTCCCCTTGGCGCAGCCATAGTTCCACAGCTCCTGGATGGCTATAGCGGAGGCTTTTATTTCGCTGGCATAAGATATGACTTGTTCCGTGATACTCTTTGACTTACTCACGTTTTGCTGTACTATCGTTTCTTTATCCATTTAGTTTGGTCTTAACAGCTCTCATCTCACGTTTACGTATGGGACAGGATCTGGCAAAAGCCCCATGGCCCCTGCTATTCAAACGAAGCTTCTTACAGTTAGCGCAAGTAATCTTTGTTCTATCGGGGCATTCGCGGGACTCGTGTGCTTCAGTACAGTGGACGCAGGTGGAGAGCTCACTGTAGCACCTAGACGCCACGTGCCCAAAAGCTAGACATATGCGTCAAGAAAGCCTTCCCAGTTATTGGGGATGGCCTTGTGCAGATATACAGAGACTGTTTTAAACTGGGGTACTTCCCGGTAGCATGGAAGAAGGCTGATGTCGTCATGCTGGTCAAAGGAGGCGACAAAGACCCATCCAGGGCGTCATCATACAGGCCATAGCATGGAGCAAGGCTGAGACACTTTGTTAGGCCCGTCAGCGGTCACTTAGGCAGGCTACGAAGCGGATGCCAATTTGGTTCCAGTGGCAGTCATCGATACTTGAGGCTTGCCACTATTGGAAGCAAGTGTAATATGAGAGGTCTATTTTATAGATATAAAAGGCCCTTTAGACGATCACTGCGACGGCAAGTAGGCATTGACAGGAATGCCAATTTTGTATCTTGAATGGCAAAACCGTCATACTCGTATGACGCTCCTGATTGGAGCGCTTTCGACATGTCCTATCTTGATGAAGAAACCTTGAGTGTTATATTAGTGGGCTATGTTATTGTTAATCCAGCTGCTTTCCATGCATTTATTTTGATTTTATGTTAGGATTAACATATGATTGAATTTAGTTTTTATTTATTATCTAGAATTATGGTATTTATATTTTTTACTTCGTCATACCTCTGTCCAGTGATCCTTTTAGTTTTTATAGTGATTACATTAAATACAAGATGTACATTTCATCTTGTTCGATTTAATTTACCCATTTTAGTGGTATATAGGGGTTGTTATCTTTTAAATTCCACTGCTTTCCTACTGTATAATCCTTGATTTTTAAATGTTAAGATAAAACTTTAATCAAATACTAATAAATCAAGTAATATTATCAGGATATGACTACCTGTTATACGGTTTTTATTTTTTAAATTCCCACGGCGATTCTAAGCCATCTCTTGTTCTTTTTATATGATTAATTACACGGCGATTAAACGCATCTCTAGTCTTTTCATGAAATTACACGGCGATTCTAACGCCATCTCATGGTTTTATGCGATGATATATTTCTATCTGTTCAGATTCTAACGCCATCTCTTGTTCCTTTTCATGAATACACGCGATTCTAACGCCATCTCTTGTGTTTTCATGAAATTACACGGCTGATTAAACTAACGCCATATACTTGTTAAATCATAAGAAATTACACGGCGATTCTAACGCCATCTGTTGTTTTTCATGAAATTACACACGATTCTAAACATCTCTTGTTCTTTTCATGAAATTACACGGCGATTCTAACGCCATCTCTTGTTCTTTTCATGAAATTACACGGCGATTCTAACGCCATCTCTTGGTCTTTTCATGAAATTACACGGCGATTCTAACGCCATCTCATGGTCTTTTCATGAAATTACACGGCGATTCTAACGCCATCTCTTGTCTTTTCATGAAATTACACGGCGATTCTAACGCCATCTCTTGTTCTTTTCATGAAATACACGGCGATTCTAACGCCATCTCTTGGTCTTTTCATGAAATTACACGGCGATTCTAACGCCATCTCTTGGTGTTTTCATGAAATTACACGGCGATTCTAACGCCATCTGTTGTTATTTTCATGAAATTACACGACGATTCTAACGCCATCTCTTGATCTTTTCATGAAATTACACGGCGATTCTAACGCCATCTCTTGGTGTTTTCATGAAATTACACGGCGATTCTAACGCCATCTCTTGGTCTTTTCATGAAATTACACGGCGATTTTAACGCCATCTCTTGTTCTTTTCATGAAATTACACGGCGATTCTAACGCCATCTCTTGGTCTTTTCATGAAATTACACGGCGATTCTAACGCCATCTCTTGGTCTTTTTCATGAAATTACACGGCGATTCTAACGCCATCTCTTGTTCTTTTCATGAAATTACACGGCGATTCTAACGCCATCTCTTGTTCTTTTCATGAAATTACACGGCGATTCTAACGCCATCTCTTGTTCTTTTCATGAAATTACACGGCGATTCTAACGCCATCTCTTGTTCTTTTCATGAAATTACACGGCGATTCTAACGCCATCTCTTGTTCTTTTCATGAAATTACACGGCGATTCTAACGTCATCTCTTGGTCGTTTCAATATCTTTTCATTTGAATATCGTGCCGTCAGTCGTCACGCGAGAGACTTGTCCGTGTACGGCGATATCCTGGACCTTCGGTGATACTGAGAGCATCCCCTGCGGGAATTTTTTTTTCAATTTAGTCGAGAGAGAGCGCAATAGAGCGTTGAGCACTTTTTAGTGTGTTGTCATCTAGAGCTGTTTACTTTTGGAGCATTGTGAGAAGTTTTTAACCCTCACTTTCTGGGTCTTCAGCGGTTTTTTGCGTTTTTTCCAATTTTCTCCCCTCCCCCCTTATTTTTTCATACCTGGCCCATATCGAATTTTATTTTATTACCACCCCTGATAGTTTCCCATCATCTCCGACTCTCTGGGCCAATCACCTAACCCAGAAAATTTCTGCATTGAACTTTGACCCTACCTTTGGACGCGTTTATCTCGGCTCCAGGTGGAGCTACAGGCACGGGGAAAACGCCATTTTAATCAGGAGTGCCAGGAGTATCCGACGGCAATGAGTGGGAAGTCACCAAAAGCCGACCAGAAATCGACCTCCTCCAGGAGCGAGGACCAGATGAGAAAATCTCCTAGGGCAAGTTTAGCGGAGGATAAGATGCGAAGCCGTACTAAGGTTGGTGACCCCGGCCGAGGGGTGCAGATGGGAAGTATGTGAGGACGTCAATGGGCAAGCTCTCGTCCGCTCCCACGGATGTGTTGAGGAGACAATCCGCCGACAAGAAGGTAGCAAGTGAGTTAGGGAAGCTATGTGTAGCGCCAAGAAGGAATAGCGAGGTCGCTATGAGTGGCCAGCATGAAAACCTGGAAGCGTTCAACTCCCCGGAAAGGAAGGTTTATCTTCGGATAATCTTAAGTTCCTAGATGACCTCATGGCGACTCCGGAGTCTAAGAAAAGGGGCCACGAAAGCATGTCCCTGACAGAGACCAAAAGAGGATGAATGGCGTCCCCTGACTCAGAGGCCAATGGAAGAACCAAGTTTGAAAAGAGCAGGGCTGAAAAGAGCAAGTTTGCAGTTCGCCATGGGAACTGAAAAAATTCTGAAAAACCAGAATTTCGTTTTTCAACTTCAAAGAGTGTGACCATGGCTAATAGTTTGGTGCCTATCAATTTTCTAGTGATCCTCAGGAGGTCGATTTCTGTTCCTCAATTCCCGTCGGATACTCCTGGCACTCCTGATTAAAATGGCGTTTTCCCCGTGCCTGTAGCTTCACCTGGAACCGAGATAAACGCGTTCAAAGGTAGGGTCAAAGTTCAATCCAGACATTTTATGGGTTAGGGGATTGGCCAAGAGAGTCGGAGATGATGGGAAACTATCAGGGGTGGTAATAAAATAAAATTCGATATGGGCCAGGTATGAAAAAATAAGGGGGGGGGGGGGGAAAATTGGAAAAACGCAAAAAACCGCTGAAGACCCAGAAAGTGAGGGTTAAAAACTTCTCACAATGCTCCAAAAGTAAAAAGCTCCAGATACAACTCACTAAAAAGTGCTCAACGCTCTATTGCGCTCTCTCTCGACTAAATTGAAAAAAAAATTCCCGCAGGGGATGCTCTCAGTATCACCGAAGGTCCAGGATATCGCTGTACCCGGACAAGTCTCTCGCGCGACGACTGACGGCACGATACTCAAATGAAAAGATATTGAAACGACCAAGAGATGACGTTAGAATCGCCGTGTAATTTCGTGAAAAGAAGAAGAGATGGCGTTAGAATCGCCGTGTAATTTCATGAAAAGAACAAGAGATGGCGTTAGAATCGCCGTGTAATTTCATGAAAAGATCAAGAGATGGCGTTAGAATCGACGTGTAATTTCATGAAAAGAACAAGAGATGGCGTTAGAATCGACGTGTAATTTCATGAAAAGAACAAGAGATGGCGTTAGAATCGACGTGTAATTTCATGAAAACACCAAGAGATGGCGTTAGAATCGCCGTGTAATTTCATGAAAAGAACAAGAGATGGCATTAGAATCGCCGTGTAATTTCATGAAAACACCAAGAGATGGCGTTAGAATCGCTGTGTAATTTCATGAAAAGAACAAGAGATGGCGTTAGAATCGCCGTGTAATTTCATGAAAAGAACAAGAGATGGCGTTAGAATCGCCGTGTAATTTCATGAAAAGACCAAGAGTTGGCGTTAGAATCGCCGTGTAATTTCATGAAAAGATCAAGAGATGGCGTTAGAATCGCCGTCTTTTTAAAACTCTAGAGGATGGCGTTCAGAATCGACGTGTAATTTCATGAAAAGACAAGAGATGGCGTTAGACATCACGTGTAATTTCATGAAAACACCAAGAGATGGCGTTAGATCTGCCGTGTAATTTCATGAAAAGAACAAAGATGGCGTTAGAATCGCAGTGGAATTTCATGAAAGAACACGGTTATAACAAGGTTTGCACAGCTATCCGGATATTATTACTTTGATTTTACTTAGTTATTTTGATTTTTAGTTTTTATCTGATAGACAGGTTAGAAGACTCAATGGACTTACTACCTAGGAGAGACTCAATTTACACCTGAACAGATAGTAATATATATAAAAAAAAAAAATTCCCCACAAGTTGGACTCCAATCGATCAATTGGCCATGATTCCTTTTGCTTTTTGCATTCTTTTCTAAAATTTTTAGAGGTTATGAACTTCCTGTAGTTTTTCTTCCTTTCTGAATGGTCTCTGCTTCTTTGGTATCTCCGTCTAAGACGGACCACGTCCTTTTAAACCTCTTAGGGACTCATTCGGGCCTCCAAGCGTCTGTATCCGTTAACCTTCACCGCTGTATTGTACATAACCTCCGTAATCATCTGGATCTTGAAGTCCTAAATCTTGTGTAGTCAAAGCCTCGATACGCAAGTACTCCTCGATGCAGCTGTACTGTTGCTTCTAACTCTTTGCAAAAGCCATGCCAGTCTACCCCTCTCACCCTTAATCTTTGCACAGTCATGCGACTGGCCTGGCTGAGCGCATGAGAGTGAGGACTATAGGGTTATGGTCCACCTAGGGGCAGATCATCATACCACCTCCAGCTGGTAACTTTTTCGAACATCCGCTCGTCACCGCGGTAACATCGATCCAAGAGCTACCGTTAGGGCCCTCGAATGTGGGACTGGACCCTGGGTCGTTGACGACAGCCAACCTATATCTCCGGAGGAGGCCGAGGACTTCATTTCCGTCATTAGTAGCTCTGTCGGGGCCCCAAGCCGTGTGCCGAACGTTAAAATCTCCCATAAGCACTATCTCTTTGTCCGTAAAATGGGTCAGGGCACGTTCCAATATAGGCAGGGTGTTCTTATCGACTCTCCGTACTGTCTGTAATACGACATCAATGCGAAGTGTTTGACTAGCATGAGTTACGTATTTACCGGAGGCGCGGCCAACCTCACAGACATCAATACCCTCACACATAAACTTGTGGCCGTTAACGGTCTATCATTTGTTCCGCAGATCAGCTTGCCTCGCAGCCCTGTCCCCTCGGCGCTACCATAGTTCCAAGGCTCCTGTAGAACTATGGCGGAGGCCAAACACCTGAAACATTGGCTGACTTCGTTATACTTACTAATAGGGCAAACTTGCCAGTCAATTCGTAGGCTCTCTTCACTTAATATATTTTCAGCCTTTGCCCTATTTAGGGCGCATACGACTGTTACCTTCTCGTGTATTTTGTTGCCCACTTTAAAGAGCGGTTTAATATCTCCTTCCTCAATCCCCTCGTTGTTGGCGACCCATTGGGCCGCAAGCTCCTCAAAAGTTGCCTCAGTGAGCACGGCTCTGAGCTGGATCCTCGGGGCTAGAGGTCTTATACCTCTAACTTCCACTCCGCAGTCTGTGCTTCTAATTCCCTCGCTGAGCTTCGCGGCTTCCTCAGGGTAGTCGGTAACAATCATAATGCCACCCTTGCTTAGATTTCTTACAGTGTTGACCTTTACCCCCAGAGTCGAGGGATTTATTTTCCTTTTGATAATTTCTTTTATAAAAAAAAAACTAAATGTTTAAGTGTGAGAAATGAAAATAATTACTCCAAGTATATATTTATTAATTCTTTGCAACTTTAGTAAATAGAGAATACTGTTAAGTAATCAGAAATTTTTGACTAGAAATATATTTTTATGTCAGAAAATAGGGATAGAAGATATAAAATAATGGTTAGTATTCCTTTTTATATTAAAACTACCATTACAGTATTAATTAGTGATAAACCTAAAGGAGGATGACTCTGAAGTGTTCAAAGTGCATGAGATGGATGTCCTGGTAGATGAGGTTTTGTGTTTTAATTCTGTATAAACGGAAACCTTTGTTACATATACGGTACTACAGTTGGTTTCAATAGAACTGCTGTCTATAGTTCAGGGATTTACTGTCAATTTCTTCGAATATTATGCCACAATAAGAAAGAAATTAAGTCCTACTACGGTATACACACATATATATATATATATATTTCACTTGCCGTTGCGTCTACAACGTGCTTGGTCTCCCATTCTCTTTTTCCTGAAGACGGATTACCCGAAAATTTGATTTGTAAGTGTTTTCCCACTTAAGTGTGTTGCTCTTTGTTAATCTCGAACTAAGTAAATAATAATATAATATTATATATTTAAATCATTAAACCACAATAAGAAATGGGAAAACAAGACTAAGATCTTTCAACTGTAACAAGCGGTCTAATTTTACTAATAGAATAAAGTACAAACTAATTAAGTATTATGATACTTTAAATTTTAAATGAAATGAATATAACATGTGTAGTAAAAAACACCTCCATTACTGATAGGTGCATGTTGCATATTAAAATGTAAATACAGCCATTGTGAATATCTAACTTTTTTTTTTTAAATTTTGTAACATTAGAGATAGTCAGTCATAGAGAAAAATTATTTCAAACCAAAGTAGTAGAATATGAAAATTTCAATAGACTTAGTGTCTACAATTTTTATGTTTTTGAAATATTTTAAACTGAATATATATGTTTTTTTTAAAATTTGTTATTACTTATAAGCTATACAGATTTAAATCTAGACACAATCTAAAAAAATCGTCTGTTTAGCTAATTAACGATGTCTATTTGGGTTAGTAATAGCACATAAGTAAGTAATAGCGCGTTAGTAGTAGCACGTAATGGCTTACGTGCGTGGCGTATAATACGTCTTAGTAATCTTAAGAGTAAGTACTTTAGAAGTTCAGATTCTAAATTACAATTTAGTATAATTTAAGTCATTAACAACTTTTTAATGTTATTTCATAATTTCCTATAGAATATTATTCAGTTTTTCATTCATGTGTTTCACTATTCAACAGAAATATTTTTAAATTGTCCAAGATGTAATTTTCATTACAATTTTGAAAAAAATAAATATTGACTGAATATTAACTCTGAAAAGGTCGTTTTCCTCTGCTTGGTATTGGGGAAGGGAGGACGCTTGTAAAATACTGCACACCTCTTTTCATAAATAGAACAATTTTGTATCAAATGTAATTATGATTTAATAAACGTTGTAACTTGTAGCTTGTTTAGAAACTTTTGTACAGACTAGACACCCATAAAAACTAACAAAACAAAGTCAAGAATCGAATTCAGTGGTACCAAAAAATATATAAATCCGTCAACATTTGGAAATCAACTTTTTTCGTGATTATTATATTTCACCCAATGTGAAAAAAATATGAAGTTTTGGTAGTTTTAGTAAAATTGTAAGTTTTATAAATTGTCCATTATTTGTGCGATCTGTTATAGTGTGGTATTTACTCATATTGGGGAATTTCAAAAAAATGACGTCTCCAAAAAAAAATGTTTTTTGTGTTCAGACGTAATTTTTTAAAATTTCCCAATATTTATAATTTCTAATAAAATAAAATTTTATTTTTACTAAGGGTGGAATTTAAAGACACCCGGTTTTTTTCCGTAAATCTAAAAGTCAATGATTATCGATTAAAGACTTGATTAATCTCATCCTTGGTCTTGAAGTAATGATGTCGTGTATAGTGGGTACAATAGTACTTTCATCAGTACTATTCAAAAACCTCAGAGTCAAAAACCTAACTGACGAAGACTGCTTGTTACGGTTGAAAGATCTTCATCCTTTTTTTTTCATTGCGTATTGTGGTTTGATCAATGATTGTTATTTCATGTGTTTATGTGAAATCTCGTATATATATTTTTTTTGAGGGTTTTTTGTTTTAGATATTAAAAAATACTTATTTGCCAACTTTTCGACATATATTTATGTCTTCCTCAGGGCTGTAAAACAACAGACTTCACAGCCCATGAGAAGGACATAAATATATGTCGAAACGTCTTTACTTCCATAGAGACGCCACTAAGTCTTTCGTGGTTTTGAAGGAAATCATGAACTGGTTGTGGAAGTATGCTCCTCAACTCTAGCTGAGAATAAGACAAGTGGGCGAAGGCGAAGTTTGAATAGAAGAGCAGTCAAGCTGGAAGGAGGCCAAGTCGCTGCTGTAAAGCTCGGCCTTCGGCTAGAGCCAACTCCCAACGCAGCGTTCAACAGCTTACAAAACCGAGTCTCGCAACTCCACGCTGAAATAACCGAGACCCAGTAGAACTATCCCTAACATTACCACAGCACTCCTTTCTCAGACTCCTTTCAGCTCGACTGCTCTCCTAGTCATAACTAGCTAACACAGCTTCACTTCGGTTGCTCAAAATCCATTTAAATTCTTCTCCTGAAAAATCTTTGATAATACTCTTTTTGAAAATTTGAGTCTGTAAGTGTGTTTCCTTACTCTGTGTGTTACTCTTCTTGAATTTTGAACTCGTATATATATATATATATATATATCTTACTGTTCGTTTCTTGACCACTCTATATTCAAAGGTTATGAGATTTTTTGAGGGTTTTTGGTCTAGATATTGAAAAATACTTCTTTGCCAATGTTTCGACATATATTTATGTCCTTCTTATGGGCTGTGAATTCTGTTGTTTTACAGTCCTGAGGAAGACATAAATATATGTCGAAACGTTGGCAAATAAGTATTTTTTAATTTCTAAAACCAAAAAACCCTCAAAAAAATATATATACGAGATTTCACATAAACACATGAAATAACAATCATTGATCAAACCACAATACGCAATGGGAAAAAAAGGATGAAGATCTTTCAACCGTAACAAGCGGTCTTTGTCAGTTAGGTTTTTGACTCTGAGGAAGACCGCTTGTTAGGGTTTACAGATTTTAGTCTTTTTTTCCCAATTTCATATTGTGGTTGGTTGGTCTCCAACCGTCGCTTCACAAGTGCGCTTGGTTTTCCTATCTCAACTCTCCTGATGACGGTTCAACCAAAAATTAGAGACAGTAAGTGTGTTTGTTCCTTAGTTCTGTGTTTGTGATTCACCGTGAAACGTTTGTTGTCCTTTTCGATCGTTTTCCTGTTTACAATATATATGTAAATACATATATGTGCATGTAATTATTTATTTATATCCATTTGAATAAAAAAATTAGATCCAGATGGTGTTCTGAACTACTGTGTATCAACTGATAACACAAATCAGCCAGATTCTTACCGTAATTGTTATTTTAAATTATTTAGAAGAAGACTAGATGAGAAAAAGAAGACAGAGAAGGATGTTTCCTAGTCATTAGTTGCCAGTCCTTGTTTAATGTATGCTATATCATTTTAACTAATACATGGCATAATATTATCCAAATATAAACAGATTTGTAACGAATAAGTCGTAAACACAGGTCAACAGATCATAACGCTCGAATTATGACTATTAAAATAAATACGATAGCTATTAATAGTCATAATCTAATCTTATAATCGATTAGGCTTCCAATTATAATGGCTAACAAAATAAACACCTAGGAACTTCAACCTATCCGCAAGGCTAATATAACAGTTAGAAATGATTTGGGGCAGTGATGCTTTTATTTTGAGTGACATAATAACATTCACTCTTAGATGTGTTTCAGGCAATTTTAAGACCCTGTCGACCTTTTGATAATTTCTATAAGCACCTTGTTTGGACTCCATTCCAGATCGTTGACATTTTTTTCTACCATCATAATCAATTTATCATCAGTAAGACTTTGTCAATGACTTGGAAAGGGAGTTCAAATACAGAATCAAATATAATTTTCCACTAGCCGGGCCTACTACAAGAATTTTGGGGGCACCATCTATTACCATATAGATGGTAATAGTAATATAGTGTATATTACCATATAGTTTATTAGCTACTGAAGCAGATGAACAATCGCTGAAGAAACTACAAAACAAGTTTGTCGAACAAGATTGACACCTTCAATAATATAATATCACCGACCAACAAGCTGAATCAAAAACTCCCCTGATGTCCAATAAAATCATGCATACTTTGTTTCTAATTCCCAGGATGCTATTAATAAAGTTATTTACTTCAGTCAGACAGTGTAGACTTCTACTTTGGGAAAGAAAGTCACCATGTTTACTCACATTTTGCATGACTGTCTATTAATAGCTTTTCGAGTAATTTACCTGTCACAGGTAGCAGACTGACATGATATGATAAACTTATAAGGTCCCATTTCCTTTTCCTTTCCAGGTTTAGTGATAAGTTTTACTTTGCAAATTTTTCACAGTTATAGGAACCATTCTTTAGCAAGAAAAAACCTGGAGAAAGTATATAGGTAATAGTTCAGATACCAGTAAAAGGATATCATTTGAAATTTTACCATACCTGGACTTTTTTTAATTTACGTTAGTTTTGCGCAAAAATATAAAATATTTCACTTATGATCTATACTAAAAACTTTTGGTTACGATACTAGCCTCACTGTTTAACGAATCTTAATGAAATTGTACGAAAAAATAGCTTTTTATGTATGAATGATCTGTATGAAATAGTTGGACGCAAAGGGTGATTAGATTAAAGTACATTTTAAAAATTCCGGAAATATTTTTTTTTGCTAAAAAGATAACTATGAAATTTGTAAAAAACGAAAAATAACAAATATGATGAGTTGTCAGATAATAATATTGGAAACCTTCATCTGCACTGTGATTGGACAAGTGTCGGCCACTGTGCGACCTAGCACGAGAGCTGATCGACCTTTGTCCTTCATTCAATATCGTATTCTAGAGTCTCTAGTTAGAATAACCTTATATAATTACTATCAGCAGGGATTGAGGTTACTAAGTAGTTAATACGACTTTGCTTTAGTTATGGATTACGTGAAGTTATGAAAACAGATTAAAACAAATATTAATAGTGTAGCAGTATTAAAACTAAACATTACTTAAACTAAGCAATGTTTTCATTTAGTTAATATTAAAATTCTCTTCAAAATAAAATTGTGAGGAATGATGTATTATTAACATTTATAAACAAACAATTATTTATAAACAAAACAATTTATTACAATCTCTAATTTTCGGTTTAAACCGTCTTCAGGAGAGATAAGAGAGGGAAACGAAGCGCTCCGGTACAGAGACGGTTAGAGACTCTAACGGTGCGCTTAGTTTTCCTCTGTTATCAAACCAAAAATTAGAGGCTGTAAGTGTGTGCTTTTAATTTCTCTGTTTCTTCATCATTGAACATTATTTGTCCGTTTTGGATCGTATTTTCATCGAAAAAGTTCATTAATAAACTTTTTTATTAATGTATATTATTGAAAATGTATATCAGAGATGGATATTGTAAGAAACAATGGGATATATGCTGAAATAATAAATAGATTTACTTTTTCTGCTAATATTCTTAGAGACGCAATTGGTAATAATTGATGGTAAACTTAATCTAGTAGAATGCTAAATGTATTACACAACTTCCTAAGGTATCTTTGATTAGTAAATATAATACGGTCTAACTATTCTCACTACTTATATGAAAGAACTGTCCAGACTTTTGTTATAAAAACGAAGTGTTTTACTCTAAAGAGATAACCTCTTGGTTTCTATCTATCTTGCCTATTTAACTGATTTGTTTAATACAGTTAAAAAAATGTTGAACAAGAATTAAGCTGAAGAAAATTAATGAAAAAATCAGTTATATTGCATGTATTAGAAAAGTATTCAGTTGATAGAGTTATCGAAATGGATACAAAGTGAAAAAAAAAGGGAATTGAAATACGCATCTGATCTCCTGTCACTCTCTCGAAGCTGCGAGAGGTAACATCGCAGTGTTATCTGCATTGTTCTTATTAGAGTTACGCAACACTGCTGCGAGTGCTTTGTAAGAGAAACATCAGCCGAATATCGTTCAAGTACTCAATGAAGAACATAAACTGCAAAATAAAATATTTGCTCACACAAACTGTTGGAAGTATAGCCATATACTCTACATCAGGGGTGGGGAACTTTTCTTAAAGTAAAGGCGATTTGAGCACCGTCCACTTCTCCAAAAGACCACAACGTATGGATAAACAAATTCTTATATAATAGTTATATTGTAAAAATATTTGAATCTATCATTATATTACTCGAACAGTGCATCTAAAACTGTTTCGCATCTTTCAAAAGATTCAGCAGTGTCCTCACTGCCTTTGTTTATCACTTTGTTAACTCAGAAAAATGATTTTCTAAAAGTTTAGACTTTTCAAGTAATGATTGATGAATTGTCTTCTTCCTAAATGCCAGGATTTTTTGTCTTTATTATCAGGATTGCAATTCTTTATATTTTCAAACATTTTTCTCAAGACACCGCAGAAAGGTCGCATTTCTGGTTCAAAAGGCCACATGCGGCCTTAAGGCTGCAAGTTCCCTTCGCCTGCTCTATATTAACCACTTTCTTTTGTAATTGTGACAAGTCTTACTTATTAGAAAAACAAGTAAACCTAAAAAACCTCATTAAAAATTAAAATATTTGATAAAATAAATAACAACAACAAATTAATACCTAAATAAAATGATTTTTATTTGTAAATTGATTAAAAATCTGGAGTGGGCTACATTAACATTACTATAAGTAAATATAATCACAAACTGAATGACGAAAAATCGAGTATTGATTTTATTTTAATGTGGCTGTATGTACACATAATTTCCAACTCATATATAATCATTAATGTATCATCTGTTTACATGTGGTAATAATCATTGTATGTATGTTATAAGAAAATTACTATGAATAGATAGGATATGTGTTCGGTATTAAACGGAAAATGAAGACTTTCTAAATAGAAAAGGTATAAACCTTTGATCACATTAAGTCTAAATTTATTAGGATTTCTGTATGTACATTTATGATGGTCATTAAAGAACTTAAACTCTGAAGTTAAATTTAGTTAAAACAATGGAGTTTATAATATGACAAGTATGGCCACGGAGCCTATGAGGAGAATAAGATTCAGGCTCCCAATATAATAATAATAATCAACGTACAAACCACAATAAGAAATGAGCAAAAATACTGAAGACCTTTCAACCACAACAAGCGGTCTTCGTCAGAGTCAAATTCCAACTGATTTGGGATCCTCTAAGAAAGATCTTAGTCTTTTTTTTTCTTATTTGTTATTGTGGTTTAGACGTTGATTGTTATTTCACGTTTTTATGTGAAATTTGCTATTTATAATAATAATTATGTTTAGGAATTATAGTTGAAAGGTTTTTGCATAAAATTCAATAAGTATTTTTCCTTCATGTGTTTCACAAACAACTAGTGCCTAACGATACACCATTGGCTTGATTCGTGAGCTAAATAAATATAATTAATTCAAATTGAGTAAATACGAAGACAAATTATATGAATACATCCATTTATTTAAATAGTTAAAATGTAATTTTAATTAAAGAAAGACGAAACTCCATATCCAACAGGCTTCTTTTGTTTACCCTAATTAAAACAATGTTACCAGTATTATGGACAGAGATTTCAAGGTGTCTACTTAGGTTAGGTTAGGTTGCAGTGGCAGTCCCACAAGGGAACACACGTAAGCATTGGACCTTTGTGATACCACACAATGAAGATTGATTCTACAGTGAGAGTCCTCAATTTTGCCTAACTCAAATGTATTTAGAGTAGGGATCTTTAACGAGTACCTGACATCGTACAGGCTCGGGACCGACGGCTTTAACGTCCTTCTCCGAGGGACGACGTGCTCAGATTTATTCACCTCCCGCGTGAATAAATCGAGGGCCAGGTGAGGATTGTACACCGGTCCTATCAGTTCAGAGGTGAGCACGTAACCACTAAGCTAGCTTAAATTTCATTTTTGTTGAAATTTAATTTCTGATCAATTAATTATTCCTTATCTCATGCAGATCAAAATAAGGTCATTTAAGGTTTTAATGACTTGTAATTTGGAGTTGTTCTATAAATAAGTCAATACATGGTATCTTGTTTATATTCAAGAACTAAAAATTTTACTTGTAGAATTACTTAATATGGATTAAAAGATATTCGTATATATCTAGGATATAATCCTAGGTTGAAGCTCATGATTATTTTCAGTGGCCATGCAATAATGGGTCATTTTCTTAAAATAGACTTACGAGGTAGGTATGAACGACCCACGTAGGGCTGGCAGTAACGTGAATTGGAACTACCTTAGGTCCCTGCCCTCCAGGTATATCCAACTATTCGCTTCCATTCATTGGCAAACCTCCAGCATGTTCATTTCCACTCTAATCTAGTTCATAAATAATGATTGAAACCCTTCGATTAACAGACTATACTTCCTTTTGAGTTCAAACTATTATCCGTTTGTGTTTTCCCTTTTAGAATACGTCTTGTCTGCTCTTGTTTTTCTGAAGCAGTGTTCATTCAGTTGATTTTTTATAGTTAGTTCAGGGGCTCCTTCAGTATTTTGAAAAGAGTATTAGTTGTTCGGCATTACTTTCCATATATATCATAATGTTATTCTTGAGGACGAGGCCATCGAAATATAGTAGTGAGTTTCAGTGATTTCATTTCTGTGTGTTCTTTTGAAAATTCTAGTTCATTATGTATCATTGTATATCATTATAGTGTATTATATATATAGTATATTATAATTTAATTAAACGAAACACGATCCAAACTGGACACAATACGAGTTCAAAATTCAAGAAGAGTAACACACAGAGTAAGGAAACACACTTACAGACTCAAATTTTTGGGTAATCCGTCTTCAGGAGAAAAGAGAAAGGGAAACCAAGCACGTTGTAGACGCTACTTGCCGTTGTGTATACATATATACGCAATTTTCGGGTAATCCGTCTTCAGGAGAAAGAGAAAGGGAGACCAAGCACGTTGTAGACGCTACTTGCCGTTGTGTATATATATATATATATATATCCTAAACAAGAAAACGATCCAAAAGGACAACAAACGTTTCACGGGGTAAATCACAGACACAGAATAAAGGAACAAACACACTTACTGTCTCTAGTTTTCGGTTGAACTAATAATAAAATAAGAAATAATAAATAAGTAAGTATTTATTATTTATATGCCTGGATTTTCTATTGTTTCAGTTGTTTTCCTCTTAATTTTCTTCATTATTATCTTTTAAGTTTTTGTATAAAATTCTTGTGTAGTTATATAAGTTATTCATAACTTATGAAATGTTGAAAGTTGAAATGTCTAATTAGATGATTTTTTATGTTATGTATACGAATATACATACAGTCGAATGAAGCTTACTTATCCGATCCCAAAACATTATACGTAATGTTAGACCAACTGGTGCTCAAACTAATATACCTGATGTTGGACCGACTGGAACACAAACCAATATACCTGATGTTGGACCGACTGGAACAGGATGTTCAATTTTCACCCATCTACGATGATTTCACATAACACGTGAAACAACAATCAATATCAACCACTTTTTCATTTCTTATTGTGGTGATCATTGTTCTACAGAAATGTATACAGCTAATGAACATATATAATTCATAACGATAGTTAAATAAAAAATAAAACAAAAAACAAATTGTTTGTCAAGAAGTTTGATATTATGTTCACTTATGGTTAAGTTGAGTGTAGGCCACTTCAGATTTTTCTATACATAAATTTATAAATATAGTTTATTCTTTTACTTCGTTGCGTCATAAGCAATATTAAAACAATAGGCGGTATTTTTCCGACGCAGCATTTCCCTTCTAACACCTTAAGAATATCTTTCCGCATCGTATTGTGACTCAGTTTGGCAAGTCAATGTTTTATTAAGTTCTGAATGGATAGAAAATGTAATAAATAGTTAATATCTAATAGAAAATGTAATAATATAGGAGAAGAATGAAAGGAGTTTGGTGACTGCAATGTAGGAGCTACCAGGACAAGACACGCTGTATGCATTATGCACATTATGGCGTAAGCTCTGGTACTTGATTGTTACTAAGAGTTGCAGGTTTGATGCTTGAGTGACCGCGGTGCAGCTTCAGGCTTGGCTGACGTCAAGTCGACCAGCAGGCGCTGAGTAATCGAGTGCATTGCCAATAGCATAAGAAATCTTGACCACCAAGAAGGTCTCTTTAATTCAAAACCCTTTGTGGGCCAGGTTAGCTCAGTGGTTAACCTCTCAACTGGTAGGACCGGGGTTCGAACCCCACTTGGCCCTCGATTTATTCACGTGGGAGGTGAATAAATCTGAGTTTATCGTCCTTCAGAGAGGACGTTAAACCATCAGTCCCGAGTCTGTATGATGTCAGGTACTCGTTACAGATCCCCACTCCAATTATAATTGATATAGGCAAAATTTAGGATTCTGAATGAAGAATAAACAGGTTATGTGGCTCACTCATTACTAAAATGGGTGCCAAATAATCAATTAGCCACAATTTGTACTCCTAGGACAGCACTAAAAGGCGAAATCCTTATAAGTGTGGGACTTGGTAAACAAAAAACACTTCAAACCCATTCCACTTCTGGGGATAGTTACCACTTTGAATTTCAGTAGCTCAGACAAGTAAAACCACCTGTACTAAACACGTGGTTTTGCACATAATATAAAACAACATATTTAAATAATAATTATCATACATAAATCATATTTACACATATTTAATATAACATCAATCCTGGCCTTTCTTGTTACAGAAAACCACGTACTGAAAAATCTGATGTGAATACCAAGTACTGTTTTAAGATTTCTTAAGTTTTAAGGTGCTAGTTGTGTGATGGTGTCACTGTTAATGTTTTGAGTTCTTCTTATTTTATAAACAATGTTCTTTCGACAATTTTCGAACAGAGCCAGAGTGGGTGGTGAACCTCGGACCTACGAGTCCACAGGCGAGCATGTTGCCATTGGGCTACTGGCCTCCGAGTGCGGAATTACTTATAATCTTTGTTTCAATGTATTTTCCTTCTTTTTTTCACCATTATGTAGCAATGGCGATTTATGGAGTCACTTAATATTAGGAATCCCCCCAAATGTATAATTAGCGTCATGCAAATGTTGACGTACTAATAAGCAAACGTATTCGTGATAAAATAAAGCTTTTATTAAAAAAATATAGTTCTTTATGACGGAAGGGTATAGTTTAGGGTATAGTTTGCGTTTTTATTTTTCTCTGAGTTAATGTGTTCCTTCAATCATATCGAATAGCACCTATTACTTTCTCAGGTCAGTTACTTCAATTATTTTTATTTTCTATATTAATGATTCTTTCAGTTGTATTATACTCTTATGTATTGCTATACACAATACACTATGATCAAACCACAATATGAAATGGGAAAACAAGACTAAGATCTTTCAACCGTAACAGGCGGTCTTCGTCAGAGTCAAAACCCCAACTGACTGTTAGGTTGAAAGATCTTAGTCTTGTTTTCTCATTTCATATGTGGTTTAGATATTATTGTTATTAATCAGTTTTATGTAAAAATATTTTTAATAATACGAATGTACTATTTAGGCGTATACGTATTTGTCACAGTAATGCTTGTATCCTGTGCATCATATCAATAGCACTATTGACTTTCGTAGTCATGTTACTTCTTATTTCATTATGTGTTTGATCATTGAATGATTATTTCACGTGTGTATGTAATCTTTTATTATACAATACATTATGTATTGCTAATACATATGATGCACAGCTATGACTTGTCATGCCGTCAGGGTTTTCAAGTAAATGATGTTGTTGATGTTTATTTTATTCATTTATTGTGGTTTGATCATTGATTGTTATTTCACGTGTGTATGTGAAATCTTTTTAACAATACATTATGTATTGCTATACATTGTGCACAGTATGCTTGTATGCCGTGTGGTTTATAGTATTGATTTGTGTATGTTATTTTATCATATTGTGGTTTGATCATTGATTGTTATTTCACGTGTGTATGTGAAATCTTTTTAACAATACATTATGTGTTGCTATACATTGTGCACAGTATGCTTGTATGCCGTGTGGTTTATAGAATTAATCTGTGTATGTTATTTTAGCCTAATTGATATGTTACTTATTGTTATAAGACTCATATCAATTGCTTTTCCATAGAAGATATAATAATGAAAGTTTCGACAATAATGAAAACATATTTGTCTTATATCCACTTCTAACAGTTTGTGATCCTGTAGAAAGTAAGTGTCAGGTGTCACAGATGGAGGACTGATTGAATATCTTTATAAATATTACAATAATCATAAGAGCAGCTGCAGCCTCCTGGCATGTAATATTTATAAAATCAAATGTCCGTCTGTCTGTCTGTTTAGTCGGATTATAGAAATATTTAAGCCCAAATGGCATTCAATTTGATTAGGATAGATTTCTTTCAAATTTCCCTGGTTAAGTTTTGACTTTATTCCATTCTTTTATAATTTCATGCATATAACCGTAAATTCATACCTAAGATTTTATTATTATCAATAATGTTTTTTTTATTGGATACTTAATTGTTAACCAATTTCGATTCAATTATTAATTTAACATAGATACTTTATAGTATTAGAGATAATACAGAAGTGACGAAAAATCACATACCAGATTTTGAACAAAACTAATATGTCAGTTTAATTATTATTATATTATTACCCCTACGAAACATTACAGTAACTTCATTCTGCTACTCGATCTATAAAAATGCAAATTACTTTAATCAAATTATACGATAGAATTTCATTCATTGGACATTTATTATTGATTGTTTCAGGAAGCATAGTAAATTTACTATTCCTAATTTTATTTTATGGTTTGTAGAAAAATGTTAACTCATTTGCTGGTGTTTCCATGAAGAATTATTGAAAATGAGTAAGCCAGTTTTCTTGGAAGCTAGTAGGATTATTTAATGTTTTTAAAATTTACTTAATTACTACTGAATATAAAATGTTATTTGAAAGGTGACAGGGAGTTTTTGATTTGTATATTTCTTATTAGAACACTTGATGGAACCATTTCAATGAATTTCAGTGTGTTCTAGACCCAGGGAATAGATTTCATATGAGGAAATTAGTTTATTTCCGGGGAAATAGAAACAGACATGTCTACAGCTGTGGAACAGTATTGCGATTGTTGCAACCTCCTATAATGCAAGCATATTAACTTATTTCAAGGTTTAAATATAGTTTGTTAGGGTTCAGGCTAGTGATTTGACACTCCCTGTCTGAACCAGGTCCCTTCTTCCCAAGAGTGTATCCAACATTCAGTAAACAGTCGCTGCAATTCTTTTACTGCTAACACCGCAGCTCTAAGCTTTCCAACTTACATTTCTCATTTATCCCAAAATTAGATAAATTGAAATTCAAAAATTACGTCTTCACACTAACAAGTTATTATTTGTTTTTTTGGTAAAATTTTTGTCATTTTTGTAACAAAAAAGTTTGTCATTTATCACTAATTTTAGTTTTTAGTAAATCGCATTACTGTCCTCTAGTTCTGGAAACTCTTACATTTTGGCTACTCAAATTTGATGATTAGCCAATGTGAATTCCGCGAAGTAGACGTCTAGAACAAGGGTTTTGTGCCTCTTTGAAGGAATGGAGTTCCATTTCCATATCGGAAGTCGGATTTGAATAGCAAACGATTGCTGCTAGCGGCGAGCATGCTAACCACTCTTCAAACCTTTAACTTTTAATTTCCAAAGATGAACTTGTTGATTGGTGTAAGGTAAAGCGTTTTCTACCGCACTGTCTGCCTATTGAATTCAGCGAGGTGTCAGTTCTCTTGTCAAGGCTATGTTTACCCTTTTCTGACGTGTTCCAGCGACACACAAATCCTTGAATTATTTATGTTCCTAAAGAATGCATGCATGCATTTACATCATTATAGTTCAACTGTTGGTCTTTTCAATACTCTTTCAAGTCGAAGACAAACGAGTAAGAAAGGATATCAGGATATTAGATGCTTTGCAAAGAAAATAAACAGAACAAAGAAAATATGTCCACCTCTATGCGCCACCTACGGTGATTTTTGTATTGCTGTTTGAGAATCGTATATTGTAGACCTGATCGTTGCATCTAGATGGTAGCCCAAGTATTTGAATATTCAAGACAAGTGTTGTCAGCGACTTATCAGCTGAGATTTGACACCTCTGGTTAACAAGGCTTCTTCCATTCATTAGTCTGAGTAAATCATATCACAGCCCTCTCCACTAGATGAACCACATTTGATTGCACAAATGATTACAGGAAGGAAAGAAGTCAGTCAGTATTCTGACGGGAGAACTTTACCTCCCAATATTTTCCCCCAAATCAATAAATTACAGAGTTTAACTAAAAAAAATCTGGAGTGGCCTGCACTCAACTTTACTACAAGTAAACTTAATATCAAATTTCTTGGGTATATAATTTATAATGTCTCATTTAGGCATAATATAAATGTGTAAATGGAAAAGGTTTATTAGTTTTTCATTCCTGCAGCTAGTACTGATAATGACTTATCTACTTATCAATATCACGCTTATTTTTATATATCACAATAACTACCGCCGTAGGGGGCCAGGCTAGCTCAGTGGTTACGTGCTCACCTCTAAACTGATAGGACCGGTTCAATCTCTGGCCCTCGATTTCACGAGGTGAATAGAATCTAGCACGTCGTCCCTGGAGAAGGACGTATGACCGTCGGTTCCAACCTAGCTATGTCAGGTACTCATTTACATAGATCCTACTCTAAATAATTTAGTTAGGCTAAATATGAAGGACTCCCATGTAGAGATCAAAGTCTTCCCATTGTGTGGTATCAAAAGCCAATGCTTGCCTACTGTGTTCCAAATCAATGTGGGACTGCCACTGAACTAACTGAACTACCGCCGTAATAACATTTTTGAAAAGCTGAAAGTGAAGTTCTTGATTAGAAAAGAATCTCTTACAGGATGAAAATCCCCACTCTTGTTTCAATAGCAGTTGGATCACTTTACATATTAATTATACTGATTATGTCTGCTTAACATATGAAGATGTTATTATACAAAGAATTTCATTGAATGACATTCCAAATATTCCTATTTTCCAAATCAATGTAAATAAATGAACAATGAATCTGGGAAATATAGCTGGTGATCGATTAGTCCAGGATGAAAATCCCCACTTTTTTTAATCCCAGTTATACTTTAATATTAATTATACTTTAAATGTTGTTAACCTATGAAATGTTATTTTCAAAGAATTTCATTCAATGAATTCCAAAACGTTTTTGTAATAACAGTTTAAAACGATGTTAAGTGAGAATGCGTTTGGGTTTTATTACTGATAATTTTCTTTGAAAACTGAAAATAATTCCTTTGAAAATAAATTTATATTAAATCAATTACCATGTCCTCTGTACCAGCTATTTGACAGCAAATTGAATTTTAGTGGGCATAAAATTTCAATATATCATGGTACAAAGTGGATGGTTTATTCAATTACTATGCAATTAAAGAAACACCCACATGACTAAGCTTACATATAGAAAATTTTGCACTCAACTATGCTATAAGTAAATATATTCTTAAACTTCTTTGGTATATAATTTTCCATTTAAACATAACGTAAATGTCTATAAGGCAGATGATAAGAATGTTTCATACATATGGAGACTCTACAGATATATATATATATATATATATATATATATATATATACTTATATTTGGTTATCACACAAATTATAGATATAATACTCTTGATATTACTAGGGAAAAAACATTGTGGCGAAACCAAAGAAAAAAAACGTAAAACCAAATAATAGCTTAGAGGAGAATATGACGTTTGCTACCACATCCAGTGGATCTCATACCATACATGGCCATCTATAGCACTATAGTGCCAGGGAATGCTGTTTACCTGACCTTCTTCTATATTAAAGTTTATTTGAGTCAATTCACTGAAAAAATCTGGAGTGGCCTACAGTTAACTTCACCACATTACTGACTTAAACATAATATTAATCTTCTTGGGTATATAATATATAATGTTCGATTTAGGCATAATTTAAATGTCTAATTGGGAAAGATTTATTAGTTTTTCATTCCTGGAGGTAGTACTGATAGTGATTTATCCACTTATCAATATACACGCATAGTTTTGTATATCACACCACTGATTCCTATAATATCATTAATATAACTACAGCAGTCATAACATTTTTGAAAAGCGCAAGTGTAGACTTCGTATTACGATATTACTCTTACAAGGGAACATCGCTTTTGTTCCAATAACCAGTGGGTCCCTTACATACGAGTAGTTTATTTGACCTCCTTCAACAGTGAAGATTTAAAGGCAAAGTTTCCTTACTTTATGGCACTAGTGCAGTGTTACATACGAGGTGTGTAAATAAAGTAGTGAGACTGATTTTTTTAAATTTTCTATTCAAATATAATTACAATGTGATATTGTCACCTTCAAAATAGTTCCCTTCGGAAGCCACACAGCGCTGGAGACGGTCCTTCCAATCATTGTAGCATTGCTGGAACTCGGATTCTGGAATGGCCTTCAGCTGGTCGGTTACAGCAGTTTGTATGTTTTGTAGTGTCCCGAAATGAGTATGTGTTAGACATCAGACATACACCCCGGATATGCGGTGGTGCACATATATGACTTGTATGCGTGGTGTTAGAGCGATTCTGTATGCCTAGTGCGGGACACATACACTCTTATGTGATCTGCCGTAACAATGCACCATGTATAATGCCGTAATTCTACACCCATTTCACTGTAATATTGATGTCGACTCTCTTGTGCTTATGAATCTTATCTTTGGGTAATATTGAATTAAGAAGAATGGACTCCTCTGTTTTATTTTATAAAACAGACACTAATTTTTAAGCTGATTCTTCGGTGATTCCATGACACTGACTTTTTTCTTAAATATTTCTAACGTTTTTTACACAAAATAGAGATATTTTAATTTTTTTAAAAATAGAAGGATGTCAGATAAACGTTATTAAATGAAACAGATCTACTCGCGATGTATTGTTGTTACAGTTGGCCATATATGAGATTCACTAGCTATAGGAACAAAAACTATTTTGTCTTGTAAGAAATTATTTCATCACACGAAATCTTCACTTTGGTTTTACAAAATTTTTATTACTGATGCAGTGATAGCAATATATTATATACATCAACTGTGTGATATACAGAAATAACGCGTATATTGATAACCGGTTCAATCACTATCTGTACTACCTCCAGGAATAAACGACTAATAAACATCTCCCATTTGGACATTTATATTACGCCTCCATGAGACATTATATACTGAAGAAGTTTGATATTTCGTTAGAAGTTCAAGCCATTCGATATTTTTTTTTGTCTATTTTTTTTTAGTATTTTCTGACTGCCTAACCCTGATTTAAATGTAACAGGTGTCTTTCTTTACTGTTTTAAAGATAAAGATAAAGATAAGTTGTCAATTATGAATAGTAATTTTATCAACATTGTAGAAACGGTTATATTTCTTATAATATTGAGAAATTTAAATCAAAGGCTGTTTCCCAGGTGTTGCGTTGTATGGAAGAACACTTGTGGGTCAAAACGTCTTTATATGGGAACTTTCATTTAATTGCCTTAACACGAGTAAATTGGGTAGAGGAAATGATTGTAGATTAATTGAATTATAAATTATAAAGTATGTAACTTCACTTGTCATGATATTAAAATTAATAAATTAATTGAATCATTTTAGTTGATGTTTAATTAACGACAAATTATTAATGATTAATAAGCAGTTAAAAAGTTGGTGGTAATCATCCTCTCATGGTATATTCTTCACTTATAGAGAAAGGCGTATTATTCCATTGATTAGTGTCTGTTCTATAATCACTTAGTGAAAAACCTAGTTTGAAAGATGTAATGAGATTGTAGTGTTGATCGTAGTTAATGATGATAATTTATTCTGAGGTAAGACGGTAGCAGTCATCGTTCTTGTTAATGAACACGCTTGTTCAGACTTGTGATAACCCTGCTTTATTGTTAAGCCTGACCGCCAGTACCCAGTCTCGTCGTAACGCCTCTTTATCTTCTCTATTTGTTTACCTTCTCGCATTAATAGCTTAATAGACTGGTGGCTGTTTTGATTTGACCTCACCTAAACCTTTTAGTTTATATCACTTGAATCAAGACAGGCTGATGGTAAAAATGTGTTACCCTTTAGTCACCCTCGAAGTTAAACAAACAACCGAGGATGTTCGCTGCGGCGGCTACCTCGTCACGCATAAGGCTAATGAAATCACGCATAAATACCTTACGTCATAACAAGAAAAACGGTAACAAGTAACCAATGACCTAGGTACTACCGTCTTTTTCCGAAAATAAGACACTGTTTTACTTTCTTTTTTGGACCAAAATACTTGCTAGGGCTTATTTTTAGAGTAGGGCTTCAAGTACAACAAGTAATAGGTAATAATTAGACTTAAAAGACTGAAATGCACAAACGTTGTACCTGCACCGTTACTCTATGTAAACTCCTGCCTTATATTATACTTTTAAGGTAAATTCTACTTTATATATTCCAGGAATTAATTTTGACACGTGCCTCTGCATTGCATGAAACGAATGTACAGGTAAACAAGGAATTTCTCAGAATATTTTGTTTCAAATAATTCTCTGAAACAACTAGAGATGCCTAGTATATTCAACATTATTCTTTAACAAATTATATTTTTAACATTATTTTAACTAGAGATTATTTTTGGAGGAGAGCTTATATTCTAAAAAGTTACCAAAATCAGGGTAGGGCTAATTTTCGAGGGATGTCTTATTTTCGGAAAAAGACGGTATTACAAACAAGAAAGTACTTCAATTTAAAAACCCTGGGGGTAGTCGATGTTCCCCCAGAGATGAACTCAATTCTAAGTAGACTAGTGCCAGTCTGCTAACGGCAAGTATTAAGTCAACTCTTGAGACGCAAGGAAATTGACGTGTACAGTAAAAGCTACAGTCCAGCATGCCCTCTACAGTACATTCATCCAGGAAAACGTCGCGTCTCCAACAGCACAGCTTTACACAGTATCGCTGCATTACTTTGTTACTTGTCGAATTGCCCTATATATAATAATGAATCCTACTCTGTTGAGTCACCCATCGTATAAGCAATACTTATTTTAAAGTTACTAATATTTTCCTTCTTACATCTTCATATTAATGCTTAGTATTGATCTTTCCTATCATTTTTTTTTCATTTTTCTCCTGATTTGTATTGGCAAATATATTTCCAAATTTGTATTTGTATTTGTTGTTTTCTATTTTGAAATATATTCGCAAAAACATTCCAGGTGTTGTTTGTTATGAATAGCAAACTTACCTCGATGATGACGGCATTGCCTGTAAATTTAAAAATAGCAATAAAAAGTCATCAGCGAACGTCTCAAACTATTTAATTCAATTGTAATGTTTATCTTCCATGTATAAGCATAGTATTTCCTTTATGTTACATTACATCAGGTTGTTATAAATAATTCTACATACTTATAATTACATTTGGGAATTTCAAAAAGTACGTCTCCACACAAAAAATATGAGTAACTAACAAGTAATGATTTTATAATTATTTCTTGAATTATATAAATATTTCAATTTTTATGTATTCCAAAATTCAGTAACATTATAAATGACTTGTAGTATTAATGATTTTTTAATTATTGTAAAGCTGTCGAATAGTTTCTGTTTTGTTTTATACTTAAAATTGTCGCTGAAAACTGTTAAAAAATTTTTAGTTTGTTTTTTTAATAATGAATTGATATGGGTTGATAATAGTGATGAATTGATAATTATAGGTTGAAGGATTGGGTTTAATTAGATGGAAACGATATGGTTTAGCATGTATGATTATTCCTCTGAGCTGTGCTTTTGATTTACTGGTGATTAATGAGAAGGTGGCCTGGCAGGGCGCAGAGGCAGCGAGCAGCGCAGAAGTCGGTCGACTGGAGGCCGAAGCCCCCCGCGCTATCGGAAGATACGAGCGGTGATGCAAGAGGCGGGCGCTCCTGGTGGAGTCGGGAGGAGGCAAGATGGCCGCCGCCGCCGCAGACACCCGAGGTTAGTCCGCCTGCACGAGGCCTCGCGCGTCGCTCAGCTGCCACCAAGGTAAACCTGCTGCACTCAGCCCTTAGTCCTTGTCCAAGCACCATGTCCATGGTCTGGGGGGTCGGCTGCTTTCCATCGATCGTGTCCACAGTGTCCTCAGACGGTCGTATCGATCGCCGCTTTCTGTTGGCACGCTCACAAGAGCCGCTGTGTGTCCACCACACTTCTCCCTTATCAGGCTGTCGCAACGTCCCCCTCCTTCACTCACACCCGCCTCTTCGCACTCCGCAAAACAAAACCCTCATCTTCCACATTCTAAAAATCCCTCTTTTAACTAACTCTAAACACATTGTTTTGCACCACACTTTTTCAAAAGTCCAATGCCAAACCGTTCTGAGCTGTCCGATATGGTCCTCCAAAAAAAATCAGTCCAATAATCGTCCGTACCTTTAGAATAAGTACTGATATTTATATATCCTTTTCATTTATATATATATTGGGAGTATTTCAAGAATTACATCTCCATATAAGAACTTGTGACATAAACAATATTTTTTTTGTGAAGACGTAATTCTTTAAATCCTCCAATATGAGTAAATACCACACTATAACAAATTGCACAAGTAATGAATACATTTATATATTTTAGAAAAATAATTTCAATGCCATGACCATCTATAGCTATAATATCTATTGAAACCCTGTTTTTAAATAATTTTTTCCATTAATATTAGAAATAGAATAAACCGTGTTATTTGGTATACTGCAGCTGGAGCTATCCGACCAGCTGATACTCGTATACGAGGTAAGGCGATTTATTCTATTTCTAGTATTAATCATACTAACCTCAGTGGTATAGTATGAACACACCCATGGGCCTTCCGATCGCAGCATACCCCATCAGAAGGTTTCACTGGATAGGTGTCCTTTGCCCCTTCACATTCCTTATTATAATTTCACTCATATATTATAATCAATTAATAATCCTACTCGATCTGTAATTTAATATGTGTGTATTTTATCTCAACCATTTATGGTAATCAATGAAATATCACCTTTTATGGTCGTTTGTTTTATCATTGTATATCTAAATGTATATTTAGTTCTTACTTTGTTACTGATGTTTAGTCTTCAACGTATCAGCTTGCTTTCAATAACGTTATGATACCGAAAGTACGTTTTATTTCAAATTTCAAATCCTATCAAGGGGTGTATGTATATGTTTATAAAAGTTGGAAGCTGTCCTTCATTTAAACATATATTATTAAATAACGCCCATTATTTGGTTTGTATCTGTTTTCTACATAATTCCCTGAATTCCTTGCTTGTCTCTTTGTTAAAACTGTAAAACTTAAATGTTTTAAGGAAGAGAGGAGAAAGGAATTTTGGAAATTGGATAAATTATGTACAAAACAGATAAGCCAAATATGGGGCGTTATTAAACAATATATATATAATGTATGTGGTAACCTCATTCCAAATGCATTATCTATCATTCTCTTTTTAATGTTGATCTCTCTCTCTTTCTTACTGAAATTTAATTGCACTATAAATATAACAATGTAGATTACCTTGGTATAACAATGTTCGCATAGGAGTGCAATATTTGTTTAGGTAACCTACAAGAATGCGCGTATTTTGAAATTAAAACATATTCTCTGCTATTAAAAACAAACTTTAGTAAGCATTCTTTACTTGGATTGTACATTTGAGCCATGTGTGTTTGTGCGAAATACACAAATAACTTTATGTAGTGTTGATGGATTTGACTTTATTCGACAATATTTCACATATATTATTAATAGATTTCCATTTATCTTTCCT
Source organism: Hermatobates lingyangjiaoensis (assembly GCA_026182355.1). Lineage (NCBI taxonomy): Eukaryota > Metazoa > Arthropoda > Insecta > Hemiptera > Hermatobatidae > Hermatobates > Hermatobates lingyangjiaoensis. The sequence goes on from JAPFBL010000016.1 coordinate 1,002,810, forward strand.
GTATAGTGATGACTTTTTTCCTATACCTACACACATAACGCTTTCACCAGGTTGTAGATTAACAACTAGCCTCATTTCGATATGTTTTGACTCATCGTAAGTTTTGGGCGAGTTGCACATTTCATACAGGATATCCAAAGATTTCCTTACTGGAGTTTATTAAAGAAGGAAGGTATGTTCAGCGTGCGTCTGACGTTGTACTGTTCGACGGAATTCCGTGTTTTCCTCTTTTGAATGAATCATCCCTACGTCCCAACTCTGAATATTCAGTAGAACCGGCGAAAATAGAATATACTTGACCCTTCTGTCCTCATGTATTTATATATATTCTCAGCAAGAAATTTATTTTATTAACAATTATCCTAAGAATAATATATTTGAGCCGTTTATTTTGAAAGTGGCCTAATTCCATTTTCCAAAAAAATTTAGCTAGCTATTTAAATAATTACATTTTTACGTTATCTTTATCTTTTGCAGCCAATTGTACAAAATTTATTTAAAATTACTAAGAATTTTTATAACAAAAATTAGTTGATAAATAAAATTACAATATTTTTAAATTTTGTAAAACGCAAACCCTTAAATATCTCGATTTTAACATAAATGGAATTAGGCCACTTTCAAAATAAGCGGCTCATTTATTAAAAGCAGAATTATAATTACACAATTATTTCTTATCTTCTGGGGTTTGGTATTAATAAATGGAGAAATTTAAACATTTGTAAAAATGAATGTTGGAAATAAGAAAAAGAATTTTATTATAATAATAATAAAGACGAACTTGTTTGTCAAGCCGTTCGACCGAATGGTGTGACCCTTAAGAACTGTCTTACTGTTTGTAAAGCGAACACCTTTCCATGTGTTCGCTGATTCAATCGTCTTTATTGAATCTCTTACTGGGTTATTTTATTATTTCAGTGTAGCCATGTAAGAAAACAGTTGAGTTAAAATTGAATAAAAAATAATATTAAGGGTATTTAAAATTTATATCAGCGATGATTGATTTTAGGAATTTATCTTACGTTTGCATAGTAAAAATTAGGTCAACGTGATTTTGCAAAGATCTTCCAAGACTCAAGGGTGTGGCTCAAGGAAATCGTCTAAAGTATAAATGAAAATGGAATGGTCAATTGGTACATGACCTCAATTCATTATAAAGAATAATCTTTTTAAATATTATTTGGTAAAAAAAAATTTTTTTCATATATAGAAAAAAAATAAAAATATTTCCATCTTCTAAAGGCATATGAGTTAAGGCCGCAATATATATATATATATTTTTAAAATATATCATTTAAATAGAAATTTGCAAATCTTTTCTGCTTTACTTAGATTTGGAACTGATTGTTTCTTCAATAATGATTGTAATTGATATTACGTTACTATATGCACTACAAGTAATCTAAACTGCAGGCTTTTAGTAATCTAAACTGCAAAATAAATAATTTTGGTTTACTTGTATAGCATTTATTTTATGTATGTATATATAGTACAGGATATATTGAGTAGATAAATAAAGAGAAATAATGACTATAAGGAGAGAGAACCAAGGAACAGATTCTCCTGTTAAGGGAGGATTACGAGGTATTATTAAGAATGGTAGTGAATTAACGCTTTTTGCAGTTTTAGAGTACTTTGTCATCTTAATATCACTGTGACTGCAAGTATCAATCTTTTATAACTATATTTAATTCTTAATAAAACAATTATTTGTCATATTTATGACATATATATTTTCTTGATAGTTGAAATGAGGACAGCGGACTGTTGTCATTTAACTGACGTACAGGAGAGTGATGGAGGAGGGTTTAGTAGTGGTTAGAAAAGGTCTAGAACGGCTGGGGGTTGCAAGAGAGACTAGAGGACGTGCTGCAGAGAGAGAGAAGCACGGACCACCGGGAAATCAATAACACCCCCTGATGGTAGTCGACATCCGGCTTGCTTCACCTCGATGGCATTTGACGACGCTAAATATATATTCTGTCCTTTCTCTCTCCCACTCCTAGCCTCTGTAAATTAATTATTTATTCTAAGTTTTGCTTAAATGAAATGCATATTTTTGGCATAATTCTCTTTTTTTTTTTTTTTTAGAATCCTTAAAATATATTTGTTTTAATTCGCTTGACTTGAAGTCGCAAGCTTAGCGGTAGCCCATTGAGATTTCCGTTGACCTAATAAGGCTGCATCAAGTAATCTATTGCTGTCATCACAGGCCTTTCGATAGCGCTTAATCAAGCCTGACAGATCTAATGGAAGCTTAAAATTTGCTTAATATAATAAACAAGATTAAGAAATGGGCTTTTAAAACTCATTAAAAGACGTTGTACTGTTATGGTGTGACGTTGTACTGTCATACCAGTCGGTCCATTGACTTGACAAACAAGTTCGTCTACATTATTTTTATAATAAAATACTTTTTCTTATTTCCAACAATCATTTTAAAAAATGTTTAAATTTCTCCATTTATTATATAATGCTCATATAATGGTATTTAATAGGTTTCTGCAAAAGTTGAACACTTTTGCTTTACCCCCTCCCCTCCCACCCAGTACGATTGCAAAGTTAATAATCCTTTTGGTACATCTATTCCGGTACAATTACACTTTGGTTCTATTCCAATTGGCTGCATAATCTTTGAAAAATCACAAGATTAGGGATTCCGTAGGCCTGATGATGCAGAGCCTTTACGGTGACCAACATAAGTAACCTGTTCTTACCATGACAGTCTATCATCTCTGACTAATCTCTTTGTCTTTGGATAGAGTCATTTTTGTTCTTAAATAAGATAAATTGGTCAGCTCATTATAGAGTTTTTTATGCCACTGTTAATTTCAGTTACCCAATGAATCTTTTTGGTCAGTACTCTCTGCTTCATCTCGTCTCGATAAGAAATAGACAAACATAGTTTCTACTAAACAGTACAGTAAATCAGTAATATAAAATATTTATATATTACGTATCATTTACTATTTTGTAGTTTCTTTTTAGTCCTTTTTTGTAAGATTCAAAAAATCTATGAAAATTTTTCATAATTTTTTTTACTATTCTCCCTTAACAGGATAAAGAAACACACTTTCAAACTCAAATTTTCGAGCAATCTGTTTTTATTACATTTTTTTTAAATTTTTTTCAAACTAATTTTTTATATATTTCTTTTATTCTATGTTTTATTTCTTCCCTTTATTCTTCTTTAACTTTTATTTTTTTATTTTTCTCCTTCGCGGTAGCCCTCACCCAGAGAGTTCTTCAGTTGACTGTCGTCCTTCCGTCAATTCACTTCTTCTCCTGAGGACAACCGCCATAACGGTCGAAATATTAAAAGAAAAATGAGTCTTTGTTATGTTTCTTTCTATATGTCACAATTTATTTCAAGTGTAATCTGTCCTGCTGGATCGCGTTTCGTTTATCAGATATATATATATATATATATATACTTTGTCGTTAGAAATACAATCCGAAACGGACAAATACGAGTCTTTAATTTTTGGTTTGAACCGTCTTCAAGAGAGATAAGAGAGGGAAACCAAGCGCACTCGTTCAGTTCAACACTAGTTCTTTCAACATTCAGTGTTGAAAAGTGTTGAAAAGCGGTCTTCGCTTATATATATCAATATATTGACCGCTTGTTACGGTTGATAGATCTTAGTTTTGTTTTCCCATTTCATATTGTGGTTTGATCATTAATTCTTATTTCACGTGTTTATGTGAACTTTTATATATATATATATATATATATATATATTCACTTAATAAACGCAAAGACGATCTAAACTGGAGACAATAACAGTTCAAAATTGAAAATAGGTAGCACAGAAAGTAAAAGAAACACACTTACAGACTCAAATTTTCGAAAATTTGAGTCTGTATGTGTGTTTCTTTTACTTTCTGTGCTACCTATTTTCAATTTTGAACTGTTTTATTATAATATATATATATATATATATATATATAATACTGCTTCTGAAGGCCATATTGCACTGCATGATGGCACTGACTGGAAGTGAATCACTTTCTTCATTAGAATACCCATCATCCCTCCTCACTTGTCTTCTCCATTCGACCTTGTCCATCAGCAAGAGTTACTTGTCAGTTCGTCATTTTGTCAGTCAGTCATTATCACTTCAATTTCCTCTTCTTTTCAGCTTTCTTAAATTCATCTCATTGTCATTTTTTTTAAGTTCCGTATTGAATTACATCAAAGTAAAGTTAGAATTAATTAAAATAAGAAAATTGAACTTTGTTTAGGTTTTTTAGTTTTAATTCTGACACCATTCTCTGGTGCAACGAAGGATACAAAACATAAATCTTGTTTTTTTTTTTCAAAAAAGTTTCTTACTTCTTTTCAGTTTATACATTAATGTTTGTTACTTTACTATAAGTGAAATACTGTAATCATACAATAATATGTATGAATCTTCATTTCGATATTTTGATAGATGTATACGTTGTTCCGAGATGTATTGATGTATACGTTGGATGTTCTGAGATTCTATTTTGTACATTTTTCCATCAGGTCTATGTGTGTATCCAAATGTTAGTGGATACGCTACAGGTCACACCGCTTGATAGGTCAAACTAGTCAAACCAAGTTGAAATATGCCGAAAAGTTTTTTTTTTGAAAAACATTGCCTCATGCGAAAGTCTCTTTCGTTTTTTGATAATATAAAGAGAATGGTCAGTTTTATATTAAAATATAAACATTTTGACTTATGATTGATCCTGAAATCTTGTGGTGCGATACTGGTGGCACCGTTTAAAGGATTGTAATCAATTCATACTTAAAAATAATTCTCTATGGGAGGAGTGATGTATACTTATTTGTTGACATTTCTTCTACCGAAAGGTATATTATATTACAATATTTGCAAATCAGAGTAGTTTTTTCACGAAACCGCTAACTTTACAAGACTAAAATGTTCAGAAATAATCTAACTAAAATTAATATGACATTAAAAAAAATTAAAGAAATCTGTTTATCACAGAAGAAAAAACAAAAACGTAAAATGATAACTTGGCACACGTTAAATGTTGTTTACAGGGCTCATAGAAATTTTTTATGATAAGTGTCAAACAGAATTCTTATTTAACAGTCAAATAAAAAAAAAATTGAACACCTTTTACAAAATTAATATCGTATGAAAGAAGAACAACATTCTTAAAACCCATAAAAGCTAAGACAAATCAATCATATATTTTACTTTTTTTTCTAGCTGTCCTCGATTAGTTGTCTAACCAAGTAGAACAGTCATTCTGCATGTTGCACTTTTTGACAAAGCATAGTGTCAAATAAATGATTCCTGGTGAATGTATTATTATTTGAGGGTGACTATAGCACTGCGTCTTAAAAAAAAAACTATTGTACTACCCCTCTTTTGTACTAAAGTACTCCAGCAGTTATCTTCAACGCCTCCAAGAAGCTCAGCACTTTTGCTGGTTCCAGCAGTAAAAGTTTTTCTATGGTTTCTGTTTAGTGCCCAAAGCACCTACCTCTGTGCAGCAAAGTTGCCTTACAGTCAGTCAGCAGGTGCAACGGTGTTTCTTCCTCTCTTTTTACAAAATCTGGATAAACCATCATTGATAATCTCCATTCAGGCTCCCTACGTTTCAGTAACGTCCTTTCTCCTTTTTCCGGATGATCTTCTTCGGGTCCTTAGGTGCACTTGTGGGAGGTTGGCTCCCACTAGTTAGCATTTTTGTACCCTTCTCAATTTCTCAATAATTCTTGAACTTAAAAGATTGGAAGGATAACATTTTACTAAAATTACTAAAAATGTAATTACAAAAAATTACTAAAAATGGCAACTAAAATATTCAATATGCAGGGACATGTCAGATTATACTAGAACGGAGATTCCAATTTTGTTAGGTTAGGTTGGAGTGGCAGTCCCACAAGGCAACACACATACGCTGAAAATTGGGCCCTTTGTGATACCATACAATGAAGGTTGATTCTACATTGGGAGTCCTAAATTTTGCCTAACTCAAGTGTATTTAGAGTAGGGACCTTTAAACGAATACCTGGCATCGTACAGGCTCAAGACTGACGGCTTAACGTCGTGTCGAGGGACGATTTATTCATTAGATTTATTCCTCTTTAACGTACATAAATTGAGTGCCAGAGCGGGTATTGAACCCCGGACCTACCAGTCCAGAGGTGAGCGTGTTGTCATTGAGCTAAGTTGACCCTCTTTCCAATTTGTTTATAACTCATGAAATAGATATAGCTCATTAAAGCAAATGAAGTCATTACATTGGTTACCTGTCACAATACTAGTACATTTCCATACAGTTTGATAATACGTCTCTATGATAGTCATATTAAAATATAAGCGAAACTGAATTCATAGCGAACTAATAAGTTTAATCTTATGTTTGAGTTGTTTGCTGCTCGAAATGATTTTTTTTATTACTCTAGACCCATTAGAGACCGTTTTTTATAACAATTTTCAAGTAAACCATACAAAATCAGGGTTATAGAAACAAGCCTTGAACCAACACCGTATCGTCCAAATAGAGACTTGCTCTTAGAATTGGAAACGTAAATCTTTTTAATTTGTTTAGTTTAGCCAAAGGCCACAGCCTTGTTGATAACACAAGTTCTCACTAAATCAACAAAGTTAAGCAACATTGAAGTTAGTACTTGAATATTAACCGTTGTTGGATACTAAAGGATACCAATACCCGTATCGTAGTTGATCCGTAAAGCCACCTCGGCTCGGTGAACCACCTCTAACCACCTAAACCGATCTAATGAGTCACAAACATCTACTGTTGTAGTTAAATACTATATATACTACTTAAAGCGTATAAGTGTGGGCTTTAGATAAAAAAAAACTTGCTTTCTTTAAATTCCAATTTTTGACAAACTAGTAATTTCATCAATGTAGGTATATTGATTGATAATGAGCTAAACTCATAATGACTCCATATGTGAATTTACAAAGTCATCCATATTGGTGACTGAATAACAGAAATTGACCATAATGAATTCCAGTGAACATAAACCTAGTTGTGTTCGAAATTCTAAAGTATTCTTTGTGTTTTAATATATTCATTAAAAAGGGATTACATGGAATGGACTAGGTATGGATGTTTTCTATGGCTGCAAAGGATCTTTTGAGGATATTGGAGAAGGTTGAAAGGGAGGATTGGGGGTGAATTGAGAGCTAAGTCCCCTGCTTTCTGATCGCCTGAGACCTGGCGCAGAGGCTTAGAGCATTGTCTTCATTCGCTTTCAGCTGCTTGTGTCATCATTCATCCCATTGCAGACTACAGAACTTACAAATACACATTGTAACATGCATAGTTGGTCGACTAGTTTTAATGAACAAGTGCCATAAATAGTTGAAACTAAAAAAAAATTTTCAAAGGTAACACAAGCTCTTACAGGCCATTGGTAGGACTAAATCCTACCTCAATAGATTCCATATCACAGGTGTTCTTGTGATGGTGTATCACCACAGACTTGAAACCATATACTCTTCAGCTGTCCAATTCTTGACCAATAGCGACAACGATTTATGAAATTCACAATAATAACCGGCTGTGGCTGACCTCCAGCAAACAGTATGATAGTGCAAAACAGTCAACTATTTCAAAATTTTAAAAAATTCATAGACCTTATAAACTTTCAAAAACTTTGATGACGTGTATCTCAATGTTTAATTTAAAATAAGGAAAGATTTCATTTAATCTTAATTTAATGTATTTTATTGTTAAATAAATTTGATTGCATGTAATATATATATATGGAGTATGCAAAATAAATGGATTTTTTTTAAAAAAAAATTTTTCAATATCAAAGTGATTTTTTGATCACTAAAATTAAATATTATCTATTCTATGCCCTCTATTTCTATATTTGAACTTCATAATTTAATAGCTCTGTTAAAATAAAAGAAATGAAATATATAATCGGAAATACCATCAAAACTGAACACAATACGGGTTACTGTGAAGTTACCCTTCAATACTGATCGAAGAAGGGTAACACACAGAGTTTGTAAGTGTTTCTTCTTTCTGTGTTCAGTCATCATTATATTGTAAATATAATGTAACGTAGAGTTAGTGTTGAATTTTTTTTCCAATTTTTTCACCATATAAATTACACGCACCATTTCAAGTTCAGTAATAAAAGCTTTATATAACCAATATTAAATAAATTAAAATGCAATTAATTAAAAAAAAGGTCAAATTTTAACTTGGGTTACTTGCTGTTTTGCCTACAACGTGCTTGGTCTCACTCTCTCTTTTCTCCTGAAGACGGATTGACCGAAAATTTGAGTTTTTAATTGTGTTTCCTTATTCTGTGTATTACTGTTCTTCGATTTTGAACTGATAAAATAAAAGAAATTCATATCACAATTGTAGTCGATTTAAAAAAAAAAATACATTTTCATATGTTTCATAACTAGTCATTGTGCGTTATTATAATTGTTTGTGAATATTCTGAATACAGTTGTTAGAGTGTTTTTTGGATTTTGTTGTATTACATAAAGATGAAAAATTTTGCTGCTTGTAGAGGGAGTTAGTATATTTTGAGCAACCAGCAAGAATTCCTCTCCAGTGTTGTCGATTATAAATGTTACTAGTCACATAAATAAAATAACAAGATTTCACAATAAACACGTAAAATAACAATCAACGTCAATACACAATAAAAAAATGAGAAAAAAGACTAATATCTTTCAACCGTTACAAATGGTGTTAGTCAGTGTAAAACCTCTATCAAAGGGGATTTAACACTGACGGTTGAAAGATCTTAGTCTTTTTTCTCATTTCTTAATGTGGTTTGGACGTTGATTGCGCATATATATATATATATATATGATATTTATTAATATAATATAAAATATATAATTGAATCAAAACCACAATAAAAATGGGAAAACAAGACTAAGATCTTTCAACCGTAAAATGGTTTCGTCAGAGTCTGTTAGGGTTACAATCGCTTGTTACGGTTGAAAGATCTTAGTCTTGTTTTCCCATTTCTTATTGTGGTTTGACATTGATTGTTGTTTCAGTGTTTATGTAAATCTTTATATAATAAATATATATAATAAATAAATATCACTGATAAAACGAAATACGATCCAAACTGGACACAATACGAGTTCGAGATTAACAAAGAGCAACACACAAAGTAGGGAAACACACTTACAGACTCAAATTTTCGGGTAATCCGTCTTCAGGAGAAAAGAGAATGGGAGACCAAGCACGTTGTAGACGCAACGGCAAGTAACCGGCAAGTTACTTGCCGTTGCGTCTACAACGTGCTTGGTCTCCCATTCTCTTTTCTCCTGAAGACGGATTACCCGAAAATTTGAGTCTGTAAGTGTGTTTCCCTACTTTGTGTGTTGCTCTTTGTTAATCTCGAACTCGTATATATATATATATATATATATATATATATAACATGAGTGAGACTCTGACGAAAACTAGTTGTTTCGGTTGATAAAATTGTATTCACATTTCTGAATTTTTTACTGTCGTTTAGACGTTGATACATATATATATATACAAGTCACGATCAATTTATAATTGAAAAGTATTTTTCTATTTATCATAGTTAACTTTAAAATGTCTATGCTATTAATATCGTTTTCTTTTTCATTTATCAATAAAATATACTTTTAATAGTAAATATATCTAGGTCAAGGTAGTATAGTTGTTGTTACACGTGGGGGTGGTAAAACTATAGTGATATTCTTATTGTTAGTGATCTTTCTCTGAAGGGGGTCCCGACTATTGAAGTGTTAGTCTTTCTTATAATTGTATTGTTAAATTCCAGTTTTTGATTTTCCTCTCTGTAAATAGGTAAAGCAGAAAAATCAGATTGAAATATTCTATTTAGTTTTAGTTATTTTTACGTACTGTAATATGAATTAAATTTGATAAAACGATGACCTTGTGAAGAAGTATAATTGTGATGAAGTATAAATAAAAATAAAATCTATTTGTCGATATTGTCAGTAGCTCAGTTTAGAAGACTGGTGAGTGTTTGAAAGGTAGATCACAGGGAAGTGCAATGCACCGCTTATGTAAGATTCCCGATTTAACCTTGTTTACAAAATGGATGTTACTAGCGCTACAGCCGAGCCGGAGTCTTTGTTGGCTTTCACTGGCAAGAATGAGGACCAGGTGACCGGAGGATGTGTATCGCCAGACTGACTTGGAGGAATGCCATCATCCGACTCTTAAAGAGGACGGCAATCTGCGGCTTTCTAACGGGCAATCGTGGCGTGGACTCGGTAGAGCGATCACCGGTAGAGGCCATGTTGCAATCTTCAGCCTTCACAAGCTCTCCAGTCCTCCAACAGCAACTAACAGCTTTTTTATGCCACGGCAAACTTTACCTTGCCTTGACTGCTTCGGCAGATCCTCTACCCACTTGTCTTAAAAACTTTACAAAATCTTACAAAACCTGCCTCATAAGTACACTTTCACATAATAATACATATATGCGAAGATACTAATAATAAGGATTAATTATTTATTATACAGGTCTTTATATTGTAATTCACTATAAAATGGGAAAGGCGATCTAAACTGGACACAATACGTGTTCAAAATCGAAGAAGAGTAACAGAGTAAAGGAACACACTTACAAACTCAAATTTTCGTGCAGTCCGTCTTCAGAGGAATCTGACTTAAAGAGGAAGGCAATCTGCGGTTACTTGCCATTGCGTCTACAACGTGCTTGGTCTCCCTCTCTCCTTTCTCAGAAAATTTGAGTTTGTATGATCCTTTACTCCATGTGATACTCTTCTTCGATTTTGAAGTCGTCACTATATTGTATCATGTAGCATATCGTTAGTGTTAATTTTTTTTATTTCAGTTTTTTCACCACATAAATTAAATGAACCATTTCAAGTTCAGAAACAACAGCTTTATTAAACCAATATTAAATAAATGGAAATGCAATTAATTAAAAAAAAAGTATACTTTATAAAATAATAAATAATATCAATAGAAAATCACTTTTTTTCCCATTTCATTAAGTTAATAGGCCATAAGATACACACTCATCCTTTTAAAAGGTGTTTGTATATTTAATGAGATTTGTAAAAGGGTGGGGAACTTTGAAAACAGGAATAATTAAGTTTGTAAAGAATAAGAGAAATGAATGAAGCAACAAGTGGAAATGTGAAGTGGAGTGAGTGCTGTGCGAAACTATTTCAATCGACCGGGGTGGATCTTATTACAAACTCGCGTCTTTCCTCCAAGTTACCTTAATATTTATTAAGTTAACAATCACATTGGAAATAATGTAAATATAATTTCTGTATATAATAGCTATAATCGGAGGCTTATTTTCAAAGTTTTATTTTATTTACATATATATATATATATATATATATATATATATATATATATATATATATACTTCTTCTCCTGTGGACGGTCAAAATATTGAAAAGTGAGTTTTATTATATTTTTTTTGTTATGTAGAAAACTACATGTCACAGTTTATTTTAAGTGCAATCTGTCCTATCGAACCGTTTTTCGTTGCAGCCTACAACGTGATTGGTCTCCCTCTCTGGACAGATTGCCCAAAAATATGAGTTTGTAAGTGTGTTTGTTTACTCTGTGTGTTACTCTTCTTCGATTTTGAACTCGTGTTATATCCAATTCGCGTCTTCCCAATTTCCCATGAATATATATATATATATATATATATATATATATGTGATCAAACCACAATAAGAAATGGGAAAACAATTGTGGTTTGATCATTGATTGTTGTTTCACGTGTTTAGGTGAAATCTTTATATATATATATATATATATATATGGGTTGCCGTGTCGGTTACTAGCCGTTGCGTCTACAATGTGCTTGGTCTCCCTTCTCTTTTCTCCTGAAGACGGATTACCCGAAAATTTGAGTCTGTAAGTGTGTTTCCTTACTCTGTGTGTTACTCTTCTTGAATTTTGAACATAAAATAAGCATCTTTTAGAGAATCGAAGGAAGGTTCTGAGTCTCCAAGGGCCTGCTCTTAGCGACTAGGAAGGGTAAAGCTAAATACGTGTACACCGAGCTTTATTAGACTATTATAACTAATATAGCAGGCTTATAGGAGTGACTTAATGAGCTTCCATTCACACAGGTGGAATCACAAGAGCTTTTATTTTCTTGTTTGTAATCCCTCCAGAAACCTCTTATAATTGATATTTGAAGGGAACGAAATAGCGCTTTGGACTATGTAAGTAACATATGTTTGTCTAGTTTCTGTGTGATGGTCATTGAAGTCCTAGGCTAGGCGAGCAATGAATAAACCCCTCATGGCCTGCTGCGCTCGAAACAAATGTATGATCGGACCTAAAAAATCTAGTCCGACACGACCCAGGCCCGCGTATTAAAGCCCGACCCACCCAGAGCGCGATATACCCGATATATATATCTGGTATATATTGGAATTTATTCATCACCAGCCAAGCAAATCTCGGTCATCTGTTTAATTGAAATTATTTATTTTATAACAAATATTCCTTAGTTTAATATTCGTACAAAGTTTTGGTATGCATGATATATAAATATACATTGATTAAAAAAAATTTACGGAAACCCGACCCAAACGTAATAATTGACACATTGGGTTCGGCCGGCGCTTGGAATCTTACCTCTAGCTCGGAAGTCAATGTCCGTGTCTTCTCGAGTGGTTGGCTCTGAGCATACTAGAGCCTTACTAGAAGGTCTTCACCACTTCATTGATAATAGAAAGTTCATGTATGCAACTAGTACTGGAAGTCAGTAATCTTCCGTACTCCAGTAATGTGATGTTCACCATATTACAGCTTGATATTTTAGATGACCAACAATTTAAATCAAATACAATTCTAAAAGATCAGCTGCACTGGCTAGTCCAGCTACTGAAAGGAGTAATCGTATACTTTACAAGGAGTGGTAAACTAAGCTGATAAAGAAGTCCATTAACGAATTGTGTTGTTCGTCTAAACTAATTAATTGGGATGATGCATCTTGATCAGCTAGTCATCTCGAGTTGTGGCGTCATCAGTCAAACGTGTTTTATTTTTTCTTTGATTTATCCCAGAATACTCCTCTGCACTGGGGAAGAACTTGTTTGCATTTCATTAGTCGGGTCTCCTGGATGATGGATTGCATCTTTTGTAAACAAGTTTCCAAACACTCCTCTTTGCCTCTTCGTACATGTTTACCTCTCATACTTAAAAATCAATAAGTATGTAGAATTGTATCTTAGTTTGGTAGTGAGCAGTAGGACTCTCAATCCCTGCTCTGAGAGCCTACCATCTTACTGCCAATCTGCATTCAGGTTGAACAGTCCCTCTGTAAATTAAGAATACTGGAAAAAACATCAGCATTACTTGGCAGTGATCTTCAATGTATATTGCTATTTTTATTTTTTTATTTTTTTTTTTGGAAGGGTGTTGGTTGATAATTCTAATGCTGACTGTAGATATCCATTTGTTGTTCTGTTTAATTTATTAAGCAGAGCTGTCATATTCGTGACAATGAAAGTAGAGGTTGCACTGTTCCTAATGGATTGACGCTAGACTCTAACTTCTTCATATTGAGACTCAAAGGAGCAATACCTTGCTGGGGGTAGTAGAGAGTTAGAAAAATTTTTTCGGAGTGGTCTCTTGATTGTTATTCTAGCTACATGTTTTATTTTTGATTAAAAATATAAAAATTACATTGGATACAAAATTACACAAGGGTTACCTTTAATACTTATAACAGCAGTTCGTCATCTGTCATGGTATATCAGGACTTTTCTGATATTTACTTTACTATACATAAATTATAGTGATAGTTAAAAAATTCTATCTCGATATTTTTATGGAGTTAAATGTTTAGAGGTCCCAAAAGTCGTTTTATGAAGCTTTTTAGATAATGTCTGTGAGTGTGGTTAGGTGGGTGGGTGGGTGAGTGAGTATGTATGCAAAGATTGTGGTCACGCTGTAGTCCAGAATCTTTGGTGGATCAAATTGATATTTTACAAAAAAAAAAAGGGCCACATAGTGTAGATCTACACAGTGTAGATTACTCATTTATGATTTTCCTTGATAATGGTCTATCTAGACCGAAACGTCGGATCCCTTATCAATATAAAAAATAAATCATTTGGAGAATTTGGTTTATATGTTACCAAAGAAGTGGAAGTTTCATGTAAGACAATTAGAGAAGGTATATAGGAAACATACAACATTGGATATATGCAAGTTATTTAACGATATATATATATATATATATATATATATATATATATATATATATATATATTTCTTATTGTGGTTTGATAATTGATTGTTGTTTCACGTGTTTATGTGAAATCTTTATATATATATATATATATATATATTAAAAAATGGTACACAGGTGATACAACCAAGTAACCGTCCTCATGAGAGTTAGAGTTCATTACTTGTAATAGTGATATGTGTTCCAGGAAAAGTCATGTTCCCCAAATTAAATTATTAAAGCCTGAAATAAGCCTTTATACAGGCTTTCATATAAATGAAAAAAACCGGGTTGCTGCTTTATGAATGTTAAGGGAAAAACGGGCAGCATTTTGTTTTCTACGTCAGGTAATGAATTAGTGTCAATTGTATTTAAAAATTAGCCGCTTCAAAGCACCAGTTGTTATAATGTTAAATTTAATACACCATTCTTTACAGCTTTAAAATGAAGAGTTAGTTGTTAAGAAATGATTTTATTTGTAGTAAGGAATCAAACATATTTAAATGAAAGAAATTATCACGTCATTACTATATTGTTAAAGTTTCTATTCCTATGTACATTAGAATCACCTTCTTGCCTTTCAATTAATTAAGCATTCACTCTTATTTATAATTATGAAAAAGATTTCACACTAACTTGGAGTATTATAGACATACTTTTTCGTTGGAAATACGATCCAAAACGGACAAATATAGTTCAATGTAGAAAAAGAAACATAGAGAAATTGAAAGCACATACTTACCGGCACTAATTTTCGGTTTGAACCGTCTTATGGAGAGATAAGAGAGGGAAACAAAGCGCACTGGTTCAGAGACGGTTTCTGAACAGTTTTATATATATATATATATATATATAATAAAAATTTCACATAAATGCACCAGTTGATTCAGACTATTACAAATCTAAGCTGATCAAATCTCACTATATTAAGAATATGGGTAATATACAAAAACTGGAGCAGTTGGCATACACTTTATGAACTCTACGAAGACTTGTTACGGTTAAAAATCTTAGTTTCGTATATTCCATATTCTATATTTATATTAGATATTATAAAACTATTATATTTATATTATATATATATATATATATAATATATATTATAATATATATATATTAATATACCCTTATTCGACTTGAAAATAACTGCTCCATTACTGAAACAGATAGAATAAAGTCGTAATATCAGATGAGTTGAACAAAGTACATTGAAAAGCACACACTTAATTAATGAATTAGTTCAATTACTTATAAAATAGTTTCGTATATGTTATTCTAATATTTTATATATATTTATTAAACTATGTCTTTATTAATATTGTTGTTTATTCTAAATTATATATTTTAAGTATATTATTATATATTCTTTTCTATGAATCTACCTTATAAACTGCTTTTTCATGTCTCGTTTAGACTTTATATTGTTGTTTATTTCATGTTATTATCTTCTAATATTGCTTATCTCTTTATATGTTCATTCTTTTCATCCATCTGTTCTATCTATTATTTTTTCATATTCCCTATCCTGTAAATTTATTCTTGTCTACCTTATTCTCTGTGACCGGGCGCTTATGCGGCAACATTGTTGGTCTCCAACCGTCTCTGTACCAGTGCTCTTGGTTTCTCTCTCTTATCTCTCGTGAATACGGTTCAAACAGAAAGTCAGAGACTGTGAGTGTGTGTTTTTAATTCTCTTATGCTTCTTCATCTATATTGAACTTTATATACTAATGATGACGTTGTATCGGTCGGTGGACGTTTTCACGTCTCCACTCCTTAGTTTATTCTTCTTTTTCTCCCCTGAAGACGGCAAGAAAGCAGAAATGATCGAGAATCATGAGCTTTATCTCTTTTTTTCTGTTTCTAGTTATAACTTTATTTTTTTATAAAAATGAAGCAATAATGCTTCATAATCATTACTCATGCACAGCTAAGCAAAAAAGATTTCTGACTCTTTTATTAACTTAAGTATATTTCTTATAAGAGATTGTACTTTATCAGTCTAATAGAACATTTTTTCAAAATGTAAATAATATGGTTCATATTTAAATAAAATCAAATATCACTTTTTATGCCAGAAACACAGTTAAAATAAGTTTCAATTAATGCCTGACAATAGTAATTATTTATGGTATATTTACGAATAACAAATTACGTCATATCAAGGAAAAAGTTCCAAGCTATCAATGTTTATTTTATGAAAGTCAAGAATAAGAGGAAAACCTATTCGTGTGACAAAATGTTCGCTTTAAAATGCATTTTCTCTTTTCAATGACGTGGGCTTGGGAACTTGAGAGACTTTGGAAAGAACACTTGATGCTGGGAGAGGAGAGTGTGATGATGGCTTTTGTAATCAAAAGCGAGCGGGCTTCGCGATGGGGCCTTTGTGACTGGCACGTCTGCGGTCCTTTCACAGCACTGCTCCCAGACTTGCACAGATGGCTGCCATGTGGGGTATACTCGCTTGATTGTCGCCGCCCTGCTTCCCCTCGCATCATTCCAACATGTCTAACCTCTCCACATTCCAAACCTCACTTAATCCCAAAAGTTTTATTTCAATTATATATGTTTAGAGACATATTCGTTTTATTACACAATGAATGATTTATTCTAAAAAAAAATCCAATATAATTGATTTTGTCCAAAAAACTATAATTCAATATGTCCCTGGTATAATTCCCTGTAATTTCCAAAAAGTTTTATGATTTTTTTTGTACATCATTCGACACATTTAACTAATCTTCGACTAATTTCAAGTAAAAATTGAGAGAATTGAGTTGAGATCAGGTCAAAACATCTGAAACTAAACAGGTTTGACGTAACAAAGGAACCTTCAACCATTAGTAATGGATATTGTGTGAAGTCATCAGACTCGTATATCTTCCTCCTCTGGAATACGACCATCTTCAAAATCCGACTGATTAGATTAACTTGTATATCAGTGCAGCCAATCATTCACCCATTTACAAGTAAATCATAATTCTTTATTTTTCTTTAACTAATAGTAATATGTAGTAATTCTAAATAAAAATCAATTCCAATAATTTTAAAAAAATTTCTTTAAAACATATTGTTTTTATTTTGGTTAAAATGGGAGGTAGATGCTTGTCCAAAAGTTTGCACGACTGGAGGTAACACCGTTTGATGAAGCAAATACAAGTGTAAACGAGCAATTTAGTTTCTGTAGTACGTATTACATAATGGTATTTCCCTTTATCGCCTCTTATTTTAATTCTTAACAAATTTTATTTCTCCTGAACTAATAAATTTGAATCCAGATTTTTTGATAACAACAATAGTCATTTCCTAAAAATACATCAACATCAACTTTGGATGAAAGCTGTGAACGTAACAAAGGCAACATTGGAGAATGAACTATACAGTTCATAGCGGGAACAGTCATATAAACAGTAACTGAAATGGGTGTCAAATAACAAATGAGCCACACTTCCCGGATACAATATACACTTTAGAAGCTCTGAACACAACTAAAAGATGATTAAAGCGGGTGTCACGGAATGCCAGGTAAGGCAAATCGGACGGCTTGCTTCTGAGGTATTAGATTCCATCATAATTTAATATTAACCTAGATTATAGTTCTAGTGTTTCCGAAGCGAATACCTTTTGTTTATTATGAATTTAGTAATTGAATTGAAATACAGTCCGAGCATTCTACACTCAACATTCCTATAATTAAACATAATATCAAACTCTTTGAAAATCAGAATGGTTTTATTATAATGTGACCATCGTGTAGACGTATTATCAAACACAGAAGTAGAGTACTATCAAATTCATAGGTATTATTATTATTTGAGGGTGACTATAGCACTGAGTCTTAAAAACTATGGTATTTCTCCCTTCTGTATTAAAGTAACCCAGCAGTTAGCTTCAACGCCTCCAAGAAGCTCAGCACTTTCGCTGGGTCCAGCGGTAATAGTTTTTTTTTCTATGGTTTTGTTGAGTGTCCGGAAGCATCTAGCTTTGTGCAGCAAAGTTGCTTGACAATCAGCCAGTAGGTGCAATAGTGTTTCTTCCTCTTCTTTTTGCAGACTCTGCACAAACCATCATTGATAATGTCCATTTAGGCTCCCTACGTTTCGGGAGAAAGTGACTTCCTTTCTACTTCTTCGGGACAGTCTTCTTCGGGTCCTTAAGTACACTTCTGGGAGATTGGCTCTCACTAGTTAGCATTTTGGACCCTCTGCGCTTCCGGGGCATGGTCTCCGGACCTCTTTCTCCTTAATATCATACAGGGGAAAATCCCTGAAGCTCTATCGATGGTATTTTGTCCGCTCAGGCAGAGCACCGCATACTGAAGTAAGGTTGTTTACTCTAGGGGGTCCTCTGGTACTCTTCAGCTCCGTTCGTAATACAGTAAACTCTGTATCATCCATCCTTCGCACGGATCGCATAACGCCTTGGACTGGGGCTGGGATGAGAGGAGATAATTTGGGAAGTTGGAAGTTCTGACCAGGGGTCAGGCACAGCCCCTGGTCACCTTCATCTCTTTCGTTTGTCCCTGCATACAGCAGGTTAACAGAAAACCTCGCAAAGGCCGAAAGTTGGAGTTGAGTGCTAGAGGCGTTTAATCACTCAATTACTACCCCAATCATAGCTAATATATATTGAAAGAATGAAAATAAGTTTTAGGCAGGAATGAGTTGTATTTTCTTACAAATAAATCCATCAGACTACTAATAAATACTGAAGTTGGGGTATAAATGACTCATTTTGTACTTCTATGATGAATGTTTTGCAGTTTTCTGTCAAAAACATGGCTAACCTGCCAGTCAGACTTCACAACATAAACTGTGGCTGCAGTTATATAGAGTTTAGGATTATTGACCCAAGGGTGGTCCAGAGTCATATGTTTTTCGCAGAACTGATGTTGTACGATCAGTATAAAAAAAAAACTCTAAAGAAATAGTTAGAATGGTCTTACCAAAAGTGCAAGACCAATGTTTTTATTGGGGAATTTCCAAAAAATTACTTCTCCTCATAAAAACAGTTTAATATGAAAACTATCAAAGCGTTTCGAACACTTAGTGTTCTTCAGTTTCCATCTAAAAAATATAAATATCTATGAGCTTTTTTTCATATCACATTAATTATTCAAAAAAAAATTGAAAATAAAAAGTCAAAATATATTTATTTAATTTAATTTGGTTTCATGTATTTTGCTATTTATGATTATTCTTTTCAATGAAGGAAATGTAATGAGTGAGGAAGATCTAGGAATAAGGCATATGAAGGACCTTAGAAATGTCGACTCACTTAATGAGAAAGAAAATATTGAAATTCATTTTAAACCCTATTGTCATCTGCAATATTAAATAGAAATGGTTTTTCCAAGTAATGCTTTAATGATGCGAATTCACTAATAGATAATTATTTGTAGTTACAAAATTTTGGATGTAAAAACCAAAAAAGAAATCCCTGTATTGTATAAATATGAATGTGCGTAAAAAGTTCAATGTTTTTTCCATAATATTTATACGTCTTATTGAGGTAAATGGATAAAACATAGTGTTCACACAAAAAAAAGAAGCATTTTTATTCTACAGCGTATCGAACACTTAGTATTCATCGTCAGGTAAACTTCTACAAAAGTATAGAATAAAGAGGCTTCTCTTTTGTGTGGATACTTTATTTTATCAAACCCCAGTTTGAGTAAATACCATACAATTACGGATTGCACAACTGATGAGACTTTAAACGAGACTTGATATCCAAGAATCATAGGACTTTTTATGCAGCAGGATTAGACTTGCTGACTCAGACTAGGTGTAAAGCGGGGAATATTTCTCTGAAGGCATGTCCCCTCCTGCTGGAGGTGGCAGTAAGCAATGCACTTAGTGGAAGAGCTCCTGGAATTGCCTGGCGACCTCCCACTCCGCATGAGTCACTCTTTCTCCATACATTAGTCATCCTCCGAACCTTTTTACTTGGCTGCCTTGTAAAGAGAACCTCTCCTGGTCTAGAAAACCAGACATACAGTACAACGATTGAAGTCCTTGTAGTCCTAGCAGTATTGTCTTTTATCAAGTCATCAGTTATCGTATTTATTACGCATATGAGCATGATTTAACAACTTCGTTGTAACGATTTCCTTAAAGTTCATGGTCATACAATGCAGTGAAGCCAACAAGATTGCTAACACACTTGAAGTCGGGACAGACAGCCGTCCAGGATTGACCAGCATTGTACCGGAATTGAAGTCAATGATGTTCAATCTGTTTTGGACTGAAAAAATGTCTCAATGTCCATTGGACAACTTATTTATGAATTACCATCTTCTGTTCGTAAGACTGTCAGGAGACTGGAACAGCTTAGTTTGAAAGTCGTGAATGCCGAAACTTCAGTACATATATATATATATATATATATATATATATATACGAGTATATTAGTGTAACTAGGTAGCAGACCTTCGTTTATACAAACGAAGTTTATACATTTACCAAGTAATGGAAATGTGAGATCCGAAATCTTGAAAAACTGTATCGAAAAATAATACATAGAGAAGTTGGGAAGAAATTTAATAATGTTTATATATATATAGGTGTATAATGTAATCGGGATTCGGTCAATTTTCCAGGATCAAAATCAAACTCTCAATGCCGACGTTTCGGTTTTATTTAAAACCTTTTTCATAGGCATCTTCTCCAAGAAAAAGGTTTTAAATAAAACCGAAACGTCGGCATTGAGAGTTTGATTTTGATCCTGGAAAATTGACCGAATCCCGATTACATTATACACCTATTCTATCCAACGGTTGATATCTTATTGAATTTTATATATATATATATATCAATGATCAAACCACAATATGAAATAGGAAAACAAGAATAAGATCTTGTTGGGTTTTTTACTCTGACGAAGACCACTTGTTTCGGTTGAAAGATCTTAGTGTTTCCTGTGTTTATGTGAAATCTTTATTATATATATATATATATATATACTTTCACTATGAAAATATTATCCGAAACGGACAAATGAAGTTCAATCTAGATAAATAAACATAGATAAATTAAAAACATGCACTTAGAGTTAAAATTAGAGACTGTAAGTGTGTATTTTATTTCTGTATGTTTCTTTATCTACATTGAACTTTAAATATATATTTGAAGACGATTCGTCGAAATATCAAAATGAGTTTTTGTAATGTTTTCTAAGGGTTATCTTTTTGAATTTGGTGTATATATATATAAACACTAGAATTTTCAAAAGAACACATAGAAATGAAATCACTGAAACTCACTACTATATTTCGAAGTCCACGCCGTCAGGAATAGATGTGAATCACTCCAAAGGTTGATAACGACTGGCTATCGTTCAAAAAGAACACTCAAACAGTGTAGACAACTTTCGGAGGGAGGGAGAGACAAAGAACATAATGAAATAAAAGCCAAATAATGTTTAAATGAATTTTTAAATAATGGAAAATAAAATGAATTTATTTTTTTGACTAAAATTAAAATTAAAAACTAATAACAACCTGTAAAATTCAAAAATAAAAATAAAAAATAAAACTGATAAAGTAAAAAAGACTAAAATGAAATAAAGTAACAATTAAGGATTGAGGTTAAGTCCAGGTTAAATCTAGCTACTTGGAGTTTTAACTCAGTTGAGTTGATTTTCTCTTTATTTCAGAAAATTAAAAAAATAAGTTATGATGACTAATTAGAAACGCTAAAACCATAGTAAAACAATGCCTTAATTTAAACAATTAACGTGATAATTTGTTTGTAATTATAAAAGCAATTTGAAAAAGTGTCAAAACTTTGCAGGAGAAAGTTTAATTATATTATTATTCGTTACTCTAAGTAAAATAATTGATTTAATAAACGTTTCTGTTTATTATTTTTCTTCTCGAATTGTATAACAATCGATTTCTTATAAAAGATTGTTTTTTTTTAAAAAAGATTTTTTTATCCGAGTGGATGTTTTGTATATGAACAGCAAGAGTGATTTTTTAAAAAAAAAAAATTATTTTTGAAACGTTAATTTTAAGATTATTTGTATGTGTTGTGAAATGTTGAAGTGATTATGTATTTGCTACTAACTCAAATGGGCAATTTCTACTACTCGTAGTTTATAAAAGCTTAAATTACAAGCGTACCATTGTTTCTGTATATTATTAAAGTTGGTCTCATCATAAAGTCGCATTTATATCTAACAAAGTTTTAAATTAAATATAGTTAATGGGTTAGTTCCACTGACGTTAGTAATATTAGAATTAGTAATAATACAATCCGTCATACCTCGTAAAGTCTCAGAAAAGCTCGACCGGTTTCGGGTCCGTCTGGATCCCATCGTCAAGAGCACAGTCTTCGACAGTCAGTTAGGTGCTCTTGAAGATGGGATCCAGACGGACCCGAAACCGGTTGAGCTTTCCTGAGACTTTACGAGGTATGACGGATTGTATTATTACTAATTCTAAAAGTTTTAAAGGTACTATAATTTTGATTCAAAATGAATGAAGAGATCAAGTTTCTGGGCAATATAGGTACCCTGAGATTTTCCCAAATGGTGCTGGTGATATGGTTTTTGAAATGTTTTTCCTAATAGTTTTATCCTAAGTGATTATCAACGCCCAGGGGTGTTTTTGAAGAAAGACAAAACTTTTTGAAATTTAAGAAATCCATTTGAAATATCCTGAAAACGTATGAAAATTTTCTAAATCTTTCTAACTTCTTATGAAATCTATGTTCCTACGTATTATTAAGGTTGGTTTCATTATGACGGGAACAATTATATCTAACAAAGTTTAAAAGGTACTATTATTTTGATTTAAAATGAATAAACAAATCAAATTTCTGGGAAATATTACTATCAAAGATTTTTCCAGTTGTTTTGGTGATATGTTTTTAAAATTTTTTTAAATGTTTTCAAATTTCAATTTTTTTTGTAACAATTAAAGTGATTATCAACGCCCAGGGTGCGTTTTTGAAAAAAGACAAATTTTGTAGATGTTTAAGAAATCCAGTTGAAATATTCTGAAATGGATAGAAAATTTAGTAAATCTTCTATGTTCTTTTGAAATTTATAATCCTATGGAAATTTGTAAAATATAGTAACTATTATACAATTTTATGTGGAAAATCTAAACGAAAGTACAACACTTCGAAAAAAAAACAGTTAAATATCAATTTTAGTTGGTTAATATTCTTGTTTTCCAATTCTGTACAAGCGATAGTTGCTGAAGAACTAGGCAGATGTGAATTCCTAGGGCTTCTGAAGTGAGGCTGACAATCACGCTTCTTCCGGTGTCCCTGGAACGAACTATCGGTCCTGCGACGCATTCAGAAGAAGCGGTGACCCCAAAAGACAGGCGTTTATCACTCAAGGACAGCATCGTTTTGCATGAAAAGAGGCCACTAAATCATGATGCCTTAACACCGTAGATATAAAGCTGGGTGAACAGCTATCCTTAACCTTTAATGGAGAACTCTAATCCTACTGCTGTTGGATGGTTCGCGTTTTCCTATCAAGTACTCTTGGAAAACAACCAAAAAGTGGATATAGAATGCAAAATAAGAAATATTATACCATAAATATATTAATTTTGACTTCCTGATTAGCCACTTAATGGGCCAATTTTTCTCCTGATGATGTTGAGAGTTGAAATACAGAAGTGACTAATGTAAGTTCTTCATATATGTTTTTCTCTGCAATTTGATATAAATCATACACTACTAAAAAAGTACAACTTTTCTTGGCTTAATGCTTTTGTTTGTTCTAAAATGTAATTCTTAATCGTTTTTGAAACTCAGTGGCCTATAACAAGATCTTTGTTTGTTTGTTTTCCAACGCCTATACTTATAAGGCTTTCACCTTTTAGTGCTGTCCTAGGGGTGGAAATTGTGGCACCCATTTATTATTTAGCACCCATTTGAGTAATGGATGAGTCACATTACCTGTTGATTCTACATTGGCAGCTCTAAATTTTGTCTAACTCAAGTGTATTAAGTGTAGGGAATCTTGAACGAGTACCTGATATCGTATAGGCTCGGGACCGACGGCTTAACGTTCTCTCCAAGGGATGACGTGCGCAAATTTATTCACCTCCCACGTGAATAAATCGAGTTCCAAATGGGTGTCGAACCCAGGACCTACTATTCAGAGGCAAGTAGGGTAACTACTGAGCTAACTTGACCCCTGGCCTATAACAAGATGATTTGCTTGCTTTTCTAAGCTAATCAGAAAACCACTTATCTATATAAGATATGCTCCTAAGGACATTCTTATGTAGTCTATATCATACCGTGGTATTTCAAGGAATGCACACTCAAGAAACCGTAACGAAAATTGGCCTGTTAACCCAATCTGAAAAGTTCACTAAAAATAGTTGTTAACTGTTACTGATTGAGAAAACAAAAGACAAAAGGGCTAGAAGAGAGACAAAGTAAGTGTTATGTCTTTGGCAAAACGAACTAGGAGTCAGTTTGGAGTTTTCAAAGAAACCTTTATGATTCAAGCACGTAGGAACGCACTCGGTTTCTAATGCCTGCTGTTGAACCTGAAAAGACAGCATTGAGATGAAGAAAAATTATATATCAAAGTAAGAAACACAAATATAATAATTTGAAAAAATCAAAACAACAAACATAATAAAGATATTTTCTTACACGTTAGGGTAAAGGAAGGTGTGAGTAGAGCTCTAAGTAAACAGATGTTGACCTATGAATGTTGCGTTATTGATATGAGTTGAAATGTTTACAAGGGAGCTGGACTTTAGTGCAGGTGTTGAAGGTTTCTGCCCCTCTCCATTGTAAATACTGTTTTTTAATACAAGTCCAGAGGACATGTCGAGGAAATGAATGCAGAAGGTGCCTCACTGGATATATTCAAATCAATAATCATACACAGTGACTCCTAAATTCACAGGCCCGATAAAGTCTCGAGGTTATAATGTGTGAAACTAATTTCCAGCTTCAAGAGAAGGCCAATAGGGGAAACAGTAAGTGCTTTAATATTATTAACAGCAAGAAAAAGGCGGTAATGCTTAATACAACAGGGGTTGTCAATGTCTTGCAGCTGAGGAGTTCAATGACAACCAGAAAGCTCCAGGAAATAAACAAAGAAGATATATATGAGATTGGCAAACGATTACAAAGGCTAACCTTTGTAGTTGATATGCTATTTATATTCATATATACTTTAAAAAGAGATAGAAACACGAAAGGAAATGGCACGCTAAGAAAGTAAAATCCAACTGAAGAGTTTTTCAAGAATATGTTCACGATTGCCAAAACGAAAACGAAAATAAAGTTTCTGAAAAACAAGAAACTGAGAGGAAAATGCAATAAAATAAAAATTGACGAAGTATTATGAAATATAATAATTACTTAAATCAAAATAAATTTAAACGATAATTAAATTAATTAACAAAGCAATAGAAATAAAGATGTAAAGAATAATTTATAAGTCTTAGAATACAACCTAATGGTTCAGTTTAATCGAAGTATTGAAGTAAATTTTGTTGTTGTTTCTCCGTGTTCTTATATCTTTAACGTTTGATTAGCTGTTCTTGGGGACTCTTTCTTCTTTATATATATGTATAATTGATATTATTGTTTTTACGTAAATAATTATTTGTATATATATTTTACGTGTCCTTAAATTGGCTATTCAATTGTCTTTAGTATCTCCTACATATCCTGATGTCTATCATCTGTAAACTGATATGAACATATATCACTAATTTCCAAGCAATGAGGAGTTTAATATATACATGGCATAATTTTTATTTGACTACTGTGAAATCACATTCATTTCTATCAGAAATAGCAAAAATAAATTCATATATTGTAGGTAGAAAAGAGTATTATTGGGTCTGATAAAATTTGTTACAACAATTCTAACTGACGGGGTTTGTCTTTAGAAAATTGAAAGGTGATCTTGTACTTTACTTGTCGAACTCAATCAAAATGAGAATGGAAGGTGGATGACGATGGAAGGGTGGTCGATGAGAGAACAGCAAGGGGGACCGGGGCTCCCCTTCAAGTGAGAAGAATGGACCTCACCCCTTGGGGGATGTGAACAGCTTGGGGAGCAGTGGCTTGACAGCCAACTTACTCTCACCTACTTCCTTCAGTTTAACTCTGTAGCAATTTGAATAATTGGTTTCCCAACTGTTTACTTCAACCTATCTAGTTAGCAGTATACACAACTATCTTGTATTTGTTCTTCAGTATATTACCTTGAAGTCTTACCTGACTGAAATACTATGGGACAAAGATGTCGAACCTAGGACACTCTGAAGCATTTGAGGGCACCTTAAAGTTATAAACATAGCTTTTAAACGCTTAAAAGTATAATGAAAGTGTTCATTTGTAGTATTTTTAATTAAAAGCATTTTGTTTCATTAATAATAACGTACTTTGCAGGGAAATCACCATTTTTAATAGAAATTTAATATAATATATATTAGTAAAAGTTGGGAGCCGTCCTTCTTGAATACATAGCAACGGAAAAGAACGCAAAAAGACTCAGAATACTAAAGGCGCTGTACATACTGGAAAAAGATCCAAGTATTAACGAGTAAAAAGATAACTTTAACAACCAGTTGCGCTTGTTTAGAAACCTAAGGTTTTAGTTTACTTTTTCTAACTAAAAGTAATTACTTTTATGTTAGCTTCTCAATTTTTACTTTGTTTGCTCTCTGATGACATAAATTGAAAGGCCTCAGGGCATTTATATCTATTATTTTCCTTTTTCCATTGTGTTTTTTTTAGAAATTGTTGTCATCAACCTGTCAGATCCGATAACAAATCTTAGTGTCAGATATATAGTTCTTGGTGCGTTTCATCAGCCTCATGGTTTTGGTGAAATGTACTTTTTTTGTAGTTTATGTCCAAACTGCTCCTAGTTTTAAGCCCATCTCTAGTGATTCAACGAAATTATTATTTCGTATTAGGTATTGTTTTTCTATGAGAACTTACAATATGAGATGAGTAATATTACACTGAAAATAACAATTAAGTTCTAGTTATACTTAATATCTAATTGCTATAGACCAGTAATTTCAATTTGTTAAGACTGATAAAATTATTACAGCCATATTAAAACTAATGAAGTCATTAAATTGATTATCTATGAGTTTGATAATGCACCCTCAGAATATTAAGATTAAAATAAAACCCTTATTAAAATTATTGTCAACATGTTTGATATGTTCTTTACTTTAAATAAAGTTGAGTTTAAGCCAATCCAGATTTTTTTTTTACTCGTATAAAGTAAACTGTGGATATTCGTTTAAACCAACTTGACTGAAGAAATTTTTAATCAGTTGATGAAACAGTTGTTTGCAAAGTTTAGTTTGAAAGGTTCAATAGAAGGGGAATTTTGCTTGTAGTCTTCAGTACTACACTAGTGATGAGGCAATGACTCGACGGAATCCTCAACATTGGCCAACTTATATAAGACCAGCGCCTCGCTTCGCGCCGTTGAACAAAAGACAGTAATAAGGCTTTGTTACCTAAGCATGCATGATAACAAATTTAACAGTTTTTTTTTTTAGCATAAATGTTCTGTCACATTTTTACAATTAAAAGTAGAAATATTCTTTATTTGAATAATCTATATACAAAAGAAAAAAAAATACGCCTTTTTATAGAAGGGAAACGCTTTTTAAAGTTTCATTTGGAGGTTGGCTCTCTTTTGGCTAAGTCATCTCTTTTACTCATTCCTTCTTATCCTGCTGATTTTGTCATAAGAAGATCTATACCATACTTTTCCACAGAATCGTCTAGTTTAGTTCTCTTGAGATTTAAAGACTTACGGAGTTTAGAATACAGAACAGCATCCATTCTGTGCTTGTTTTGGCCCATCTGTGGTTGTGCAACCATAATCCACTTCAGCAGTAGCCTTGGATCAAAATTAATTCAGTAAGAATAATACGTCGTAGAAAAACGATAATAGTTATTCATTACTTGTGCAATTTGTTGTAGTGTGGTATTTACTCATATCGGGGGAAATTCAAAAAATTACGTCTCCACACAAAAAAATTTTAACATGAAAACTAGCAACCTTGTTAAAAACCTCAATAGTGCTATTCAACATTCATATATTGTATCGAATTTTAAATAATTCATTCTGATATTCTTAAAGCTCACAAATATTTATATTATTATTTTTTTTTTTTTTAGATATAAACCTGAAGAAGAAAACTAAGTGTTCGAAACGCGTTCTTAGTTTTCATATTAACCTTTTTTGTGTAGAGACGTAATTTGTTTTTGAAATTCCCCTAATATGAGTAAATACCACACTATAACAGATTGCACCAGTAATGAATTATATACATACTATTTTTGAACACACTGTATTTTGTCACAAGTCTAGATGGATTCAACACGTATTGATTGCAGCATTTCCTCATCTGAAAAACTGTCTTAGGTACAGACAGTTGTCATGGAAGAAGTACTCTTTCCTCGTTAACATAATATCGGGCATTTTATACCGGAACATTGAGTGGCACATATATATCAATGGTTTAAATATCTAAACGAATATATTTTATAGATAAAAATGTTATATATTTCTTTACAAAATATAATATATTGTTAAATAATGCCCCATATTTGGCTTTCATATCTGTTTCATACATAATTTCTCCACTTTTTGGAATTCCTTCCTCGACTCTTCATTAAAACTATAAAGGTTATCACCAATATTCCTAGTCGACATTTTGCTAGTACATGTCGACTAGCAATATTGGTTATAAGGTTTATAGTTTTAATGAAGAGACGAGGAAGGAATTCCGGAAACTGGAGAAATTATGTACGAAACAGATATGAGGCAAATATGGGGCATTATTTAACAATATATGTTTAAAAGAAGGACTGCTTCCACTTTTACAAAATATAATATAAATGATCAAACCACAATAAGAAATGGGAAAACAAGACTAAGATCTTTCAACCGTAACAAGCGGTCTTCGTCAGAGTCAAAAACCCAACTGAACACTAGATGCAGAAAACATCTGGTGAGGAGTTGAGAAGAGTGGGAGGGAAGAGTGGTATTTTAAAAGGGTGAAAGCACAGGAAAGGACTAATGTCCAGAAAGGGATGTTTGGGGAAACAAAGGAGTACAGTAAGAAAAAGTAAAAAACTATCCGCTAGCTGTCAACCCTCTTTGAAGAGGCTATTGCCCTCGTGACGAAAGTATCAAGTTTGAAGAGACCGTTACTAATGTTTATAATATTAGATCTTTTTATAATATTTATAATATAATATAATGTTTATAATATAATATATAGAGCATATTTAGAGAAGATTTGTTTCTAACTACAGTATTAGTTAACTTACAATTGTTAATTTGGTCAATCGAATAAAGTATTGAACAACAATTAATATAGAATTACTAGACAGGAAAGGCGCTTCCCCGAAATGTAAACAAATGGCAAGCTAAATTTTACGTTTTTACAGCTATTTGTAGAGAGCATAAATGATGACAATGAGAAAAAAAGTTCAGGTAAAATTTTATAGAAAATAAAATTTATATTCAACTTTTTGCGTCAGATCTCACAAAGTAAGTCGTTTTTATGATTTTTTGAGCTGAATATATTATTATTAGCTATTTAGATTCGGAAGGTTATCCCTAGTTTTACACTCTTAGGGATTGAATTTATAAAAAAAAACCTTTCTTATGGTTTTCCTGCCATTGTTATGCTTCTGGAATTTTGTATAACTGATAATAGACTATAGATGTAATGCATCTGATTTTATTTGATGCCTTATAGATAAAACGGTCATTATAAAAATGAAGTGTAAGTAGATAGGAGTCTTGCATTTCCATTTTTTTTTTGTTTTTATAGGTTTAGAAATACTATGTTTAGTTATTACCATCAGGTATTTTTGAAACAGCCCTTAAAACAATTTGGTGCATCACACCAGTCCGTCTAAGCGACTTCCATCATACCAAGTCAGCTGGGTTTTTTAACTCTGACGAAGACCGTTACGATGTTACGATTGAAAGATTTTAGTCTTTTTTTCTCATTTTTTATTATAGTTTGATCATTGTATATTTACATATAAACACGCAATATTAAATATTTATTTATAAATCTGTAATAGGTTCCGATTTATCTCTTTATTCTTTCCTTTAATATATCCTTTAAGACATCTGCTAGGGAGAGAGCTAGGCTCTCTTCTCCTGGCAGCTGCCTCAAGGGTCGCCAGAATGAGGCGGATTGTGTGAGAGCGTGTGTGCCTCGGTTGAGTTTACGTGCTACCAACTTCCCCTATTGATTCTCCGACTCTACCAAGGCCGTCAAAGCCTCCTTCTCTTCGCTTACATTCCAGTTAAGGTTCAACTTCCCATATTTATAGTTTATCGCAATAAAAACTACTTTAAGACTATCTTATAAATAAAAAAAATACTGTAAGTGTATAATTTATTGATTAATCGTAAGAAGTCATAACTAAAAAGAACTTATTTAGTTCTCCAATGTTTCTAGTTTAGTAATCCAATGTCCTGTGCCATACTCCTGTCATAAGCCGATTTAGCAGTACATCCCTCCAAATCTTTCCAGCTATAAGACTAGTAGTAAGTGCTAATTCATGCTGACCATGATGCTACAAACTGAGTCAGCTTTGCAAATCCTTAAACACTTCTACTACAAACACTTCACATCTTTATTTAAGATAATTTTAAAATCTTGAATAAATCTTTAATATATTTTAATAAACAAGTTTATTTTACTCCTTATTAGAAAGAATTACGAACATAATATTTTCCACTATTTTCAAAATGAAAATATTATTGAGAATTATTCTGTTCAACTTTGATTTTTTTTTTTTTTGAAAATTGTCTTGATAATGATATAAGAAATATAAATAGTTGTGAATTTTTAATTGTTTCACAAGTTACATAAACAGATTTAATTATTGTATAAAATAATGGATTTTATGTTTTAACAAATGTTGATGTTTTTATAACCCTACAACGCATTATTCATATACCCATGACAGGAGAAGGACTAAAGTACCTTATGTCAATATAGGTACTTTTGTTCTCTCAACCACTGCTTACATTGACTTGAAACTTATTATTTTATATAATCATTGTATAAAATAATAACAAGTTTTTTTATAAACTAGTTTTAATGATCAATTGGTTTCATTTTGTTAATTGATTAAATAGAAATGAAGTTCAGTAAACAGTGGTAATGGATAGTGACGAGAGACCATGTCAACTGCACTTAAATGTATGGATTAACTCTTTAATGAGAAATATAATTAACAAGGATGTCGCCGTTTTATATGATTTCATAAAAAAAATTATATAAATTCAAACATTTGGTGTCATACTTCAATGTTTTCGGAATATTTTATAACCTTCTAACGTGAGCATGGCTACGGTAACAAAATGTAGGCATTATTTCAAAGCCGAAGCACTCAACAGATGTCCTTCTATAATTAGTTACATAGTCCTCGCTACAAAGTGATTATCAATGATTATTATACTGATCATAAACTGTTAAGCTGAGTGAAGACGTTTTTTTAAAATTAATTGTACAAAAAACTAGTTGAAACAATTAAAAAATTTCTTCGTTTTAAAACCTCTATACCTGGTCTTTAGTTTTATCGTTTAGTTTGATAGTATTATCAAATATAATTCTAGAAACCTCATTAAATCATTATTAGATCCATGGTTGTAGCTGTTATCTACCTCCTCGGATAAAACAGATGCCGATGGACTACATCCTTGGTATAAGGTTTGTAGCAGAGGTGCGGTTGGTAATCGTGGGCAGTAATTGTTCAAACAATGTTTCAATGTTGGTTTGTAGGTCATGCATTTATTAGTAAGGATCATTGCTTCCTAAACACCGCTTAAAGGTGTTGTTTCTCCTTGGTCCAGTTGTTCATGGTCGCTTCAATACGTATCTTCGCATATGTGCTGCATACCGAGACAGCTGGTTGGAAAAGATATAGCGGGCTAGGCCAGGTTTTCCTTTATGGGAAGGTATACACAGGAGAACAAAGGAACAGCCTTTCTGAGCACCATCGTACGCAATTTCTTTGTCGTATTTGAAGACAGCTTGATTAGATATTTCTCGAAAACAATATAACGACCAACTCTTGAGGATTGTAAAAGCAATAGCGGCCTACCGATTCCCTAAGGCAGGTAAAGATGACCAGTCAGTGTACATGTGTAGACACCCGTGAAGGATTTTCGACTTTCAAGTAGGATAGTTCTGACTAACATTCAAGTCTATTCACTACATCCTCACTGTATCAGCAATAATTCAAAATAAAAAAAAATTACTAAAACGTTAATTATGTGATTCTAATTCGTTTCACCCTGTTCTTTTCGTTTTCATTGGCAAAGTCCTTAGACTTTTTCTATTAGAAAATAAAAATCGAAGCGGGTGCAAAGTTTCAAGCTTTCTTCGTTTTTTTATTAATATGATGATCAAGAGTTAAGGGTAGCTCAAACATTTAAGTAGCCTTACTTAGTGTTAAATGGCACTGACTTTGAAGCTCTACTTCAGTAAAGTCTGGAGCAGTCACTCAGCGCCTGAGTAATGATGCTAACTTCATTCTCTGACAACATGGCGCCTCTTCGAACTTAAACCAACACAACTTACATTTAAATTACAACTTAAATTTAAGTTTTATTTTCTTGTATCAGCTATTTATAGAACTATTTATAGATTGAAAAAAATATGCTGCTAATGCATTAAAAATGACTTGCTCTAAAATTCCACATTTTAAATGAGTAGTAGTTTTAAAATTGTGTCAAGTATCCAGATATTGTCAAAAGTGGCACTAAAGGTATTACTTTTCGACTCCTCAAGTTTTCTTACAACAGTTATAATTGATACAGTTATTAATAGTAAGTAAAACATAACACAGAGTGGATTAGAAATCATCTAACTTACAACGGGTTTTGAAAAGTGGAATAATTTCTAGTTGTATCTGTATTACTTTGTCACTAATTTTTACTAGGTTATAAAATTCTAAATAATAGTTTTATTGAAGTAATCAGTATAAGACCGCAAAGATATAAGAGAAATATTGAAGTGACTCACAAGGATTGGGGTAAGTGGTTTGTTTTCTGTAGCGGTTAGTTACACGTCAGAATTAGCGGTTATCGACCAATTCTGGGCAGATGTTAGATAAAGAAAAGAGAGGTCGGTTGGACGTGAGAGGCCCCCGTGGCTGTGCAGATAACGGGCAGCGACTGCGGAGGCCCTATCTTATCGGAAAGGGGCCAAGGCCGATTGAGCCACCTGACCGACTGCCAGTGAGCGGGCTGTGCGACTTAGCGCTAAATGGGTCAGGCATGGATAAGCAGGGTGGTTCGCAAAAGCCACGTCCTCTCACCATGCCTAGTGATCGCTCCTGCCTCTCTTACTCACCTCTATCCAGCCATCCTGAGCAGTAAGGCTGTGCGACTTAGCGCTAAATGGGTCAGGCATGGATAGGCAGGGACGCTCGCAATAGCCTCGTCCTCTCACCATGCTTACTGATCACACGTGCCTCTCTACTCACCTGATAACGGTTATATGGCCTAGCACTAAGGCTCTTAGGCTCCAATAGCATGGCACGTCGTGGTAGCATCTCCCTCTGACCATGCTCACTGCTAACATGCTCAATATTATAAATATGGTGTTAAATTATATTTTAATGCCTGAGGTTCAATGTATAAAGCAATGGATGTACAGCTTTATACATTAAATTAAACAGGTCTCAATATGAAGAGAAAGCATAATAACTTACCACATGTTTAAAAGTTGGCCTTAACTGGAGTGCTAAGCTTGATGAGTGCTACGCTATTTACAACTGATGAATATTGTGAAGAGGCTTTCACCCCTGCTGATTTTCTAGGAACGGAAAATGTGGATCATTTACTGTTATTTCCTCCTGGAGCCACCTTACCGGTTCATTCAAAATTAGAAGCCTTAAACGTTTAACTTACCCAACTTTATCAGATTAGGGATTCTTAACTAGTGTCTGAATAGTACAGGCTTGGGACCGACCACGAATGGTCAAGCAAATTCTTTTATAATAGTTATATTATAAAAACATTGAGTCTATCATTATATTACTCGATCAGTGCATCTAAAACTGTTTCGCATCTTTCAAAAGATTCAGCAGTGTCCTCACTGCCTTCGTTTATTACCTTTGTTAACTCAGGAAAAGTGATTTTCTAAAAGCTCAGACTTTTCAAGTAATGATTGATGAATAGATTCTCTTCCTTAATGCGAGAATTGTTTGCCTTTATTACCATAATTGTAATTCTTTATACTTTGAAATATTTTTCTCAACAAACCGAAAAAGGCCGCATTTCATGCTTCAAAAGACCACATGCGGGCTTAAGGCCACATAGTGAGGTTCCCCTCACTTGGTCTACCCCTAACCCAATAATTGATAAAAAAAAAACAACTTAAATACCTATAGGACTTGAAGTCTGCACCTAGTGGAAGATTTCTTACTAGTGTAAACACAACCCTCCTCCATGGAGCTTCTCTGTTCGTCCATCATTCCATGTGATCGGAACAAGAATCATATAATCTTAGAAAAGGAGTAAGTTGTTTACTCTTACATATTTTGTTCCAAAGATTAGGACTTGGATTTTTAACAACACTTTTTAATCATTAATCGAAATGTATTCTTTAATTTTTTGATCCATAATAAAGTAAATGTATTAAGTAGTATCAACACAAAGTAAATACTACATTGCATCTCTTATGCCAGGAGGTATGTACCATCATATTATCTCATAGGATAATAAATCATGGGAATACGAAAAATCTACTGAAATGTATTCCAAAACAAAATCCACCTTGCGGTACGTAGAAATATCTGATTAGCTAACGAATGTATTGACATGTCAATTTACCAAAAAAAATATGTCACTATTCTATTGTATGTATGTGAATTTAATTTTAACCGAATTGGAATTTGTTAGAATTAACTATAAAGTACAAAATAAAAGAAGATTAATAGAATAAATCTATAAAAATAATAATAGTTATAACTGAATAATTTATTTATCCTATAAATAAAGGAAAGGTTATATTTTTTTAAAGAAAAAACGATGGTTTTAGAACAAATTACTCTTACCAATCTTACTTCATCAAAGGAATGAAATATAAACGAACCAAGCATTTTCATAACTTAAAGTAAACGAGTATTAACATAAACCTTTTCGCTAGAAACTTGTAGTTCAGTGCCAAAATCCTAAGCAAGTAACAAGTTTTAACATAAATTTGTTTACTATATACGAGTATTTACTACGCCCTTTTCAATACTTGCCAGAATTTTAAAAAATATATGCTTTATATTGTGTGGTTTAATCTTCAGCCATGCTCACATAGAGGCTTAAAAGCGTTTTTACGTATCATATTGTGCTTGTCTCACGTGATGTCACCAGGTGCACTGTAGTAAGTGCTCTGTAGAATTATAAAATACGAACTCGGTTTATTCGCCTCACCATTTCGACATTTACGACAGCTTTATCAATCGTTGTTTGGAACCTTATGAGAACTTTATTTCCTTTTCTTTACTTACTTCTTTCTCTATATTTATCTACTATTGAGTCTATTTTATCAATGTATTTGTATTCAGTTGAATACTGGATGTGAAGCCATTGTGACATCTTTGTATTGGCTCAGGTGTGGCCGGCTTCCTTATGTATTAGATATATATTATTACATTTCCAGGCTACAGTAAATAGACCATCCTTGTATTCTGTTGTCTTCGTTATTATATTACTTTCCTTAGTTAGATTCATTCAACTGCTCCTACAATTTGATTATTGGCTTCTATTTCTTGTGTTTCAGATTCTCTGCATCCTTGCAAGCTCAAGTGTAGAACCGACTGATTCCCTGAGTCACTAAAACAACCACTATCGAGGTAAGGAACAGCAATGAGTTAGGCCAACTTTTATAATAGATAACAAATCATTGGTAAATACTTGTGACAATGGTTAATATATGTTTAAGAACAATAAAATTTCCATTTTACTAATTATAAATATAATTTTTATTGGCTCATATAATTTTTACTTTTTACTGTCTTATATAGTGCATTTAGTTATTTCTTCACCATGTTTCTTGTTCGTATACAAGTATAGATTCAAATAAAATTATAGCTATTTTTCTTTCTGAAGTAATCAAGATCCAGAGTTATGTAAAAGTTACTTTATTTTTGAAGAAGCACACTCTGAGGTGTTCACGCACTCAACAGCAGTCATGTTGTGCGCTTGTCTTCAAATTTCAACTGTATTAATTTTAAATTTATTTTGGAATTACATTTAAAATACAGATTTTAGATGTTTTGATTTAAACCGTTATCAGTCATTTGGTTTTAATCCAAGTTACAGTAGCGCAGTAATCAAGCAGTAGAAGGCCTTTGGTTTGGAACTGCTAGTTACGACGTGCGGGGTTATATTCGTTTTTCGTGGGTTAGTTGGTCACTGGCGCATGTTTTCTTCAGTCATCTCAGAGTATTTAACATGTAGTTAATTACCTAATTATCTATTACATAGTTAACCTAATTCATGCTAATGAAGTTGTATTAAATTACTTTTAAGTTTTTAATAGGTTTTTTGAAATTATATGATGATGATGTGGGGAATTCATTGTGTATTTTCGCTCCATCCCTACAGTAGACCTTACTTATTTGAAAGGATTGTTACAGCCAATTAGTTTGATATGTAGTTTTCCGTTAAACCTATATATGTTGTTTAATATGTAGGTTTCCAAGGAGAAACTATATATGTTCTCTCGTGGGACCGTCTCTATGGCTACGCGCTATTCCCCTGTTTATCTAGTAATTCAAAAGCTATATCTAATGGTACGTTAACAGTTAATTATCATTATTACGTTTCCTTATTTAAATTTCAATGAAACTGGAAATTTACAGGCGTGTATGTGTCCAGCCATCTCAGAGTTTATTCGATCTGTTAAGACAATAACAAGAGAACAAATAAAATAATTTGTATGGAACTGAAACGAACTCTCAGTCATTACACTTGCCTCCAATATCTAACTTCGGAATAAAACAACTGAATTATCAATGTAGCGTGTTCTACTTATAAATCGAGTTATTCACTTAATATATCTTAACAGTAAAGGAAATGGAAGGCTGACAGTAAGGACTCATTTCTCAAATTGACGGATAAGTAGAGGACCAGGTTAGCTTAGTGGCAACGTGCTCGCCTCTGAACTGGTAGATCTGGGGTTCAATACCCACTTTGTCCCGAGATTTATTCACTTTGGGGGTAAATAAATATGAGGATATCGTCCATCGGAGAGCACGTTAAGTCGTCGGTTCTGAGGCTCTACTATATCAGGTATTCCTTAAAGATCCCTATCTAAATACTCTTGAGTTAGGTAAAATTTAGGATTCCCAGGGTAGAATGATTATAGTGTGATATCAAAACAGGGCAACGTGCGGCTATATATGTTCTCTCGTGAGACCTTCTCTGCAACCTAACCTAACCTTGCTTTCGAATGGCTATGTCCGGTTCAATTTTATTGCTCTGTTGATATTAATTCAAATCTAAATCTAAGTGGAACGTTATATATTATTAATTATAATATAATATTAATATTATATATGATTGTATTATTAATAATATATTATTATTATTATAATATTTATTAGTATAATAATAATTAGTGGTTACACTTCTGTCTGACCCACTGTTTTTAGTAGAATTATAGATTTATTACCATCCTTTTTCCAAAAATAAGTACACTATTTTGTTTCTTTTTAGTGTCCAAAATACGTGCTAAGACTTATTTTCAGGGAGGGCTTCAAGTACAATAAGTACTAGGTAATAATCAGATTTACAAAACTGAAATGTACAAACGTTGTACCTGCCCCGTCACTCTATGTAAACTGTTGCAATATATTGTATTTTGAAGATAAATTCCACTTTATAATAAATAGTGCATTCCTTGAAACGAACTGTAGAGGTAAACAAGAAATTTCTTGGTATGTTTTATTCCAAACAATTCTATGAAATATTAGAGCAGCTAGAGACACCTACTAAATTCAACAGAATTTTTTTATAATAATTATATTATTCATATTATTAGTAATATATGGTATTATATTATAATATATTAAATATTAATAATAATAATAAAAGTATATTATAGTTAGCAATTAGTAACCATTATTACAGTTACTTAGAGTACTTGATCTGTTGAGGCTTATATAGATTTCAATGAATTGTTTACATTACCTTCATTGTTGCATACAATATTACTCATTTAGTTTCCCCATATTTCAAAAGTTCAAAAGCAGTGCATTTATACTAATGGACGAAGTGGATATTTTGATTTATGTAATTTGGCTAACTCATGAATTCTTGGAGCTCTTCCATTATTTCATTTTGTTAATGTCGTATCACGAAATTCGATCCATTTTTTTCTTTATGAGCTCATCAACTGCAT
Organism: Hermatobates lingyangjiaoensis; assembly: GCA_026182355.1. Taxonomy (NCBI): domain Eukaryota; kingdom Metazoa; phylum Arthropoda; class Insecta; order Hemiptera; family Hermatobatidae; genus Hermatobates; species Hermatobates lingyangjiaoensis. The sequence continues at coordinate 1,041,455 of JAPFBL010000016.1, forward strand.
TATTTACTTTAGACAGCAAAGACTGAATTGAATAAGTCTCTGCATCTTCAAGAAAAATTTACTTTTTTAATCCTCTCTCATTATCCCTACCTGATTTATCACTTTTACAAACAACTATATATTTCATAGTTGTTTATAAAGTATATAGATTGCATAGTCATATGTAAAATATTTTTATATAAAGGAACCAAAAGTTTACCTAAAATTAAACAAAAATGCAGCTTACATACTAACATTTTTTGACAAACATTTTGGTTCCTTTATAAAACTTCAAAAAAAATTTTATAAATTTTGTCTTTATATTGTAGATTTTTTGATGATAAACACTAAGTGTTTAAACCTCGTCGTAATAAAAACTTTCAAGTTTTATTAAACATGTTACTAATCAGGTGCTTATATGCATCTAACTTGTGACTATGGTTTTTTTTTTACTATATTTGCATATTAAATCTATTCATCCCTACAACTGTCCATATTAATGCAGGTGAAATATGTTTTACCAAACTTCAGATGTCAATTGGTGCAATAGTTTCTTTTTTCCTGCATCTTTTATAGAAAACTACTCACCAAGGTAAAATAAAGTAATAGTTGTCTTGGGTTCAGCCGCATTACTTAACTGTTTATTGTCAGTCGTCCTGAACAGTCAAAGAAAGCACAACATTGTTTTTGTTTGAGTCATACAACTTAATTCTAAATTACTTGAGTCAACTATTTTTACCATTTTTCTATGATGATGACCTGATTTATGCCACGTGATATATTTATTTTGTAAGTTAAGCAGTGTGGTTTGTCTCTGCTCCGAGTCTTTGCAGCACTTGAATGACCATTCCGGGAGGAAATGACTTTTCAAAGCTGCTCGATTGGTCCAGTTGAGTTTTGAGAAGCTCTGTCGATTATGGTTAGGAGTGGAGGCTTGCTGCGGTTGCCGGGAGACAAGAGTCAGTTCGGCCCCAACTGTGTCAACACAAGGCACAAGAGTCGCTCTGTTGACTACTTTATTTGCTCTCAATCGGCGTTCGTTGCATTGTTCTGGCTGCCAGGATTATCTCGCCTTATCTCCCTCTTCACTCACTCTTATCTTACTCACCTCCTCCTCATGAGCTGGTTGAAAGGTGAGTCTTCCAATCTTTTTCTTCAAAAGCTATTTTTTTTTATAAACAATTGTTACTCCAATTATATATTATCTTATAAAATATTTGCAAACTTAATTGTTTTATTCTTTTTTTCAATATTTACCGAGTCTTAAAATGAATTAAAATAATGTACCAACTAATCAAAGCTTGGAACAGTCATGCAAGTAACTTGCGTTCCTTCCAGATAACTTACAACCTTGAGCCAGAACCATACATAACTAAAGCGCTATGCATTCAACTAAATGCGAATATTGAGTCACTTAGGGTCAATAACCTTTGTAATATACTGAAACTTTAAACTTCAGTAGTCCATTTGTTGTGTTTCTTTGTCTCATTCTATTCATCACTTGTACAATCTGTTACAGTGTGGTATTTACTCATAATGAGGGTGGACGTTCAAAAAAATTACGTATCCACACAAAAAACGTTTATTATAAAAACTAACAAAGCGTTTCGAAAACTTAGTGTTTTTCCTTAGGTTTACATCTGTACTTTCGAAAGTCGATCTAAAGGAGTCACTTAGCAAGGACTCATTTTATTGTTAAACAAAGACATCTCTTCTACCTTAGTTTGTAAATTCCAGGCTTAAATCTTGAAGATATGTTCAGATCTTGTCCTCCTTCTATAGTTCTTCTTGAAAAATGTCTGAAACTCTAGGAAACACTCCGTTAATTTCTAGGTAGGAAGGATTTTTATGATGCATTTGACTTGTACGTACACCATTATATGGTGCACCTGTCAGGAGTTCTAGGCAGGCATCACCATGATTTTCAGTTATCATTTTTTTTTTCAATCGTTCATCCTTAATCATTTTATGTCTTGTTATCTCCCTATCTATCTCTGTTTTCTTAATATTTTTGCTCAGGTATAGTCGTTTAAATTGTTTGTAATGTACAATAAGATTTTATGTTATTTTCTCAAAAGTTTTCTGTTCCTAGGTCTATTTATTTATTAAGTTACCTTAAGAAACAAGCAAACCGTCTTATGTCGTATACTGCTGTTAGATCTGTTTGACTTGTATTGGATGTTGCTCATCTTCAAGAGGACCAGTACCTCTGAAGATGGACAACTCCTGGAACCAGTCTAATCAGTCCAACTCCAGTATTTGCTGTAAGATGGTTAATTTATTTCTGAATGTAATTCGTACTAATCTCTGTGGTACTAACAATTTGCAGTGTTTCTAAATTGTGGTACGCATAATACTGGGGCACAGAGAGTGGTTAGTGTTGAGTTAACATATTTGCTTATTCAGCATTTGTAGATATCAAATCTTAAAAAATAAATCAAACCTTGGCAAAAAGGGGCGAGTTTAAAGAATTGAGCCCGATCTCAGACAGAAAGAAATTTATCAAAGATCAAATCATTATGAACTATTGCCTTAAAATAAACAAAATCCTTTTTATTCATCATAATGAATATTATTCAACAGGTAACTTTGTTTATTTGTCAAGTTTTATATGTGCATTTTATTTAAGAGTGTACTTTCCTACAATATAGTTTATGTTCTAAGAAAGAAAACAATTTTGCTGATATTAAACTGAAATATGTTCCTTCATCTAAACGAGGTTGTAAACACTCTTCAGGTCGCACTGTTGGATGAATCATATTGGTATTATATCTAAAAATAGACCTTGTAATATAGATGCGCTGTTTCGTTTTGGGTAATATACGTCGTGGAAAGTCCACTTATTGCATATTAGATATACTGTAGATATACAGTACTATAGATATACATTAGATTATATACCCATTATAATTAGATATTTTTAAAAAAATCTCGATGCTGTTCATATACTTTTAATTTCATTTTTAAAAAGTGAAAAATATCTGAAACTCACGAGCCATTGCAAACAGTAATTGAATGGTATTTACTCATGATAATGAAGAAAATATATTACGTCTTTACCACAAGGAATTGATTTTACGAAGCGTTTTGACCACTTAGTGTTCATCATCAGGCACTTCTACAATATAAACACAAAATATCTTAACACATTTTGAAGTTATATAAAGGAACCAAAAGTTTACCTAAAATAAAACACAAAAGCAAGTATGTAACTCCTTTTTGTTTTATTTTAGGTAAAATTTTAGTTCTTTTTATAAAACTTCAAAAATTTTTTATACATTTTGTCTTTATATTGTAGATGTGCCTGCCGATGAACACTGAGTGTCCGAAACGATTCGTAAAATAAATTCCTTGTGGTGAAGAAGTAATATATTTTCTTCACTATATTTGAAATTGTTTAAAAGAATATGAAGGGCTCGTATAAGTTCTATATAACCTCCTTTACAAAGAAACTGAGTCTCTGATTGCATTAAACGGTTAAATGTTTTATAATAATCATAAACATGAATGATGTAATAGTCAATAATTTTGTAATGTAAGTATTGTATGATAAACAAGATGCCATACTTTATGTATTTAAAGTATGAAGTTTCTCTTCTAATGTGCACATTCTTATTTCTTTAGATGGTTAGTAAACTGTTTGAAAAATCAGTTTTAGAGATAACAGGTTATAAGGTTTCTAGGTCCCCTGAAATATACATTTATATATTTACTTTTTTTTTTTTTAAAGATATTTATTTAGAAATATACAACTACGCATATCTTGCTTAAACAAGCATATATTGTAAGATTAACACAAATAGCTTTGATACACATGAGTGAAAGCTATTGGTTCAACTTTTCACTTTGTTTCTTGATTGTAGTAGATTATCATAGTAGTAGATCCCTCGGCCATCTTCTCTTGAGTCGTTTTGGGGGATTCTGGGAAGATGAGGAAGAAGCAAGGTTTTCTGCAAGTGGATTTGGATGAAAAGAAAGTTTGATATGAAACTACTTGCCACGATCAAAGAATAGATTTTGTGTAAATATGGTTTTTAGGTCTCTATGAAGAGTGTGATTTGTGACATAATAAGTAGCACCAGTTATTTTGGATTACAATAACTGTATTTTATGAATGTTTGAAGGTTTTGTACAATCCCATAAGTTCAAAACCGTAGGTTTAGATCGGACTCAGTAAAGTTTTATATAACAGCACTTTGTTTTGGAGTGTCAATTTTAAGAGCTTACCAAGAAGTCTGTATAGTAATTAGAAGCGTCGTTTAAGACGCTACATATATTTACTTTACTTAGTGTAGCCCACTCCAGATTTTGATCATTCGATTTTATGAAATTATCTGTATTCTATTTTGTAATTGATTAATTGAAAAAGCTGGTAGAGATGTATTCATGGTTAGTGTTGCTTCGAGCCTGACGATTTTAGTTTACATAAGAAGCCTGCACGCAAAGTGAAATCATTACGCACCACAAGATTGGCAAATCTTCTTAGATAAACTTTAGTAAAATGTCGTATACCCTGCACAATTCATACCATGTTCATTCCATACTACAAAAGATTTTAAGTATTATTACTTCAGCTCTGCAGAATATTTTTATTGTAATATTTAGAAGGTGTAATATTGATCCTTGAAAAAATGTTTCTTGCTTAGACTTGTCTCACAGACGTCCATGTTGAATCTATCAGCAGGGAATCCTACTCCTGACGCTTAAGAGAAGCTTACATTATAAATTTCAAAGAAATATAATATTCTTATTAAATAACTGGCAAGTTTATCTTCAGACCCGGAACGTGAATCCTAGTACCTCGTAGATATTTTTTTTCTTTCCTAACAGTGTTGTAAATCTTCCAGAATATGTTGCATCGTAAACAATTCAATATTATTCTGCAAAATATTTATCTTTATTGATCGTTTTTCCTGCTTTGTGATTCTCTTCTGGGATTTTAAAACTCAAAGAAAATTTTTCACTTAGTACAGTAGAACCTCATTGTACAAACAATTCGCTTTACGAGCAGCCATTCATAAAATGAATGGTTCTATACGACGAGTAAACATTCATAGTTTTTTCCCTCCAAAGTAGTACCCCTACTTGGAGGGAGTTTATTGAACATTTTCACATGCTCCATTTCAAAATTTTCATAGTGTAAACGACCGTCTTCTTCACGACTAGAAGGTCTCAATTTTAAATTTAGTAGATTAATAAAACATGCATTTTTATTATTCATAAAAACTTACAGTGTTGTTTTTTTATACCTTTTCTGTTTTAAAAATAAACTTAAAACCCCGTATTTTTGGGGTGGAACGAAATATTTCTTTTCATATTAATTTCAATGCGTTAAAATTGCTTCGTAATATGAGTATCGAAATACGAGCTCGGTGCGGGAACGAATTAAACTCGTACTGCGAGGTTCTACTGTGCTAATGACAGCTATCTATACAACGAGGCATTATTCCAAATGAAACTAAGTACATCATTGTTTTACTTTAAGAAGTACGTGGTTTATGGAAAGATAAAAGTCATTATGTAAGAAGAACGATTCCTTTTCTAGGAAGAAAGAAGTTATATTGCGGCTGTATTGAAGGTCAGCAGCAGGTAATGGTTGAAGACAGGCCATAAAGCTGGCCATTGTTTCTTTGAAGGAATGAGGGACATTGTGGTGCGTCAATAAACAAGGAAAGCCGTTTTGATTGGAAGCCGGTCGGGTGTAACCGAAGAATTGCAAGCCTATTAATTCTTATCTTATCTCTGACGTCACACACCTCAACCTCTTAACAGGAAACTCAACTCTTGTTGCCTGTCTTAAAACCAACTCTGTAAACTCTACTGAAAGTACATTAAATCCATGTGTATCAAGATTTCAAAACATTGTTTCCGTTGTTTCTAAATGTACCCTGAGGGACTACCAACTTGAAAGCATTTTAAGCCAAATATTGATGCAAGTTCAATTATATTCCATTGTTACTGATTCCGAGAAGAAGCCTTTAAAAATCAGACAAAACCAGGACGTCGACCAAAAGTTGTTGATTTAAATCGAGAAGTCTTGAATGCTTATCATATCCAGGAAAAACAACTGAATTTCCGATTGAAATAATCTCTAAGTTGTAGGTTCTTTATCATAATTCTGAAAACGTAAAAGATTTAAGTTCACCGTCTTCAACGCCGAACTGTATTCTTGCTTATTCTGGTTCAAGATTCATAATATGCCTATATCAGATTCATATATAACAAGATTTAACTATAAACACGTGAAATAACAATCAACGTTCAAACAAAAATATATATATATATTATTGAATTTGATAGCAGATTCTGCATTCACGATTTTCCTACTTATAGCTTCTATTTTTCTTACAAAGTAAGGAAATTCAATAATACATGCTTGAAAGAGGACTTGCTGCCGAAATACACTCATATATATATATATATATATATATATATATTAGTATATATATATATATGAGTAGTAGTTTGCTTCTCAACGCGAGTACTTCGCACTTCTTCCCGATGACGACGGATGTCGAAATATCGAAGTGAGTTCTGTAGTGTCTTTCTGTGTTCTTTTCTATGTGTTAAAGTGTATATATTATAATAATATATATTATATATATATATATATACAATTAAAATAAGCAGTGCACATAAACAGAAACACAACAAAGACTCACTTTTCAATATTTCGACCGTAATGGCGGTCGTCCTCAGGATTTGTCCTGCCGGACCGTTTTTCGTTTATCATGGTATATATATATAACAAACACTTTTTCTTTTTCTCAGGTGACCCTGACCAAACTCCGAGAAAAAAAAAAAGTGTTTGTTAATATTTTGTGGTCAAGAAAACAGTACAGTATATATATCTAACTTATACAAAATAAAAATGTATCAGTACTGGATCAGTTCTTCAGGTTCAAATTAAACTCTCATTGCCAACGTTTCGGTTTTTATTTAAAACCTTTTAGTTAAGTTTAGAGTTTAATTTGAATCTGAAGAACTGATCGAGTCCTGATAAACTTTTATTTTGTTTGTACTCCACTGTCGATACTTTTATCAATAAGTAATATATGTATATATATAGTTCAATGAAGAAAAAGAAATATAGAGAAATCAAAAGCACACAGTTACAGTCTCGTAACTTGTGACTCTGTCACACTTGAGACTGTAAGTGTGTGCTTCTGATTTCTCTATGTTTCTTTTTCTACATTGAACTATATTTGTCCGTTTCGGTTTGACTCAATAGTTTGAAGTGAAAATAATTTTTGACTCAAAATTGAAGGGAATAGCAACTTTCAATAGTTGGTAAATGATGTTAGTTGAATCTGACTTTAAGCATCATCTAGAGTAACAGATAAAACCTTGCTGGACGGGTATACTCTCAGTTGTTAATGTTTATGTAGAAAGACGATGGTATCCTTTTTAGTGGAGGTTTCTTTCAGGTGTGTCCTTACCTTGTTGCCTATGGTTGATCATATCCATTCATGTTACAATAGGGAACAAATTTAATCATTTGTTCAAATCATTGAAAATGATTTATGAATCCGAAAATTGGACACTTAGTGTGAAATTAATGACGAAGAGCACCCAACAGGGATTTCGTCAGTAGACTCATTTAAAAGGAATTCTGTAAGATTTGTTATATTCTAGTATATTTTAATAATAATAATAGTAATAATTTCATTGTAAACTGTATTTAAAACATCTTGTGAATTAATTTAAACAGTTGTTCTGCAATAATAACTGATCCAGAAGATAACCTGACGTCCTAATTACTTACAGCGCTCCTGGTGAGAAGCCAGGAAACCTTTGTTGTCAGCTGTCAGTGTATATTAAACAAACATCGAATAGCTTCTTTCAATGCAGAAGTAATATATTACTCAAAACATTTTTCTGCTAGATGAAATCATTATTAATTATTGTTTATTAGTTGAATGTTATGAATTAATTGTTCATTATGTAAACTAATTATTATGTTTAATATGAAAACTAACAACCGTTCGATAGTTCTTCTTCAAGTACCTCTCAAGAGTGCAGTGGTAAATCTTCGAAATGTTCGATATCCGAAACGCGTTATTGATTTTCATATACAATTTTTTTTTGTGTGGAGATGTAATTTTTTAAAATTTCCCTATATGAGATTGTAGTTTTTCTTAAAGTTAAAAAAAAATGTTCATTTTAACAATTTGAATCAATAGCTGCGTATTTGTATTTGTATTATTAAAGGAAGCTACTTTTATTCTTTCTTGGCAATGGGAATAAAGTGCTCAAATCAATAGTAAAGCTAAAATAAATTATCTATATATTTTTTTCATGCGTTTCAACAACTAATTTTCTTAACAGAATACTAAATCGAGTTCTTAAGAATCTTTAGAGTAGGATCATTTAATAGTTTCTGAGATGGTACAGTCCTCGAGATGGATGATGTCTCTATTCACATTTGTGTGTTGAATTACTTATATGAAAAAAAAACATGGTTACAGCTATTGAGCAAAGCACTACTTTAATCACTACAGAACTCCATCGTATACAATCGACTTGTCTTATCATTGAGCCTGCCACTTGTATACAGAGCCACTTGTTAACAAAGTGTTAACAGTAACATCGTGCCACCACATTAGATTGGGGGAATTTAAATAATACCCTTCAATCTGATGTATCAAGATGGATTCCAATTTATGGGAGATATCAGGTTTTTGTGATGTTATCGGATTTCATTACGTATCCACCTTCAAAGGTGTTTTTTATTCTCTTTATACCGTCTGTTGAGCAAGCAGTAATTGGAATTAGTATTACTGATATTTGGATAATATTTTACCAAGGGGTAATATCTTAATATAGTGATACTTTAAGTGCAAGTTTAATCTGTTCCAGACTCGGACTCAGATTTCAAAAAACTCATATTCTAAATAATTATTTCCCATTTAAAATAAAGGAAATAGATTTAATTCGTTGCAACCCTTTAAAACGCTCCTAATCCACCCCCTTATAACTCCGGTAACTATTATGTGTACTATACCATACAGTGCAGTATATTTGAAGTGGGAAACACCCTTATAACTATAAATCTGAAATAAAATCAAATATTAATAGAATCAAAAATAAATACTATAATAATGAATAATGCTAAATAGTGGGAAAATTCTGAACCAAAATCTCCCGTCTTTCCACTAACCGCCTTTCAAGCGAAGATCGTGTTTAAAAATTTAGATTTCAAGCAAAAATTCAGGTCGGATTTCGAAAAATTCGTATTTTATGCGACTCATATCTCAAGGTACCACTGTAGTACTATAATACAGTTTCCTGTAATAATAATGTGAAGAAATGTTTATCAATAAGATCACGATGTACGACCATTTTCTTGTCACAGTCTTCAGGGATAAGCCCATATTTATATAAGCACAGTTTCTGCTATCTCAAAACTTTTATTGGACAGAAAACCGCTAATCTGAGCGAATTATCATATGCTTTTTACTAATGATTTGTATAATATATTTCCTACTATAGTTTACGCTTGAAGGTTTTAATTACTAAAACCTACATTTTTATATTCCTTTTTATAAAATGTCCAATTTTCTATTGTTACTATCATTATGTGGAGTTTCTTTGAAGTTGCAATAGGTATTCAAGAATTCCTGCTAAAAACTGTTTGTTATGGTAATTTCAGAGTATTTGTACATCGGCCTGTTGTTTGTTCAATATCAGTTTCTCTTCTGATTTTGTTAAACGATCAATTCTTGCACTCTAGTTTGTTCGGAATAGAATTACCTTTGTGAAGTAGACGCTCTGAACTAGTTTATTTGAAAGATAGAATCAAGTTGAAGTTGGAGGTAGATGTTAGACTCAAGTCGTGTCGCACAGAACACAGGTAATCTGTGCTTGACCGACCTTATTCCCGTTGATATAAAAAGGCTCTCTCCGCAGTATACTGAACGTGTTGATCCTCCATTATTCCTTCCTGCTGATCCTGCCTTCATCAATTTCCACTGAGACAGCACTCCTTGTTCCACTGACGTTGCACTTCTCTAGTTTCGTGACCTTCCCTCAAACTTCCTCCAAACATCTTATTCTATATATTCATATCTTTAATTCAATCAAGATAACTTTGTTAGATATAAACTTGGAATAAACTGTTCTTCAATATTTAGAAGAACGAGTCCACATTCGCTTTGAAGAAGACGTCTTGATGCTATAAATTCCAGTAGCAACTTTCCATGCCTGTACACTATGACTGCCGATAAGTGATGCTGACAGTACATTATTCTGGTCTAAGTACTTCTGAGGAGAGGAATATTCGACAGATATTACATAGTTCATAACAAAACCTTCATCACTCAATTTTAAAATGTTCATCACTTGTGCATTCTGTTATAGTGTGGTATTTACTCATATTGGGCAATTTTACAGTTTTATGTCTCCACGCAAAAAACAGTTTAATATAACAAGACTTGCTACATTCCTCCGAACTCCCTCCCATCCTTACCAAAACCCCTTGACACACTCAGCCCCTTTTGCGACAACATATCAATAGTGCAGGTAATTAAAAATCGTTGTTAATTATAATTGGATCATGTTTCAGTATGTTCTCATGTTTTATTAAAGCTCAGGATAAATTAAGCCATATTTCGTACTAGTTCCCTTCTTAAAAACCTCAATAGTGCAATTCAACATTCATATATTGTAATCAATTTCAAATAATTCACTCTAATGTTTTAAATCTCACAGATATAAATATTTATTTTAGATCTAAACCTAAAGAAGAGCATTAAGTGTTCGAAACGCGTTGTTAGTTTTGATATTAAACTCTTCTTTTGTGTAGAAATTTAAAAATATTCATTTTATTTGAGTAACAGTTAATTTTTTGTCTGCTTCTTTTACTAACCAGTTAAATTACTAATTTGGTTATCTTACGTTTTATATTTACAAAGTAAATATAATTTTATCACAAATACAAATAAAGAAATGATTTAAGCTGTGATTAATATTCATCAGGTATCAATCTTTTAATGAGCAATTGTAATAAGGCAATAACATTAGTGCATGCATAGTTCTAGAGTACAATTTAAATATTTATTTGTCGACTAAATAAATACAAAAGGTACGAAATGATTGAGAAGTTAGGTAAGTGGATGTGTCGAGTCCGAATAGAGAGGATGGCGACACTTGCAGAGGGTTTTTCCTTGTATGAGAACGGGTAACATGTCTCAGCACAGTGTTGCCAATGTTTTTACTTTCTTTTATATGATAATGCAACCAACGCTAAAGATATTTTTCAGTTTCAAGTTGTAATCACAAATATTAGACACAGCTTTAGTTCTTGTTTTTTTTTTACATAATTTTTCCTCATTATACCAATATGATTCACACCATGCATGTCATATTGTGCAAATTTTAGATTTGTGTTTGTATAATATGATTCTCCTCAAAATCAAAAAAACATTAAAACATCAGATATATCTCTTTTAATGAGTAAATGTAATAAGTAATAACATGATCTCAAGGATAGGTCACGGTTACAATTTAAATATATATAATTTACATAACTAAAAAAAAGGTAAATCGAGATGCAAAAGGTAAATCTTTTGTCTTTAATTGGTGTATGGGTTTTGCTGATTTCAAGATATTAGTTTCAAATCAAAAAATCTCCAAAGACAGAATAGAAGGTCTCTAAACTTTCCCATTTCACATTATTGTTTATGGTCATCATGAACTTAGCATGGACTTATCCATGTTTATGGATTTTGTTAATACAACAAATTGAAAACCGGTCTGACAGTTGTGAGAAGTCATGGAAAAACATTGTTATTCTGCAGATAACAGGAGTCTAGTGACTCTAACAAATAACTCAGAAAAAAAAAACATTCCTGCAGTGTACATTTGTTATGAAAACGAGAAACTGACAAGAACAGAAAAAGGCTCTTTTACCATTGACCTCACACTACTAACTTGCATAACTATGCTTATTTACTCTTCGCATCACTCACTCACACCCTAAAACTGTATGAATCAATTTTTTTTCCTAAAAGGAATGATTTTTTTTTAAGATGAATAATTGAAATATATGTGTAAAAAAAGAGGCGAGTGTGAGAGTTTGTTTGGCATTCTTATCTTTTATCAAAAGAGAAACAGGTGTGTCTTGGGGCACTTGAGAGATTTCAAGAAGCATCCTGTCATCGCCTCTTCGCTTCCATTTCAATAAATAAAACCTAATCATCTACATTAATACTTCATTTATTTGTGAATGATTTTAGCTCTTCTTGAGAAATACTTTATACTTCATAGAAATAATGAGAAAACTCTTAGAGGATTGGTGATGTATTTATTAAAATAATTGATATGTCAAATAAAATTGCTATTCTTATGCAACATTTGATTTTAATAAAGTTCGTTTTTTATACTCGGTTTAAATATTTATTTTAATTATTTGACTTGTATAATTAATTTTTTTTAGGTTCAAATAGTTTAGGTATAGTCCTTTATTCTTTCAAAAACACCATACTGACTTTTCAATAAACACATATCTTTTAAAAGTTAAATAAATAGGTTTATATATCTAATTTCAGTAATTTATGGAGCCAAAGTAGCCCAGTGGCAACGTGCTTGCCTCTGGACTGGTATATCTGGGGTTCAATTCCTACTCTGGTTTAAATTTATTTATGCCGGAAATAAAAAAAATCTGTTTACGTCATCCCTCAGAGAGGAAGTTAAGATGTCGGTCACGAGATTGTATGATGTCAGGTAATCGTTTAAGATCCCTACTTAAATATACTTGACTTAGGCAAAATTTAGGACTCCTAATTTAGAATGCCCATTGTGTGTATTACAAAAGGCCACATATGTTTGACCTGTGTTCTCTCCTCACATATGTGACATATGTGTTCTCTCCTGGGACTATCACTGCAACCTAACCTAACCTACAGTGATTTATGAGTTTGTTCTAATTAGGTATGGTCACTTTTTCTCATCCCTTACATAGATTGAATGTTCAGTATGTCTCGCCTAAAGTTTTTATGAAAGACGCGCCTGAGGTTTTCAAATTAGCAGGTTATTTCATAATGATATTTATAGAAAAATGTTACTCAGTTTGAGGAATATTACACAGACAATCATTTTAGAAACTTATCAGATAAAATAATTGCATATAAATCTTAATATAATAATCTTTTAGTAAAGAAAGGGCGTTGCTTTATTTTTCTACATATACTAAACAAGATTTCACAAAAAACACGTGACGTCAAAGCAGTAAGAAATCAAAATAATGACTAGAGATCTTTTCTGATTTTCTTACTGTGGTTTAAACTTTGAATAAATTTAAATAAATGACTCATGAAACTTTGTTTGCCCCTATAGAAATATAACAAGAATAAGTTGTAAAATGATTTGTGAATAATTTTGAATATTCAAAATATTCAAGAACTCCGGCAAACTGTTTATTGATTTCGGTGGATAACGTCATAGTATAGTAGCATCGAAATGTTTTATGTTTCCAGTCATTGATTATCAAGAGATGAAAACAAGTAAAAATGCTTGTAAAACATAACTAACATCAGTATTTTGACTTTATTGAGGTGTAATGAGGGTGTATGAAACATGGGTACATGACTAGAGAAACAGGTTTGATTGTGACCATAGTTAGAAAGTAAATCACCGAGCAGACTCGATAAAATCAATAAAACGGTATTGTGACATGGCATGGATTGCTGCGGGTAGGTACAGAATGACAAGGTCCGGCCCCAATGCTGAATCACTCTCTTATTACATGTGCTTTGTTGATTCGGCAATAGTACTTCATTATTTCTCAAAATTCATGAAATAATTTACAATAAAACTAGCAAAATTAAGATCAATGTCGTGCTAATATTTATTAAATTGGTAGTTAGGTAGATAAAATTAGACACATGGCAGGAGATGATTACTGGCCAATCGTGCAAATGCATCTTCTGGTAAATCACAGACTATGTAGATTAGAAGGAGATTGACCTTGACAAATGAAATCAATACATGTTAGTTATCATTGGGATCATTTATAGCGTGCTCTTACTCTAAACTTGAAAATCAATTGATTACAGTGGTATTTTTATGTCTATTTAAAATAATTTTCAATTACGAAATTATTGTAAAGGGTTAAAAGAATTCTTTTTGAGATATCAAAGTGTTTTCTATTTTCTGAAAATCATAATTCGAGTATTGTAATTTAAAGGCTGAATAGAAACAAAAAGAAAAGAGATATAGGGGGATTAGTAAGATTTAGGAGGGAAGATCTGAAATATGAATATGTATAAGGGAATACATTAAGAGGTTGGCTTGTTTTGTGCAGGTATTAGAGGCTCATGTATACCTCCGAAATGGAATATTCGAGATACTTTGGTTAAGCTTTTGAAAGGTTAGTCTGCCCAAGTCCTTGGTAATCCTATTGGGTTGGCTGTCAAAGGACTTTGGGAAAAGGATTGTTGCCGATGTCTTTCCCAAAGGATAAACAATGTTTTGCAAAGTAAAATCTGTTTAGAAAATGAAATGCAGATTTTCAAGAGTCAATTGTGATTGCTCTTAGCGTTGAGTCTTTGAGAAAAATAGGAATAGAGAGAGAGAAGGAAAGAGAGTTTGAGGGGGGGGGGGTAGTCACTATCACTAAGAGAGAAGAGAGAGTGAGAGAGACTAACTGCATCTGTTCAGCGACCAATTGATTAGAGACCAACACTGTCAGAAGACTTAGTTAATTTATTTAAGGTCATTTACCTTATCCTTATAAGGAAAATTAAGTGAAGAACTAAATTAGAATTACTTAATAAAGTGATAGTGATCTTTAAGGAGAAATAAGTCTTATTTTAAAAATCTCTTCTACTCTTTTCAATGGGGTGCTTACGTGGTGACATTATTGATTTCCAACAGTCAATGAACAGGTGAGCTGGGTCATTGAACTATCTCTTTTCTCCTGACGACGCTTTTCATCAAAAATTACAAACTGTGTGTTTTTTTCACTTATTTATGTTTCTCCGTTTAAATGGTTTTGGATCATCAATAGTGTCTAAATATATATATATATATATGTGTGTGTGTGTGCATCAACATAAGGCCAAGTAGAGCCGGCTCGAGGAGTACCGGCCGACCCCTTAGGGTAGTCAGACCCCAGCTATAAACAATAACTTTAATCCTCCTAATTGACTCTCCTTTGCTTGTATAAAAGAAAAAACATTTGGGAATCATTCACGTCTCAAAGATAGTTCTAAGAAAGAGTTGAAGCATGTTGGCAGTAGGACAAATGTTATCTAGTATAGATGTAATTACGAAAAACGTTATTCAGAGAAATTCAACAAGAAACCAATTTCCGCAACTTATGGTTGTATTTTTAATAGTATACGCTTACAGGAAAGACTGCTACAAAACTTTACAACTGTATAATATTTATGTATAAAGTACAATATAGATTATAGATTAAAAAACAAAAATAAATATAAAAACAAACAATTACAGTCTCTAATTATCGGTTTAAACGTCATCATGAGAGAATAAATGGGGACACCAAGCAGACTTGTGAAGCGACGGTTGGAGACCAACAGTGTTATCAAACGGTTTTTGACACTGAAACCAATGGTTTCAGTTGAGTTTTTGACTTTGACGAAGACGGCTTGTTACGGTTAAAAGATCTTTTTCTTTTTTTCCCATTTCTTATTGTGGTTTGAACATTGATAAATATATACACTTAAAATAAACTTTGACACATAGAAAGAAACATAACAAAGATTCACTTTTCAATATTTCGACCGCTATGGCGGTCTTCCTCAGGAGAAGAAGTGAATTGATGGAGAGACGACAGTCACTGACTGACTCACTATATATAATGATTTTCTTTTCTTGACCCACTATTAACAAGTTATAAGATTATTGAGTCTGATGGTATTAACTTTTTTTTAACTATAGCGTTGTTAGCAGCTTTATATTCACTTAATAAACGAAAAGACGATCCAAACTGGACACAATACGAGTTCAAAATCGAAGAAGTGTAACATACAGAGTAAAAAAACACACTTAGAAACTCAAATTTTCGGGCAATCCATCTTCAGGAGAAAAGAGAAAGGGAGACCAAGCACGCTGTAGACCCGAAAATTTGTGTTTGTATGTGTGTTTCTTTACTCTGTATGTTACTCTTCTTCGATTTTGAACTCATGTATCTATATATATGTACCTATATATGTAGGTGTGTGTGTGTGTGTGTGTGTGTGTGTGCCTGTGTGTGTTTGTGTATGTATGTGTGTGTGTTTATTGTGTGTGTTTTGCCCCTGAATTGGAGCACTGTTAGCCTCAAGTGGAGGCTGTACAGAGCTTTGAGTAAAGACCCATTCGTGTTGGACGGGATGTGCGTCTGCATAATCACTGTTTGCTGTCCTCTGTCAGACCAACTGAGTTCTCTAGACTTTGAGTAGCAACACAGCTTTATCATTGTCACTCCCATTTGATCAGTCTATTAAAATTAAAACAAATTTAACAAGTGGCTTGAATGAATTTAACACATTTTATACAAATTTTAAGAAATTATAAAATATATGAACAATCTTGCCTGCTTTCCATAATTAGTATAAAGAGATGATGTTTGTATTGAGCAAGACAGTATCTTTACTTGGAACAATGTATAACAATCTTTAATGCAAGTAAACATTAACGCAGGGTCGCTGCCACAAACTTTCTCAATACCATACAATGATCGACATCAATTCTTCAAAAATATCCCCCCCCCCCTCTCAGAGGGGGAATGTAAAAGGAATGTAACGCTTTTCCTATTTTTCTCAAAAAGGTTTTTTGGGCTTCTGAAGACATTCCATTGAGATACTTTTCTTCAATAGTTTGCATCTTTGCTTTCAAACTAACGTCCTTCACACTTTCTTTAATTCAATATGTCTCTTTATTTTGGTTTAGTAGGAAGTTTATAGGTATAGAAGGTTAATCATACTTTAAATAGGAAGGTGGTTATGCATGATGTTTAAGTGTAACAGTTTATAATCAGAAATCCTTGTAAGCCATGACATGGCACCTTGTCAGAAAAGAGCTCAAAGGCTTCACTTTTTGGGCAACATGAGATACTGACTGTGGCATTCGTTGTTAAGAAGCGAGGTTGTCAGAAAAGACCTCAAAGGCTTCGCTTTTCGGGCAACATGAGATACTGACTGAGGCATGCATTGTTAAGAAACGAGGTTGTCAGAAAAGAGCTCAAAGGCTTCGCTTTTCGGGCAACATAAGATTACTGACTGAGGCATGGGTTGTTATGAAGCAAGGAAGCTAACTAAGATAAAATGGATATCTACTCTTAAATATTTATTAAAAACTGTAAACTTAAATTTCTATTACACACACTTTTGAGTTTATCTTTTCTATTTAGATAGTAGGTAGCTATAGTTCTGAAGGTACAAAACGTATACCTTCTATGTTAACAAAGTAAGTTTTTTTAGTCTGCTTACACACAGTCATGGTCTAAGTAAACCAGGCTGATCGATCGCAAAGGATGAGATATTTACATCATGGAATAGATGTAATAGAAACGAGCAGGTCCAAACCAGCCATACTTTAACAGACACTGTGTTATCGACATTGCATACATTAAATTAACCGATAAAACCAAAAATTCATTTACCATAAGCTTTTTTACGATGTGAAGTTTACATGGTGAATCTAGTCTTATTGAACGCCTTATAAGCATTATATAAATGAATAATTGATGATGCAAAGTATAATTTTTATACAATACTCTACCGTTAAATATTTTTCATAAAAACATATTCTACCTTTCTTGTACTAAAGTACCTAATGCTACGTATTACAATTTTTTTTAACTTTATTGTGTTGTTAGCAGTGTTATAAAGTTTTTAAAGAGATCAAAAGAATTTAATAGTAATATTGGTCTTTAGTGTCAATGTACATATGACTACAATTTACCCATTTTGGGTAATTGGTTGTTGGTTATGGTTAATAATTTGTTATTTGTTATGACAACAATAACAAATTAGTTATACAAACAACCATAAAATAATATATCTTTTAGTTTTATAGTTTATAATTTTCATTTTAACATATACAGGGGAACTATAGGCTTATGAAAGCTCTTCTGGAACGGAATGTTGTTGCAAGAAGGTATTCCACTGTATCTGCCATCGTTCTTTTTCTATTAACTTATAACATTTTAATACGATTACACAATGACAAAAAGGTGTTCTCAATTACTTACTTAGTACTAGAATTTTTGATACGAAAGAAAACGTGAGTTTCCCATTTTTACAGCTTTTTAAAATTTTATTGAATATAGTTTTATTGAATATATTCATGAAACTATATACTAAAAAAATATGTCTTATATACAAATTTACATGTTTGAAATTCTCTTTAAAGAAATTCGTTTTTAAAATATTTGATCTAAATATTTTATCGATTTCTTAAACTTACGAAGTTACCCCCCTGTTTTACACCTTTAGGGAATTGATTTTCAGAAATTCTTATTATTGCTCAACGGAGTCATGAAAGAAAGCCACTGTCTACAATAGTTTGGGATCTTGTGTTGGTGACTCGGTCAGTTGTGATCCGTCTCACATAAGTAGACCGTTATACTATTACTAATAGGGAGTTTTCTGTTGTAAGTCCACAAACACAGACATGGACTGTTTCGACCTCTTTTAGGCTCGAAAATTTTTCAGCTTAACCCAGGAGACATCTTTTTTTGTATCACAGATATATTTTTGATGCATACTCTTTTTTTTCTTTCTTATATGAAGTTTAAACCATAAGTAAAAAAGGAAACTTTTCAATTGACTTTTCAATTTTCTGAGAGCAAACAAAGTAAGAACTAAAAAGGTAACACAAAAGTTATGCAGAAGGAAAGTAACGAAACAGCTTCGGATTCACTGTATCAGAACCTTCCTTCTGCATAACTTTTATGTTACCTTTTCAGTTTTTACTTTGTTCTCTGATGACATAAAGTGAAAGGCCTCAGAGCATTTATTTCTATTGTTTTCTTTTTTTCCTTGTAGTTTAAACTTCATTGATTGCATTTCATGTTTGTTGTGATTCTTATGCAAACATTCTTATATATCCGGATCATTTTTCAGTCTTTGTTCAGAATAAATTAAGCATTAATGACTTGTTTTGAAGTTTTATGAATTTACACTTTTCAATGTAGGTGTCATGAATTATTGAAAGTAAAATTGAAAATAAAAGGTACTTTCATATCGGTAATATTAGTTGTTATAAGGGATTATATAAGTGTCAGTTCTTTTACAAATGTTATAATTCCTGTTTTTTATTTTAGTTGTTTGTAGTTGAGATTTTTGTGAGCGTATGCTGTAACTATTGAGCTCTTTTTTAGTCTATCACATTTTATTTACCACATGCTTGATACTGTAATAAGTAATAACTGTAATAAGTTATTGTAGGGTAAAAATCTAATGAAATGGTCTCCACATATAAACATTTAATGATATAAACAACGCGTTTCGAACACGTAGTGTTCTTCCTCAGGCATTAACTAAGGATGAGTGCCTCTGAATAAGACAGTCTTATTCGGAGGCACTCATCCTTAGTTAATGCCTGAGGAAGAACACTACGTGTTCGAAACGCGTTGTTTATATCATTAAATTGTTATATGTGGAGACCATTTCATTAGATTTTTACCCTACAGTTAGTAAATACCACATAATAACTGATTGCACTACATTAGAATGTAATAAGTTAGTGTGCTGAAGTAAGATCAAACTCGATAATTCGATGGGTAAGCTTTTGGAGTGATGTGTTCATATGTTCGGGAGAGAGTGTGTAGGCACTGTTAGCTAACCTATGCCAAGCCTAATGAATCCTTGCTTAGGGCAGGGAACTGAGCCGGAAAGACCAGCAGAGTGTATCTCAAAACTGGCCCGGACGGCAAACGTTGTGCAAAAGGAGGGGGATTCCAGGTGGACGTCAGTGGCGGAAGTCGACTACGTGACGTCTGAGTCACCACAGACAACGAGTCTGGGGTCCGACGACACTATGCGGCTTCACCATGTCCAATAATAACTTGGCGCTAATTAACAAGTTTTCAGCATTGCCTCTAAAGAGATATGTGTGTGAAAGAATACTTCTTTGAGACGAAATAAAGCTCAAAGTCCTGGCTACTCAAGGACCCATGAACTTCGTCATGAATCGGCCTTTCATGTAGTTTGTTGAACAACCTCTTGAATGTAGGTATGAATTACAACCATAACAGTTAAGGAAATTTTATTAAAGGGTTTAATACAAAGACTCACTTATAGATATTTTTCTCTATTAATACATTACTTGTCTAATATGTTATGGTGTGGTATTTACTCATATTGGGAGATTTCAAAACTTACGTCTGCACACAAAAAAAATTTAATAAGAAAACTAACTAATTAGTTAGTTTAAACATTTAAAACTTCCAATTAGTTTTCATTTTTTTTGTTTTTTGTTTGGAGACGTAATTCTTGAAATGCTTTTATATTTCCCCTATTATTATTCTTAATCATTAATTATTTAAACATTTAGATCATATTTCTTATATTGTTCATACAATATGTGATTCTACATCATAAGGCCTCAATTCTGCATTACCGTCCTACTGATGATTTACTTTTCGTTAGAGATCTCTGAAGATGCTGACACCATTCAAGGGTATATCGATGCCTTTTCTTCCTCTTGCATGAAACATCTAGGCTATGTAACGGGCAGTGACTTGCAGTGATGGTTGGAGTTGGGAAGGAACTGACTCACAAGTTAGATTTACAAACATATAGTAGGATGCCAACAGAATAGGATGGAAGAATAAGAGCTTCCTTGAGGCAGAGGTACTGCCTGTATCAAGCCAAGCATTTTCCTGTGGATATCAATAAGATGTGAACATATTATACATAATATTATACATATACGTGTAATACATAACCGAACCATACTAAAAAGAAGACCTATACTTTGTATTACATGCAAGTGACTTCTCAACCATCATATTGGAAGACATACACAGAAATGGGAACAAACGCGCGACATTCGCACGCGCTCAATCATAGTTTGTGAGTGACTGCGCAATCTGGAAAGAGGCTCGTGCTGTCCATGCCTCACCTCTCGTCTCCGAAGGAGACTCCGGTTTATTTAAACAGGAAATATAGAATTTTCTGCGATTTTTACCATAAAAATAATGAAAATATATTAAGAACCACACTAAAATCATAGTCCAGAAGACAAATATTAATACTTGCGTTATTGTAGGGTAAAAAGCTAATGAAATAGTCTCCACATATAAAAATTTAATGATAGAAACAACGCGTTTCGAACACGTAGTGTTCTTTCCTCAGGCATTAACTAAAAAATACCGTTTATTTTAGGGTAAAATACCTTTTTACCCTACAATGAGTAAATACCACATAATAACTGATTGCACTACGTTAGAATACTTGTGTTATTGAATTATTTCCTTTTCTTTTTCTCTCATGAAGATAGGGGAGGCTGCGCCTCACTAGCCTGTTAGGCCGTGTTTTCCGATGAACGTCAATTATGGTTTGAAAATATATTTCCATGAAACCGGTTTTCACCTTAAACATTTAGTCAGTTATCTAGGTTTATATGTTTTCATGATATCCTTTACAATCAAGCGTTTTACCCCTTGACTTGAATGCATCCTATAAAGATGTCCTAGAGATTTCTCTCGGGCTGGAATCCAACTTTATATCTTTACGCTATCGACTTAACACAATTCCGCTACGTTAGCGGAACTGAGAGGCAGCACTGTTTCCACAAAACCGTTATCAGTGCCATTGCATCAGACACACTTGGAGCATTTCCACTTTGATTAGGTCTCACGTGTGACGAGCACTGTCCCCAAGCAAGACCTTTCGTCTTCCCCTCTTTGGTTCTTATCGTCAAACCCATTTGGCTTCCTTTCTTCTAACTATTGTGTCCTGCAAGCATGAAAACTACCTCTCATCAACTACCTAACTTGTTTATAACTGGAAGGTGTCAGACGACTTCTTATTACTAAACTTAGTTGAGATTATAACATTTGGTTTTTCCCCATCGTCCACATCATAAATAACTTTAAGTATAATTAATTCAAAATAAAACTATCTGACTGACTTTTTCGTACATTCGTACATTCGTTTTCCTATTGTTTTCACTTCGTTATAAGTTAGGATAAAATTATCAGTTTTGAGTTTGTAACGAATTCTTATGTCAAAGTGTAATATTTGAACACTTTATTATAATACTATCTTATTATCAAAATTAATGATTTTTTTAGTTTATAAAACTCATTATTAAACTAGAATAGTAGTCATGTGTGTGTGCGTGTGTTTTCATATTTGAACACTTCACTGTAATACTATATTATGATCAAAATTAATGATTTTTCTTGGTTTATAAAACTCATTATTAAACTAGAAGAGTAGCTATGTGTGAGTGTGTGTGATTATGAGTGTGTGTGTGTGTGTGTGTGTGTGTGTTTGTGCCTGTGTCTGTGTTTGTGCTCATATAGTCGGATCTTCGCCATTCTTAAACCCTTGAATCTCCATTTTGTTTACTTTATAACACACAAGCTTCTTTTAGACAGGTTAGGAGGATGTTTTCCCGCCTAACGTCGTAACTTACCCAGACGTAACCATTTCTTACTGTATCAGGTATCAAGAGCTCGCATAGATGCATAATCAAGATGAGGTTTCAGAGAGGGTTTCTTGACATTTAACGTCCAGCTAGGTGTTGCAATCGAGTGATGTCCGTGCATTTTTTATTTTCCCGTACTACCTATCGTATACAACTACGTGGAAAGGAAAAAAGGATTATGCAGTAAAGTCTTCAGTTTCTAAACAAAAGAATATATATTTTTTTTTATTTTTAACGCAGTCATACAATGATATGATGACAAAGGAAGACATCATACATTTATTATTTTTATTATAGGTGCAAAAAAAATTATCGATGCTAAGATGGTCGCCTAGCACGATAGGTTAGGATGATGTCTTTGTTGGACAGACCTAGACTTACGAGATCTAGTGTTCTGTTAAGAATTGTCAGTAGTCAGCTAAGAGTCTTTTAATTGAGTGTTTTTTATTCACTTCTTGCATGACACCTCTGTGTACCCTCCTCGCATGATAGGTCTATGTCATATCTTATTCATATTCATAAGTGCTCTCTATAGATATTTTTATATCTCACCAGATAGGTAGTTAGTGCCTTGTTATACATTGTAGGGTAAAAAGCTAATGAAATGGTCTCCACATATAAAAATTTATTCGTATAAACAACGCGTTTCGAACACTTAGTGTTCTTCCTCAGGCATTAGCTAAAAAATACAATGTCATCAGAGAGTTATCTATAGTACAAAGTAAATATAGTACAAAATAAAAATAAAATAAAATAAGGAAGAAAGTACGAACCTAAGGGTGAGTGTCTGTGGTACAACTGACTGGGAATAGGATGGATGTGGGTGAGGGTATGGAGTGTACATCTGTTTCATTTTGGAAGGTAGATAAATTTCTTTATTATTTTTTTTGTTGTAAAGGTTAGGCTGGGCGTTACATTTTTAGTTAATGCCTGGGGAAGAACTCTACGTGTTCGAAACGCGTTGTTTATACGATTAAATTTTTATATGTGGAGACCATTTTATTAGTTTTTTACCCTATAATGAGTAAATAGTACATAATAACTGATTACACTACGTTAGAAGTAAATATGAACACTTTATAAATTTAAAGTGTAGACGAAATAACGACAGTATTATTTAGAAAAATAGAGAAACTTGTTAAGAAAAAGGTATCAGCTAAGTTTGGTGTCATTTTCAACAATGTGCATAAATGTTTATGTATAAACATGAATTGAATCATATATAAACATAACACCTAAACTACAATAAGAAATGAGAAAAAATACTAAGATCTTTCAACCGTAACAAGCCGTCTTCGTCAAAGTCAAATCCCAACTGAGGATCCCAAATCAGCTGGGTTTTTGACTCTGACGAAGACCAGTTGCTACGGTTGAAAGATCTTAGTCTTTTTTCTCATTTCTTATTGTAGTTTGGACGTTGAAAGTTGTTTCACGTGTTTTTCTCAAATCTTATTATTTATATAATAAACATATGCAGAAGAATCACAAAAACATAAGTTAATTATTAAATTTTGAAATGATATATATTTTTTTCTGATAACTTTTATTATTATTTATTTTCTTACTGTTTACCCTTGGATTGTTTAATATTAGTGGGCATTTTTTCTTCTCAAGCTATATTGTCACTTGAATTTTCCAACTGTTTCGTTTCCTTCCGCCTGTTTATGGACCTTCTTTTATGTTACCTTCTTAGTTCTTACCTTCTTTGTTCTGATTACATAAAGTGAATAACTTCAAAGCATTTATTTCAATAATTTCCCTTTTCCCTTGTGGTTTAAACTTCATCTTAACATATATAATGTATCAGCCATTTTTTCTCCTTCATGTTGTTTTCTCCTTTTGTTTCTAACTAAACAAATCTGCTGTTTGTTGATGCCTCTGTAGTGTTTCATAATACACTATACAATATATAATACAATAGTGTAGTATTTCATAATATACTGCGTACCTGTTCCATAAATAACTTAAGTCTCTCGTCAGTCACTCCGACTGTTCGTTTATTTCCTTCTCATCTAGTATACCTCATAATCTTCCTTCTCAAAGTTTTTACCTTCAGACAAATTTCTTTATGTTCTTAAATAAGTGATGCGATAACCAGAATTCCTCGTTTTTACAATTTAATGTGGATTGTCTTTCATTATTTGTACAAGCTACTTGTGTGCTTACTTATTTGATGATTTTGACAATTTCAGGATAATCTCATTTTATGTTGGTATTTTAATAATATATAGTTTTTAATGGTAATGTAATTCAAGTGGCTCAGTATGTATTTTTAAGATTTGATTCTTTTGTGTTTTTCCTGATGGCCTTTGAGAAACATGTAAGTGAAGAAGTTATATTTTCTTAATAGATGTTATATGTGAATTTAATTGCCTAATTAAAGAAATCAAATGTTGACTATGTGTCCTTTTTAAAATAAAATTGGAGTAGAATGTTTGTGAATGGAGTTGAATGTTTGTTAGGGGTTGATTAAAGTTCGCTCCGGTTGTTATTATGGTGGCTTACGCGGTGCTAAGTCGAGCCATCACACTTTGCACGCTGTACCTGATTCCAGTTGAAGCGCTTGTTTTGACAAAACCTCAAGTCTGTTGAGAGCTTTTGTGTGAAGAAGCCCTCGACATTGGGCCAATGCTCGAGGTCCCTGCGCATGAGCCAACACTCTGCTCGATACACGCTGTCGCTTCAGCAGGCAACCCCCACCCATCCCCGTGACACTTGCCCAAGAACAACTCGCACTCCATTTGTCATGCAAATAGGCCGCACAAGGAATAATGCACAACCGGATGAGGGGCCACCGGAACTGGCACCCCGACCTCTCGTCAGCCGGCTCTTGTGCACAAAACGTCTTTGCTGCCTCCGAATCTATTCCTGCACTATTCTTACCTTTTACTCTTGTCAAATCAGAAACAATAATCTCACTTTTCTAACCAACAACAAAGTCTTTGTTTTCTTTTTTTCCTTTTCTGTGTTACTAGCACACCAGACTCCCTCCTGCTGTTCACAAGCAGAACCACAGATCTCTAAATAGTCCATCCTGAGTCCAGTTCCATCTCAGTTCTCGCTAAAGCAATAGCCGCTTACCAACACAGCAGAGTGAGCTCACTTGCAGTGGAAACTCGTTTACTTTCACCACACTTATTCCGGTTCACATGACGTGAGCGTCAGTTTACGCAGCCATCTAGTCTTGTCGACATCGCCCATTCATGAAACATAACTTCATTTCCTAACTGAATCAGGCCAGCCTTTCTAAGACTAATCAGACCAATACTCCGCCCTCTTTCCTTGAACCATCTTGCGCATACTTTGCTCACAAGAGTCTTAACTGGTCGAAAGATCTTAAACATTGAACTAAATTCCATTCTATTGTCAATGTTTTAAAAAGTTTTTTTTTCTTTTTACGTTTTTATTTTAAAATACATGTATATACCATGTACGTATGTATGTAGTATACGTACACTACGTGTATACACACCTACATACGTAGGTATGTATGTGCAGAAAAAAGTCGCAATCATTGTTCAACTGTCTCCTATGAAAGAAAAAGTAACAAAATAAATAGAAAAATGAATAAATTCTACTGTCAATGTAACACATTTTCAAAAAACGTGCATAAATATAACAAGAAGGATAGAAAATAAAACACTTACTAGAATCGATATTTCTAACACCAGTCCATCTTCAGCAGAAGATGAAATAAGAGATAAGTTCTGAAGCGTTAACCAGTTCTTCGTTCTATCTTTATCCTCCTCTGATGGACTTTCGTTACAAATATCAATAGTAGTAAGAGTTTTGTTCTGTGAAATGTTCAAATGATTTAAATCCTGATATACCTCGATATGAAGATAAAAATATATGCCTCTAGATGAGCAAAAAGTCAATGTTTCACATTCATAGCCTACGTATCGGCTTTCTGTAAAAGCCTCTTCAGTATATAACTCGTTAATTGTTTCATAATGTCCATGAAAGTTTGATTGAAATCTAAAAAAGTAAGAATGTCGGAACTTTTACTAAAATATCAAGGCATTGTAAACTTTTATTATTTTTAGATTTTTTTTTTAGTGCTAAAAACACTAGACATTAAATTTGTATGCCACAACACCTTTACTTTTGATAAATTTCCTCAGAAATCATATTTCTTTAAAAATTTCTTCTTAGCTTTCACAATTTCAAGAGCTTTTACATTCTAAAACCCTGTTTTAGATCTCATATTTGAATTGATTTCGATTTTTGGAATTGTATTGACAGTATTAACATTCAAAAGGCTTTTGTTATCTTCATAAATGAAGAATTTGTTCCACTTAGTTAATCTATCAGCAGCGGTTGCAATCACAATTGTTTCTATCGAAACCTGTAGCATATATGTTTGTATTGTCTGCTAACCATATGACAAAAGCGTAATTACTTTGTCATATAAATCACTTCTTCTGATGACATTCATAAGACTGTTGTAAACTTCAGATGATTGCAATGATCGACTTTAGGATTTATGAAATTGTAAACTAATTTTTTTTTATATTTAATCTAAATCTGTTCAAGAGATGATAATTTGACCTGCTCAAAGTATTCTAAAGTCGAAAAAGTAGTCTTCTAAAGGAACATTTTGTTAAACAATATCATGAACTTAATACGTTCATCCATTAAGGACCAGTAAAAATTTATACGAATATACTACAACAACTAAAGTTGCTTGGGCTCTATATGATTAGTTTCATTATAGTAAGGAATGTATTGATTATAGAGTAAGGTATGTTTCGTTATTATCATTTTTTCTAAGTTTTAATCCAATATTTTGTAGTTACTAATCATAAATTATGTATTTACTTGTAGCCTTGATAATGAAAATATACATTTTTGAAACTTTGGAAGACAGGCGAGTTTTGACCAGACAGCCCTCAAAGAGTTCATCAACTTTAGTTGTTATAGTATATTAATATCATTGAACATCTTACCAAACTTCTCTGTTTTTTAACAAACGTCTTTATGAGTTTCATTCAACAGGTATTTTTAAACCTAATTTTACACGTCATCTATATAAATACTTCAGTCCATATAACTTTTCTAAAGTTTTACATAATCCATATGGGTTGCATAGAATTCAAAAACTTTTCTGAATCGCGAGAAATTGATGATAAAAATTGTGAGAAATAAATCTAAAACTTTATTGACTATCCAAGTTTCTAAATGTCAAAAGGGACATTTGACATTCATTATGAACTGCTCTTGAAATCATCAGAAGATTGTCTGTTAGTATTTTCA
Source organism: Hermatobates lingyangjiaoensis (assembly GCA_026182355.1). Classification (NCBI taxonomy): domain Eukaryota; kingdom Metazoa; phylum Arthropoda; class Insecta; order Hemiptera; family Hermatobatidae; genus Hermatobates; species Hermatobates lingyangjiaoensis. The sequence continues at coordinate 1,069,298 of JAPFBL010000016.1, forward strand.
AACCTATCTTACGTACTAGTATTACGTATACTGGTATTACGTTACATATATATAAAGATTTCACATAAATAGGTCAAATAATAATCAATGATCAAACCACAATATTAAATGGGAAAACAAGACTAAGATCTTAGTCTTGTTTTCCCATTTCATTTTGTAGTTTGATCATATATACATATATATATACATATATATATATATATATATATATTCGTAAATTTTGGTAGCAGTCCTTCCTTGATACACACATTATTGAAAATGACACCAAATTTAGCTGATACCTGTTTCTTAACAAGTTTCTCAATTTTTCTAAATAACACTCTCGTTATTTCGTCTAGAAAACGTTAGACGAAATAACGAGAGTGTTATTTAGAAAAATTGAGAAACTTGTTAAGAAACAGGTATCAGCTAAATTTGGTGTCATTTTCAATAATATATATATATATATATTGGGGGCCCGATCAGATCCCGGTTTAAATCAGAAGCGTTAACTTTTATTTGTTTTTCCTTTTATTTTTAACTTATATATTCATATTCATATATATATATTTTTTTATTTTATTATTTTTTTCCTTTTGTTATTATATATATATTTTTTATTTTATTTATTTATTTATTTATTTTTTTATTATTTCCTTTTTTAAAATTTTTTTATTTATAATTTTATAATTTTATCTTTTGTTTTTGCTTTCTCCGTTCTCCGACGTTTAGTGCCTAGCTCCTTTTTTACGCTAGTGCTGCTCTCTTCGGTTGACTCTTTATTTCTTCATTCGCGCTCCGTTCTTCGACGTGGGGAGATCTCTCTCACTTCGTCCTCTCTACTAGTCTACTCTCCTGATGACGAACAACAGTTCGAAATATTGAATTCTGTAAGTTTTCTTTGTATTCTCTTTTCTGTGTCGTGCTTTGTGTAATTTAAAGTTATATATATATATATATCATGATGATATAATATATATATGAAGCAGTTGCCTTAGCTACTGAAAGGGACTATTTCTGCCCGATGACGACAAATGTGGAAATAATAGTTGTTAGTCTTTTTTGTGTGTGTTTTTATCTGCTTTTCTCTTTCCTGTGTGCACTATATATATATATATATATATATTCCTTCATTCCTTCTCCTTTTAATTTTCTTTTTTTTTCTTCTCTCCTGAAGACGGAAAGACTCCGAAATTATCGAAATTCGAATTATGCACTCTTGAGTATTTTGAAAAAGAAATACAAGGTTACTCCATTTCGTCGCAATGTGTCTTTCAAACATTCATGACACTGAATAGGTGTTAAAATATTTACATAGCCTTTCAAGTTCTGCCAACACCCACCATTTCTCATAACATCAAGTTTCAATTAATTGTGAATTGTTCTCCAAACATTAACGTTTCTAACAAAACCACATATATATATATTTGCATTAGCAATATGGTTTGGACCGTTTTAATATTTTGATTTATATATAAATATATTCAATTAATAACTTTATGTCTGATTCCACTTGATTTAATTTCGTCGAATATTTTTCTAAATTTCGAAACCTTTCTTCATTTCAGGGTTCAACTTAAAAATTAATTCACCGTATTTGTTTGAATTCTTTTTGAACATGTTTCGATGTTACATCCACCATCGTCAGTAAAAAAGAAGCAATTAAAACTAAAACATCTTTTTTAGAAAGATCTCTAAAAAGAAACAAAAACATCTTTTTACTGAAGATAGTAGATGTAACACCCAAACATGTTCAATAAGAATTCAAACAAATGTGGTGATTTAATTTTTAAATTGAACCCTGAAATGAAAAAAAGACTTCGAAATCTAGAAAAATATTCGATTAAGTTAAATCAGGTGGAATCAGACAATAAAGTTTTTAAATGCATGTATTCATGAAGGACTGCTCCCAACTTTTGCTAATATATATATATATATATATATATATATATATCAATGATAAAACCACAATATGAAATGGGAAAACAAGACTAAGATCTGTCAAACGTAACAAGCGGTCTTCCTCAGAGTCAAAAACTGAGTTAGATTTTTGACTCTGACGAAGACCGGTTGTTACGGTTGAAAGATCTTAGTCTTGTTTCCCATTTCATATTGTGGTTTGATCATGGATTGATTGACGTTATTTCACGTATTTATGTGAAATATGTATATATATATATCTAAGATCGATTCAACGTGATTTTATTCACAAGAATTAAATTACACGTCCTTTCAAGTAAAAGGATAATTAACACACAAAATAAAACATGTAACTGACAACATCAACAATATAAGGTTACCATGGAAACCTAAAAGAAAAGCTGAAGTGTAGCCAACCTTTACACCTCCCCATCTCAAGTGGCTTGCTGCGGGTTAAAGGGTAGCAGTTTGCTGGAATGGAAGAAATTGGATGTCTTCTTTCTTTTACCTGCAGCAACTTCATAAAATAATGGTGATATCTGCCTGACAATTGGGAAAGGCCCTACACGGACAGGATCAAGCTTTTTCCTGTTTAGTTTATTCCCATTCTCGATGTAGACTAAATCGTCCTTCTTGAAACAATGTTGTCGCCGATTTCTATCTATCCGATCCTTGTTTACTTTAAAATTCTTGAGAGAATTCTGAAACGCTGTTCTGCGGTCCTCTTCAAGAGACGGCGATTTATCCTCCAAAAGGGGTGATATTGTATGTTTTTCACCCAGCAAAAGATAAGATGGTGCAAATTTCGTAGAACTGTGAATCGTGTTATTATACTCAGAAACACATTCGTTAGCCAAGATCGGCCAGGCTCTATTATCGTTGTTGTTTATTTTACATCGGAGACGGTTTACCAAGGTTTGGTTTAATCTCTCGTTGAGCCCATTTGATTCTGGATGATCGATGCATGTGAAAACTATTTGTATTCCAGCCCCCTTTAAATAATTTATAAAATCGGCTGAATTAATACCTGTGTACTGATCCGCTAGCAGAATGGAAATCTTATTTCTTTTGGCAATTGGATAAATTAAATTTATAAATGTTTGAGCATTCTGTCCCTTTGTAGTAGAGATCCATGCATAGCGGGTGAAATGATCCACTAAAATATGCATATATCTCTTTTTTGATCGGTTTCCAGCGAAACCTCCGACACTATCCAGCGACATAATTTGAAATGGTTCTGTAGCTGGGCCGAATTGGGAGAGTAATCCGATAGCTCGACTTCGTCGAACTTTATTCTCGATGCATATTTTACAATTTTTACAAAAGGAGTGTATAGCTTTATCGAGCCCTTTGAAGTAATAGTGTGGTCGGATTGTAGAAATCATATGCGCCGGACCAATATGTCCATAGAGTTTGTGAACACGTTCGATTATCTCGTGTCCTAGGGTAGGAGAAATAAGAATTCTTGATTTTTCTTTCCATTTTTTCAGTATTAATCCCTGCTTATATTCGATCTGTTTAGAATGTTTTAAGTCAGCAAAATGCTCAGATTGGTCTTTCACTATTGTTGGTAAATCGATTAAATTGACAACTTTAATGGCATCCTCATTCTCAAAGTATTCCAACACTGGATTTCTGGACAAAAGATCAGCAAGGACATTTTCTTTGCCTTGTTTGTATATAATATTAAAGTCAAATTGTGATAGATAAAGAATTAAGTCTCCGAGAATTTCATCGGTTCTTGCTTTAGTTTTTAAATTCTCCAATGGTTTGTGATCAGTACAGATCGTGAAGTGGCGTCCAATTAAATAATACTGCCAAAATTTTATTGCATCTTTAATAGCTTTGCATTCAAGGTGAATGATGCTTAAGCGTTTTTCTCTGTTAGAAAGCTTCCGTGAGTAATATGCTACAGGGTGTAGTATCCCGTCCTCCTGAGGCTGTTTTAGAGTTGCACCAATGCCTCTGTAGCTGGCATCTGTCTCAATAACTATGGATTTCCCTGGATCATAAATAGCCAGAATGGGCTTCGAGCATAAATAATCTCTGATCATATTAAAAGATTGCTCACAATCATCCGACCAGACAAATTTCACATCCTTTCTCAACAGTCGATGTAATGGTTCTAATTTTTGACTGCTATTTTCTATATACTTTAAATAGTAATTGATAGAGCCTAAAACACTACGTACACTGGACTTGTCTGTAGGTCTTTGAAGTTTTTGGATAGAGATTAAATTTTCTTGAGCTGGTGAGATTTTGTTCTTTGAAATAATATGTCCAAGATATTTTACCGATTTAGCTGCGAACAAACATTTGGCTAATTTTAATTTAAATCCTTCCGCAGTGATTACTTGTAAAAATTTTTCAATATGTTGAATATGATCGTCCCAGGTTCTAGAGAATATCAAAATATCGTCGATATAATTCAAGCTAAACACATCCAAATTATTTCTGCGAATTAAGGAGGATAATATTCGTTGAAATGTGGCTGGAGCATTCTTCAGCCCAAAAGGAAGAACTTTGAACATAAATTTGCCATAATTTGTGATAAAAGAAGTTTTGTCTCGATCCTGTACTTTCATAGGTATACACCAGAATGCAGAGTTAATGTCTAAAACAGAGAAATATTCACAGTTTGCAACCTTATGGATGACATCTTGAATTGTAGGGAATGGATAACATTCTGGAACTATTAATTTGTTTAATTTCCTGAAGTCAATACATAAGCGGGATTTTCTTCCCTCATCTTTCTTATAAGCCAAGGTTACAGGTGAAGAAAATGGTGAATCAGATTCTTCAATAATACCTGCCTGTAATAATTCTTTGATCTGAGTTCTTATTTCTTCATCGTCCGGAATTGAACATTTATATGGTCGACAGGTGACATATTCATCTTTCAGTAGCTTGATTTCAGCTTCTTTAGATCGTACTTTACCAATATCAAATTTATTATTCGCAAAAATTTGTCTGTGTGTTTTAATTAATTGTAAAACCTTTTGTTTTCTATCCCGATTTTCTATATGTTTCAAATCAGCTTCATTTTCATCTAACTTTATTGTGTCATTGGAATTTATTTCATTATATTCATCGGAAACGTTAGTCTTATATTGATGTTGCACTTGATCATCATTAAGTTGCGGATTAATATCTGAATCAAAGTTGGATCGATCTTCCAATAGATCTATTATTTCCCTCTTATTAGTGCGTTGAAATATTTTTAAATTTTCGTTTTGAATCAACTTAAATTTTTTTATAACATCTGTACCAAGTAACATATTGTAAGAGAAATTATCATTTTTTTATAACGTATGCCATAATATAATCAACTATGTCTCCAATGCGAAGCTTAATTTTAACCCGGGCTGAGGTGAAATTACGTCCGCTGATAGTTTTAAGTAGACTCTGGTGTTTTATTAATTTCAACTGAAGCAAATCAGCAATTCGTTGATTAATTAATGTCACATTAGAGCCGCAATCGTAAACAGCTTTTAGTTTTATATCATCATTGATTATAACATTTAATTTTATCAGCGGATCTAATTTCGCCCGGCTGGTTAGTTTAAATTGTCATTGTCGATATTTAGTACATCCATGTCGCCTGTTTGATGGTGAACTAAATTTGATTTAATTTTTGTAGTAAAATTTTTATTACGACAATCAGATATTGGATGGTACCGATTCGGGAATCCAAGGTTATTACAAATTGAACATTGTTTCCTCTGAGGTTCGGTTTTCTGGTGGGATTCAGTTTTTATATAAGGATTAAGTAAGGACTTTTTATTAAAACTAGGACTTACAGGTTTGTTTTTCCCTTTTCTACTAAATGAGTCTTCTAACTTACGGAGTTCCGTGTATAGCTTGTCAAGTGTAGTTATCTCCTCTCGGTCAAGTTCTTCTTGTGCTTCTATCGGTAAACCGAAAACTATTTGATTAATTCGAGATATTTCAGTACTTTTTGGTTCAACTTCAAGGCATAGTTTTTCTTTAATGAGAGCATAATCAATTATGGACCCTCCCAAATATTTGTAGTTGAATGCCTTCCTAACAACAGTCCAACCCTTATCTATGAATACATTAAGAAAACTCTTCTTCCAAATTTCCCAGGAAGTGGTTAGTCCAAGTTTTGTAAGGCTAGTCTCATACCAGTCTCTAGGAGTCCCAGTCAGAAAGAATCGCAAAGCTTGAATTCTAACACTATCTAAAACTATCCGAAATCGACTACATTCATCCTCAAATGTACGGAGCCATTCATTTGGATTATGCACTTTTCTTTCAAATTTAGGTAAAACAAATTTTTTCTCTATGTGATGCAATTCTATTTCATTTTGGGTTGAATTTAATTTTAACTGTTGTTCTAACTGGCGAATTCGGTCTTCTAACTCCGTTTGAACCAGCTCATGAGATGAAGAAGCTGACACAAACTGACTTTCTTCTAAGGGGAATTGTCGAAAACAAATATTTTCCGTTTCATCAAAATATTCTTTAAGAACTTCTTCATCAATCTTTACGGCTACTGTTCTATAACCATTTATTTTTTTTATAACTGCTATTGCATTTATTATTGGTCTTTTCTTTAACAGAATAGAATGTACCTGTAAATCCCTTGACTCCTCTGGAAATACATACCAAACATTTTTGTCAGGAGAAATACCCTGGATCTCAAAACCATCCTCTGCTCTCTTCGTAACACGAACATAAAGTCGAGCCATCCTTTAATTACTTGAGATCTTGTAATTTAATTTCTAAGATCGATTCAACGTGATTTTATTCACAAGAATTAAATTACACGTCCTTTCAAGTAAAAGGATAATTAACACACAAAATAAAACATGTAACTGACAACATCAACAATATAAGGTTACCATGGAAACCTAAAAGAAAAGCTGAAGTGTAGCCAACCTTTACATATATATAACTTCAAATTACACAAATCACGACACAGAAAAAAGAATAAAAAGAACACTTACAGAATTCAATATTTCGAACTGTTGTTCGTCATCAGGAGTAGACTAGAAGAGAGGACGAAGTGAGAGAGATCTCGCCACGTCGAAGAATGGAGCGCGAAATATATATATAATATACGGTACGACATAATGTCTATATATAACAATATAAATAATGTATCGACCATAGAATAGAACAGAAGTAAATATTAATGGGTTTTCGATCAGTATTCCAGGTTCAAATCATACTCTCAATGACAACGTCTTTGTTTTACTTCAAACCTTTTTCATAGTCCTACAATATAAAAAAGAATACACAAAATCATTCATCATTCATTGCAACATGAAAAATAGATTATTTGGACAAAACGTGTACTACATATATATATATATATTCAATTGTGTCAGAAATTGTGAATTTGTATGAACACTTGCCTTCATAAGGAATGTCGAAAGCATTCTAGTCTGGAGATGTACGATGCCGAGGCAGTTGTTAAAAGTGCCTGCTGTAATAAAGTTGAGTGTGGCTGAATTTAGGATCCCGATGAGGAATCGACCCAGTACTGTGGTTCCACCATAACCCTATAGTTGCCCAATAACAAATGAAGCACACCTTTAGCCCTAGGAGAGCTCGGTGGGCGTATATAAAACTCTGTATTACTTGATTTACGTCCAGCCTTGCAGAAATGCTGCAAGTTGTAAGCTATTTCTCCCGAGACATGTTACCATCAGTTCTTAAAACTCAAAGTGGCTTCTTTTTCTGGGCGCCTGTGCAATTTGTGTCTCCAATCATAAATCACTGTTTATAATTATCACCACAGTTATAATTACTGTATAATAATAATTACATATTAAACAACTTAAGTTATTAACATAAATTGACTTTTTACCATTTATAAATTTAAGAAACATTTCATTTTAAAAAAATAAAATAAAAAATTCTCAGGCATTTTCAATTGTTTTAATTATTTTAGTTCATTGTGAGCATTGCTTGAAGAAGTATTATTCTTTTTGTTAAAATATATATCTATTTAAATATTAATCATTTACTACCCAAGACTTAGTTTGAATGTTAATATCCTGTGAAGAGGGGTGCTTTTTCACTTCGCAATCCATTAGATTTGAGGTGGAAAAGGGACTCAAACGCTCTAATACTGCTTCTGAAAGAGAAGGAAATTCACCCTTGGGGGATAAGCAGAGGCAATATTATTTTGTTCATTGCCAAAAGTCAAGTCTAAAAGTGGGTTCTGGTGACTGAAAAGTATTTTACACCTTGGAACGTAATTCACCAATATTTTTGTTTTAAAACTATTTCTCCCCCTAATTATGAAAGTTTAGTGAAATTTTAAGAAAATATACTACAAAACTGGAAATCGATAACTAACGTCTTGGAGTTCATCCAAACATAATATAATTCATGTAAATTTGTTATCAACTTTAAATTAATTAAATGATATTTACAAAAAAAAGATGTATTAGAAGAAATTTGTAGACATGTATTGGTATTTAGAAGCACGGAGAATATTAATACTATTATTTTTAATATAAAATAATTTCATGTTACCTCTGGTATCTTGTTTTGAATCATCAACCAGTTGTCATTATCATCCATGTTCGAGATTTTACTTAAACACTTTAATCAAATACAATGATTTCATAGTGGAACAATTTGAAATGAAGAATTAGTTTATCTCGTTTACTGGTGTTGGAACCACTCGACTCGTTTCGGACATTGCCAATATTCAAGAACAAGAGTCCTTCAATACCAAAACTGGTTAAACCACACCAACAGGAGTAATGCTAAGTAAGCCGGATTCTTTATTTCTTAATATAACTTTAATAAAAAGAAATGAACTTTCAGTCGAAGTAAAGCACGAATTCGAGGTAACATGAAATGACTTTCATGTAAGTATATAGTGTTTGACTGCATGAAGGATGAATTTATGAAATGAAGAACAAAAGAAAAGGGGAAATGAAACTGTAAGTATGAAAAAGAAGAAGTTTAAAGACTGATTCAATTCGAAGAATTTAACTCAGTTGTATACATTATTTCTTATGACAACAATAATTAGGTTCAAATGATCTCACAAATTATAATGCAAAGATACCAGAAAAATGTTGTTCTTTTGATGTTTACTGATTATCCGTTACAAATGGTATATCCATATTTGTGTTTTTTCATACCAGCAGATGGTTTGTCACTCTAGACGATTTTTTTCTTTTTTTTTTTAAATATAAGGGTATATAGATAATGGTTTAATGAATTTTGTAAACATCAGTACACTACTGCTACTACAGACGAAAAGAAAGTAAACTACTTATTGTAGGGTAAAAAAGTAAATGAAATAGTCTCCACATTTAGAAATTTAATAATATAAACAACACATTTCGAACACCTAGTGTTCTTCTTCAGGCATTAACCAAAGATGAGTGTTTGAGGTATAATTCGTAGTTATACCACAGACTTGGTTAATGCCTGAAAAAGGACACTATGTATTCGAAACGCGTTGTTTATATTATTAAATGTCTAAATGTGGAGACTATTCCATTAATTTATTAACCTACAATGAGTAAATACCACATAATAACTGATTGAACTACGTTAGAAGTAAACTACTTTTAACAATTAAAAAATAAAGTAAAAGAGATATAATAGGAGATTTAAAGCAATTAATCTCCAAAGTAATGGTATTATGTGAACTCTAATTGATCGATGGAGACGCATTGTTGTCATTGTTTTTCAACGAAATTTGTATGGAGACTGGTTTCCTTAACTTTCCTGTTTTGATTAAATACCATAGTAAGTGACTGTGGCGTGATGCACAATAAATGAATTAAAAGAGATATCGTATCATACTTTTGAAGGTAAAATAATTAATCCTTCAATATGTCAGCTTAAAGCAGGCAAAAAGACATAAAGATATGAAGATTGTATGATGGCCTTTTTACTTGGTGGCGTAGTGGAGACACTGCTTTCATAATATGATTCCTTTTAACTACATAGGGTGCTTAACAAATTGTATAATATAGCTGAAAGCTCTAAACGGATATCACACAATCTTCATTTCCTTACCATAAGAACCAGGAAATGTTTGGTAAAAAGCAACTAGTAAAACTGAAACTACATGACAAGTATGGAGATATAGAGAAAAGTTAGATGACTGTAAGTATGTTAGAAACAAGAAGGAAATTGTAGTAATGAATAAATTGTGTAGGGGACGGATGAAAGAAGGAGTAGGAACAAGGAGAAAGATATATATATATAATATATATATATATATATATATATATATATATATATATATATATGAAAATGATGAAAGATGGCAAAACCAGTCTTCCATCACACTAAGCCCCGGGGGCTTTTGTTATCACGCATGCGTGTCGCTATCCCAAACCTACACACTACTCCAGCCACAAATGGACGTTGGTAGATACTTTATTTGAAAAATTGTAACTGAGTTTTGCGGAATACTGAAAATAGTATTTCCCTTCAATGAAACTGTTATGGAACCAATTGTAATTTGTCTTTAAATGTATCTTGTAGTTTTTTTCTTTTAAGCTTTTAATTTCCTTTTGAATGAAATATGAACCTTCAAACTCTGAACCAATCTTATTCAAGTTATTTACTTAAACTATTATTATTATTATTGATAAAATAAAGTTGAAAGATTGTGTTATTCGAGTCAGGTGGACTGATCGTTAAACCAAGACCACGAAACCCTGAAAACTTGCTTTTGAAACATGCAACCTTCTGTGCAAAGGCAATAAAACTTTATTTACTTAGGATCTTGACTGGTTGTTGAAATCACTTGAACGATTGTGGGGCATTGACTTTAGCGTGCAGTCAGAGTACAGTCATCTTAAGAACATTCCTATCAAGCATGCACAGGTCTTATCAAAAATGGAACAGACCTGAAAATAAATCTTCAACCATAACACTACATCACTTTGTTTAGCTATTTAACCAATAATTATATTCATAATTAGTAAATGCTGTTAAAGTTAACCGTTTTTTTTTCCAAATGGTACGTATTTACCGAACTTAAGTGTTTGTCTTGTTTCATTAGTTGAATTTCTGCAAGAATTATGTGTTTATCAATAAACTGGAGTAACCGAACAACTTTCCCGAGTTCATCAGTGTATGATATCACTCTTGATGTATGTATTAATACTGATATATATTTTAACGATGAAAAAACGAAGTTCAGTATCAACTAAGATACATAGATACATAAAAAAACACGCCCTTAATGTTTACAATTTTTGGTTTGAACTGTCATTAGGAGAGAAAAGAGAAGGAAACCAAGTATACTGGTGCAAAGATGTTTGCAGACCGACCTTATAAAAATAAATTTAAATGATAATTGACGTTTGGAAACCAACCGTATACAAATAAATTAATATGTTAATACTGATATATATATATATATATATATATATATAATCTCAAAAACGAAGAAAAGCAACACACAGAGGAAGAGACACACTTACAAACTCAAATTTGTAAACCCTTGGGTTTCCTGCCTTGTGTTTCAGGCATGCTTGGTCTCCCACTCTCTTTTCTCCTGAAGATGGATTATCCAAAAATTTCAGTTAGTAAGTGTGTCGTCTTTCTCTGTGTGTTACTATTCTTCGTTTTTTAACCTGTATATATATAATATATATATTATTAAAATAAAATAAATTCAAAACGAAGGAAACACACAGAAAGACACAGACATAACTCACATCGATATTTCGACCATCGTCGTCATCAGGAGGTGCGAAGAGCGAAGAGTCCCGCAGGAAGACAGGGCGGTACTCCGCCGCGGACAGGGAGTATCGCCCTGTCTTCCTGCGGGACTCTTCGCTCTTCGCCCTTCGCACCTCCTGATGACGACGATGGTCGAAATATCGATGTGAGTTATGTCTGTGTCTTTCTGTGTGTTTCCTTCGTTTTGAATTTATTTTATTTTAAAAAAGTCCGCTGGACCGTTTCTTTTAATTGTTGTATATATATTATTAAAAATATTACCAACATTTACAGAATTTTATGAGGTGAGCTTTGCTCTAATCAATAATTGAATATACTTGAGATTGACATTGTGAGATGTGTTCTAATCGACAGCGTATGCTACTTGAGAGTTACATTGTAAGGTTGTCCTGAAGGACTAGCGAAGGTCAATTGAAAATAAAATCAAAGGTGTGCTCTGATAGGGCAGTCTAAGCGAATTGAGGTTGAATCATGAAGTGTGCCCTGGTCGTCGATTGGAAGACACTTGATATTCACATCATGATGTGTGCACTAAACGTTGAGTGTAAGCCACTTGAGATAAACTTTTGTGAATTGGACAATAAATTTGGAGCTTTCTATATCGAATTCCAATGAGGCAGTGTTGCCCAAAAACTACACAGTTTATCTACATCGTAAGGGTTCCTTTTTCTTTTTGTTTAATATCAGAATAATGAATTAGTTGGTTTGGAATGTATTTCATTCATAAATTCAATGGGATACACACCCACCCACCGACCTACACTTACTGATGCATTCATACAAGGAGACATGAACACACAACGCACTTTCACACACAAGCATAAGCAAACATATATTAATTTTCTAAATATTGAGTTGCTTAAGTAATATTTGTATTATGATTAATTTTTATATAAATCATATCATTTTAATCAATCGTAATTTGTATTTGAAAAGTGTATTTTTTATATTCAAGGAAATCACCATAAATAATTCATAAAAGGCTTACAAGAAAAGGAAAAAGCTCTAAGCGCTTTTGACTGTTATCTCTTTTTCAAAGAATAGGACAAATATCTTGATCTTGAACAACATAAGCAACAATCAATGACACTCCAAACGGTTTCCTACTCTTTTACAACTTTTGGAGTTGATTTCCTTGATTATAGATTCAAGTTTGTTCAACAATGACACTTGTGCATTTTTATTGTACTATATATTGTATATTTTAGCTAGAAAATAAATCTTTTATTTCCATTGTGTCGCAATGTGTGCTGCAGGATAGTAACTGATAAATAGATCTGTAAGTTATGATTCGAGCTATCAGAACGCAGTATGTTTATCGATTAGAAATAGTCAATGTCCTTGTTAACTCATTTATTAGTCTGCTGAGAGCTTATCGTTCAGTTATGCTTCTTCCGGATTGGATATCAGTTCATCTGTCAAAACCAAGTGACTGGTTTTCCTTAAAACTTAATATTTCAAAACTTCTCCTGATGAATTCACTTAGATTTGTCAAAACTAGGTTGGTAATTGCCGAGTAGCAGTACTAAAGACCACCTTTTGGTTTTAATTGAATTGATTTATATATAACAGGCGGAGTGACTTTCAATGAAAACATTCAAACGGGCTTTGAAGAGATTATCAGCTATACTGAGAAGCTACCCTATTTCAGTAAAGGTCTTGCCTGGTAAGCTACTGAATGAAGCATTAATCATAAGATCAGACTTGGTATCAAAAACCAAAATGTAACATACTCGTATGTAACAATATGAATGTAACATATAGCCCTGGCAGAAATTGCCAAGCTTATCCACGCTGAAATGTTAACAATAAAAATATTGTTTGAAAGAAGTGCAGAAAAGTATCTAAACATAGATTTGATCAAAATGTCTTGCCACATTTAGATTTCTGAAATTCACAGTTTTTATTCAAAATCAGTGTCAGAATGTTTGATTTCTAATAAAAATTTTATGAGAAAAATATTTTTTTTAGTAAGTTTTACGAGTATATTTATAAGTCATGCACATATTTAGCTATATAGAAATTGAGGGAAATGAGGCGGTGATCAATTACCAAAGCAAGGAGCCAAACAGATCTTCTTGTAGCCTTTCCTTGTAACATCACTGAACTTCCTCAAGCTTACAATTCGAGTTGAAGAAGGAAACTGATAATAGTTGGCTAAAATAACGAGGTTTAAATCAGTATGAAGAGTTCGTTCCAAGTGAACTTAAATTAATAATACAAAAAAAAATCTTCGAAGGAAAGGTTTAAAATCTGTGTAGGATACTTAACAGGAAACTGTTCGAAGCTAGCTTCAACAGAAGAGGACTGCGGAAAGGATCGAAAGCTCTGACCAATTTACATGAAAATGCGAATAAATGATAAAAAAAAAAAAATATTTTTTAAATGGATTTAAGTGATAATGAAGTGAAAAGAGAGAAAATACCAGTAAAAGGAAACTACAAAAATTGTTTATTCTAAACATGAATCAAACAGCCGAAATTTTAACCTTCCAGCTTGGCGGCCAATTAGAATTATAGCAACTCTTTTTGATTGCTATAATTATATTTATTTATTTCTAGACTTTTGTTTTTGCATAAAATTTCTCTTATAGGCTTATTTTTCAGTTGTGTTAATACAGAAAAATAATAGTATCTACTGGAAATAATTTTTAAAGAAAGTCTGTTACTATTAAGCTTTATATCTGTGAAAAAAAAGTACTAGAAGTTTGTTATGAGACAAAAAGTGTGGAGACATCCTGAAAAATGTGTAGAATGAATTTAAGGAACTTTATCTTTTTGCTATTAATAAAGTTGAGTGTGCCGATTTTATCATTTGAGTAAATATGAATGGATTAAATATTTCATTTCTTATGTTAACCCAAAATATTTCAAACTACTACATTAATATAGAAAAAAAATATTGCTGTGACAAGTAGAATAATTAAAACTTTTTCAAAAAAAAAATGGCGTCCGAGACTACCAATAAGAAAATGAGTAAATGTTAAAGATATGTTAAGTGAACTTATATTTCGACAGTTTTAATTTCCCCTTTTTAAAGTAATTTTTGGACAATTTTAAAATTTTTTTTTTAAATAATACAGGAGTTTCTAATATATGTGTTAAAGTCGGTTAAACTAGTATGTAATGTGAGGTTATGTATAGGAGACGCACCCATACCCTACCCAATACTTACACATACACACACACACACACACACACACACAAACATAGATAGATACATAAATAAATGTTCATTTAGTAAAGCGTTACTATGAAGCGTCAAAATGGAACCATGGTATGCAACTCTAAGACCTTACTTCGAAGAAATTTGTATAAACACCGAACAGTTGGAATATCAGCATAGTTGCTTGGTTGTTTAAACAGACTTGAAGGATGGATGAGTATGACTGGTATACTCGTATGTTGGGTGCAGACAGGTGACTGGGGACGAGTGCAGCATGGACTACTTCCGCGAAAGATCCCTCCAAGAGTGACTCCACCTCTCCACTCTTATCCACCCACAACACATCTCTTAATATTAATGCAACAGGTGCATTCTAACTCTTTATACCTCCAGCCTCCTCTGATTGACTTGCGTAGTTTTACTTTATCTTTGACTAGAATGCCGATTCGCAATACAAAGACGTTTATAAACATTACTACACCTAAACTGCCAGTCATCAACATTGCTTGGAATTGGCCGCCTAAATAATGGCAAATGGTTTTTTTTTCAAATGACATAACATAGTCACTTTTGCATAAAAGCTTTTGTCGTATGTATAATAATAATTTCAAAATATGAAACTGCAAACACACACACACATATATATATATATATATATATATTATTTTTTATATTGATTTATATATTGATTTTTTATATTATATATATTTTTTATTTATTTATTTATTATTTTTTATTTATTTATTAATTATTTTTTATTTTACTTTTTATTTATTATTTTTATTAATTTTAATTTGATTTATCTACTTTTTTATAATTTTTTATAGTTATAATTTTTACTCGTTCCTTTTACGTCTTAATTTGGCTCTTCATTTCCTTCCCTCCCTTCCCCCGCTTGGTGGTAAGTGGTGGGGTACTGGCTGCGGTTTCCGACTTCAGTACCGCCCTGTCTTCCTGCGGGACTCTTCGCTCTTCGCTCTTCGCACCTCCTGATGACGACGATTGTCGAAATATCGATGTGAGTTATGTCTGTGTCTTTCTGTGTGTTTCCTTCGTTTTTTATTTTATTGTAAAAAAGTCCGCTGGACCGTTTCTTTTAATTGTTTATATATATATATATATATATATATATATCCAGTTGGGTTTTTGACTCTGACGAAGACCGCTTGTTATGGTTTTGTTTTCTCATTTCATATTGTGGTTTGATCATTGATTGTTATTTTACGTGTTTACATGAAATATTTTATATATATATATATAAACTAGAATTTAAAAAAGAACACATAGAAAGGAAACCACTGAACTCACTACTATATTTCGATGTCCTCGTCTTCAGGAAAAGAAGTGAATCGCTCCAAAGGCTGATAACGACAATATATATATATGCAGAAAAATCACAACAAATAAACACGTGATGCAATCAATGAAACATAAACAACAATGGAAAAAGGAAAAAAAATAGAAAAAAATGCTCTGAGGCCTTTCAATGTATTTCATCAAAGAGCAAACAGAACTTCTGCTCTTTGATGATATATATATATATATATATATATATGATCAAACCTCAATAACAAATGGGAAAAAAGATTATGATCTTTCAACTGGAACAAGCGGTCTTCGTTGGAGTCAAAAACCCAACTTTGGTTCGGTTTTTGACTTTGACGAAGACTGCTTGTTATGGTTGAAAGATCTTAGTCTTTTTCCGTATTTCTTGTTGTGGTTTGATATTGATTGTTATTTCACGTGTTTATTGTGAAATCTTGTTTTACATATATGTATTATTTTGAAAACAATATCATCAATATATTGTTTTTATATATTGAAGAAGGGAGACCATTCCTGTAATAAAACCTAAATTTAGACTATAATTTCGAAGAATTTTTAGACGAAACATAATTAAGTACACTTCTTACTCATCAATATTTTCTATAATTTTATATATATTTATGTAATTTAGTTATGTTTTTTATTAATAATTAATTTTGCGGTAAAAAAGTTAATGAAATAGTTTCCACTTTTAGAAGTGTAGTAATATTAACTACGGGTTTTGAACACGTAGTGTTTTTTTTAGGTAATTCAACCAAAAGAGTTGTAGCTGACTCTCAATCTTGGTTAATGCCTGAAGAAGAACACTACGTGTTCTAAAGACACTCAATCTTGGTTAATGCCTGAAGAAGAACACTACGTGTTCTAAACGCGTTGTTTATTATTATTAAATTTGTATATGTGGAGACTGTTTGATTAACTTTTTTACCCTAGAATGAGTAAATATCTATTAATAACTGATTTATATAAATATAATTATATATAATATATATAAATAACTGATTGCACTAGCTAAGAATAACAATAAATGTTACCTTTGAGAATGCGTTTATAAGAATAAATGAGAAGGGAAATGTGTATTTTAAGTTGTAGCTATTTTCGCAGTGAAAAGAGCATTGAAAAGTCTGGTGTAAGAGATAACACTGACGGTGCTTAGAAGCGGAGTGACTACGCCTTGACACTGTTGGTCTTGACATCATGACAGGCTTGGTGATACTTCCCGATGAGAAGATGCATTTGGTTGGCTCGGCTACCCCTTGGGTGTTGGTTTAGGGCTCGTGTTCGCGTAGGAGACAGGCTTGAAGGGCCCCAAGGTCTCGACCGGGGGCTGCACATCGATCCTGTTCCTCTCCTTCACGTCGCCCCCTTGCAGCCTTCCGTCACTCTTAACACCCAATCCATAACCCCCTACCAGTCCCACAACACACGTCCCACCACCCACCTTTACCTTCCAACTAAAACAGTTTTTGCATAAAGTAATAAAAAAAAAATTAAGAGTAATTGTTGTAAGCCTGTCAAGCTTTTATCGATATAAATATGTATTTGTTAAAACAGTGGACTTCATGCTAGAGCATTCATAATTTATGTTATTCAATATTCCAAGGGTCCTTATTAAATTAATTTTTTTCATATTGTCTGAAATTTTTGTTATTAAAATTTAATTTTTTCCAAAAAACTTTTATGATTTCAATTTATTGAAATCATCATCATCTAGAACTTAAACCTCAGTTGTAACAATACACAGGAGTCCTAATTCAGGTTGTTGTATGTTTCAATACATAGTTAATTACAAAAATATTGTTAGTTTCAAAGGTTCGTTAAAATCACATTAATAGTTAACCTACCGTCTTAACAGGTAAACTGGAGTAGGAGTCGTTCCATTAGTTTAGAACGTTGTTCAACTTCAAGTGAAACTTATCAGAGTCATTGTGTCATGGGTTTATCTAACTTTAAAAACAAAAATTGGCACGTATTTAATTAATAATATTAAATAAAATTAGCCACCTTAGATATAGGTACCAGTTGTTTTGAAGTTATATAAAGCCACAACTTCAAAATACAACAATACAGTGAGCTGATCAATTCTAGTTGAAGGTCGACAGCGTTTGAGACTGGTGAACAACCACTGTATACGGTATCATTACTGAAGTGCCATTGTCTGCTCCAGAATAGGTCTGCTCCAGAATCGGTCTGCTACATGAAAATTCATTTATTTTTATCTATTTATTTAAGTCGCAATTAGTTCAAATTTATAGAGATAGTCACGAGTTTTTGTTTTCACCTGATACTATGCTTTGAAACCCAACAATCTATTTAAATGTATGACTCTATGTTAGGTTAGGTTCTTGAAGTGGTCCCGTGAGAGAAAACATAGGCCAAACATTGGCTCTTTGTGACACCACACAATGAATATTATGAATTACAAGTCTTAAATTTTGCCTAAATCTAGTGTATTTAGGGTAGCTTTTCTTTAAAGAACGCCTGACCGACGGCTTAACGTCCTCTCAGAGGGACGACGTACTCAGATTGTTTTTCATTTCACGCGAATAGAAATCGACGGCCAGATACATTACTCTTAACGTGATTTAATTTAATTTTAAAAATCGAGAGTAATTTATTTGTTTAAAAAGACATTAGCTTGCTGTTAGGCTTGACCTGGCTTCAATTACAAACTTCTCTAATATCCATTTGAAGGAAGCAAATCTTTTTGTGACTAAGCGAAGTGGGTTTTCCGTAATCAGTGATTGCACGGCAGACGTACTGTCTGATAGCATCAACGATCTCAAACATATGGTACATTCTACAGAATTAACCTCAAGAATAAATAGGGGCCTCAGCAACGCTTGACCTGTTATCCCCTTTACTTTATTATCAGTTCTATTAAAATGTTTGCGTACTATTATAAAAGAACATCTTAAGCATTTAATATTTCTTTTCTATAGCGTGTCAGTTTTTTTTTTTTTTTTTTTGTCACGGTCTTAAACTGTTTCATTCTTCTTGGAACAGAGGAATTGACAAGATTCAAATTCAATTGAAAATATGATCCCTTTATTATTATTATTGATTGAGCGTGATTGTAGCACTACGTCCTAAGAACTATTGTACTTCCCCCCTTCTGTACTAAAGTACCCCAGTTAGCTTCGGCGCCTCCAAGAAGATCAGCACTTTTGCTGGGTCCAAAAAGATGATTCCTTAATTGGTTTTTAATTTTTATCTTTCTTGTACACATCTGTAAGAAAATGGTTATGAACAATAAACATAAAAGAATTTATGAAGCAATCAAATTTTTATTTCACTATTAGTATCAACTGGAAATATTTCATTATTGTCTTAAGGCTGATGTTGAATTTATAGCTATTGTCCCTGAAAATTACTTTCTATTTCTTACTACCAAATCCCTCTTGGTAAATACCAACTTCCTTAGGAATGTAGTTGGTCTGATATGAATCTCAGTGACTTAGTTTTTGGGCGAATGCCGGTGTTCTTTTCTTCAAAACAGTAATGTTCAATGACAGCTATGTTTCAAACATTTCTTTCTCCATCTTGTTTACTATTGTTTGATGCTGAATCAACTTTGGCTGTAATCAAATCTGCTAAGTTTGTTTACCAATATTGCCTCCTTTATTTTTTTTCTCATGAATCATGAAAATTATAATAATAACAACTTTTGCCATTAAAAATTACTCAGGTCAGAAACAGGATAAAATGTGAGAGATTTATTCAGTTTGACACGTCAAAACTTAGTGACTGTCGGTCATTATATATATATATATATATATAATATTGTGTGTGTGTGTGTGTGTGTGTGTGTGTGTGTGTGTGTGTGTGTGTGTGTGTGTGTGTTGATAAAAGTATCGACCGTGCAGTAGAAACAATAATTTTTTTTTATCAGGACTTGGTCAGTTCTTCAGGTTCAAATTACACCCTCGTTGCCAACGTTTCGGTTATTATTTAAAAACCATTTTCATAGACCTACAAAACAGAGGAAATGTAAGAAATAATAACATATAAGACAGATATAAAGATATAAATCTATAAGAAATAATAAATATAAGAATTTATATGTATGTACTAAATATAAGAAACGGTCCATAAAGACTAAAAAACTTTAAATTACACGACACAGAGAAAAAAAATAAAAAGAACACTTACAGAATTCAATATTTAGAACTGTTGTTCGTCATCAGGAGTAGAGTAGAAGAGAGTATGAAGTGAAAGAGATCTCCCCACGTCGAAGAATGCGCGCTCCGTTCTTCGACGTGGGGAGATCTCTCTCATTTCGTCCTTTCTTCTACTCTACTCCTGATGACGAACAACAGTTCGAAATATTGAATTCTGTAAGTGTTCTTTTTATTCTTTTTTCTGTGTCGTGCTTTGTGTAATTTAATGTTTTATACGTATGTATATATATATAATATATACTAAAATAAACTGTGACACATTGAAAGAGACGTAACAAAAGACTCACTTTTTCTATGTGCCACAGTTTATTTTAAGTGCTATCAGTCCTTCTGGATTGCATTTCGTTTTTCGCACACACACACTCTCTCTCTCTCTCTCTCTCACACACACACATATATATATATATATATATGACCACGAAAAGAAATGGGAAAACAAGACTAAAATCTCAACCGTAACAAGCGGTCTTCGTCAGAGTCAAAAACCCAACAGTTGGTATTTTGACTCTAACGAAAACCGCTTGTTACGGTTGAAAGATCTTAGTCTTGTTTTCCCATTTCTTATTGTGGTTTGATCATTGATTGTTATTTCACGTGTTTATGTGAAATCTTTATATATATATATATATATATATATATATCAACAGCAGAGGTTAATGAGGGTTGGTGTACACAACAACACTTACACTTACGCAAGAACTACACACTTTGACTAGCGTTTCGATATGTTTGTATAGCATCATCAGGACTCAGACGACAGAATGTTACGAACATTGGGGTTTTTTATTAAGGTTTTTTATTTGTGCCTTGTATAATCGTGTAATAAAAAACTCCAAATTCGTGAGATTCTGTATTCTGAGCCCTGATGATGCTACACAAAGATATAGAGAAATGTTGGCCTAAGACAGGGTTAGTTTTTTGTCGTTTAAACAAACCTGAATAACATCTGCTGTTTGCTGTTATTCTTGTGATCGCGAAAATATACAATTATTTTTATACATTATGCAGTAAAATCACAATAAATAAACACCTGATGCAATCCATGAAGTTTAAACCACAAGGAAAAAAGAAAACAATAGAAATAAACGTAATCAGGCCTTTCTATTTATGTCATCAGAGAGCAAATGACATAAATTTTATACATTTATACATGCATATGCGGAAATGTCGCAATAAAGCACGTGGCTCTACAGTCTATATAGTCCCTACTGTTTTGCTTCATCTACTTTTTTCTCCATCTTTAATAAAGTTCATTGAAAACGAGCTACATTGAAAGGCCTTTTAACTTTTTCTGTTAAATATTTTTTCATTGATTTTGTGATATAAGCTCTACAACGTATATTCATCAAGTTCTGCTTCAACTCCTAGAGCTGATTTCTTTGGTATTTATATGGAATGTTAAAAGAAAAAATATGGAAACGATATGAAAGCTTAAAAGTCATATTTAAATACAGAGTCCGACTAAATTATTTTGTCTAGAAATAGTTGAGGCGACAGTCTCAGAGAGGAAACTTCTAAATTTTATAAACTCTGACTGCTGTTGATTGAAAAGCCATAGTTTCTTTTTGTTGTTGAGGGCGTTGGGTATGGTGAACTGACGACTGGCCAAAGGGTACGAAATAAATCTTCACTTTTGTAAGTAAACTATGTGTACCCTTTCACAGGATGAGATGCTTGCAGTCAAAGTCTGTTCTATATCAGTAACCTGTTAAAGATCCGTGCTGAAATGATTTCGAGAAGAGGAGAGAGGCAAACCTAGATTCTTTAGGCAGGAATGAGGGCTCACGTGTGAATGATTGTCAAATCAATGGGTCAAGTCGTATTTCTGATGGTCACATAACCTACGCTTCTCCATAGTGTAGCGGTGCCGCATGTGAGTAGCTATGCTCATATGTTTATGTAAGAAAATAAATACCGTATTGACGAACTCTATCTTAGTTAACTATTTGTTAGTGTACTGATTTTCTTGTTACGGATTTGAAGTAACTGCCTCAAAAATCTGTTATAAAATTGTGATATTTATATAATTAAGGAGAAAGCAATATGAAGTTCAATTATAAATGATATCATAAATAGGGAAATGAGTCATGAATACTGCTTAAGTCAGACTCAAGACAGACAGAGAGAAAGTTTAGCGACTGGGACCGGGCGCTGACTTTTTGAAGGAGCTTGTGTGTATTATTTGGCGAAACCTGTTGGCGTTGAAGAGCGGTTGCAGAGAGTGGTCGACTGTTTCGAAAGCAGCTTGTCCCGATTAAGAAAAGCCGAGGGTGCTGGGTGTCGAAGGAAAGTGGGTAGGCCTTGAGCTGGTGTCGGCCCCCACCACCAGAGGCCCCCATTGCCTGCGGTCTGCCCCAAGTGGGTCGTGGACGACGTCGACAGGCGGCTCGCACCAGCTGCTCTCAGCTCTCAAGGTCTTCTCGACCCTGCATGTTCCCTCGGCTTCAGATATACTCGCTGTATTACGCTAAAGTCAAGTCTCCTATAACATATACAAAAGCTCTACAATGTATATACATCAAGTTCTGCTTCATCCTAGAGCTTTAGGAAATGATTTTCACTCTGGTCAATCCTCTTCTGCATTGCAAACAAAAGAAATTTAAAGTGCAGACTCACCATCTATTTTAATCATTACTGTCTTAACTTCATATCATAAAACTTACCAATATTATTAATTCTCATTTCCAGAATTAAGTGAATAATAAATCTTATTTAAAAATGAAATGGTCCATTAGAACAAAATACCAAACGACTACAAGAAAAGAAGACGTAAAAACCACATACAACTCATTTCAACATTTCGACCTCATCATCATCAGGAGAAGAAGAAGAAGAGTTCTTTTCAGCTGGCAAACAGCAACTCCAACAACAGTTGCTATTTTCAGCCGAGCAGAACTCGTCTTCTTCTTTTTTTTCTTTTCCTTATGACGACTAGTTCGAAATATTGTAGTAAGTTATGTTGTTTTTACGTGTTCTCTTTTTGCAACCTTTTAATAAATATTATTATTAATTCAAATAATAGTAATGTTTGATTATGTACTATAGACGCATCATTACTGCAGACTAATCATTAGATTGATTAAATCACCGTCATGTATACTTTCACTCAATCAACATGATCAAATCCCTAGCGCGAGCTCATCAGGCTTCCATTGCAGGCGGAGCGCGTGTCACTCAAGGTGACGTCAGCGAGTCTCAAACACATTAGCCCAGAAAGCCTGCTTTGCAATGACATGCAAAATTATTCAACTTTCAACTATTTTATTAAGTAATGTCGTAAAAATAGTCATTTAGAAATGCGCTAACAATTTCCTAAATTATTTACTCTTTTTTTTTTTGTAAACTAATTATGGTGATTTTCACATTTAAACTGTAATTGTATACTGAATTGTAATTGTAACTGTAAACAAAATCCATACTAAGAAATAAAAGTCTATGAAGTAATTTCAAGCAGGTTGACTCTGGCCAAGCGCTACTTTTTAATCTGCTCTAAACATTTTATCCAATTAGTTAAAAGTCTCAGAGAGAATTTCAAAAAGTATTCCAGCTTGCACTGTTTAATTAAGCTGTTGGAATTCTATGTGGTGAAAGAATTTCACAACGATCGGAACAGTCCTGGGTTTGCAGTAGGTTGGCGTTCATTACTTCTGTCCAAATTTAGAATTCTTAAAATAAGGACTAAGACACAACTCGGATGCCCTATGTCGAGGTTTGATATCCTCTGAACAATCAAATAAGTCTTCATAGACATAAATATTTATTTTTGATTTTTATACTTTCAGATATACTTTATAGTTATAACTCCCTTTATAGTTATCTTAAAGTAGTATTGATTATTTTTCTGGAAAATAATGTGATTTATTTTTATATCTGTTTAATTTTAGTTTAGAATGTAAACGATTTTTAACGCTGTACTTACAATCTTGTATTTGGTTTAATGAATAGAATTGTATTCACGAAGGTAAACATCGTTAAAGGTCCTCTGAGCTTAAGATGTTATGAGTTGTAAAACTCAATCCATATTTTTACTGTCAAAACCTCTATGTCAGTACAGGTTGAACCTCCCTCATCCGGCAATCACCGGACCTTAGACTTGCCGGACCATGGAAAATTCAGAACTATAGCTGGTCCTTAAAACACCCTCTAAATAACTCAAAACAACCTATAGAGTTATTTCTTCGATATCTCTGACACAACTCCTCTATAAAATCTTGCCCTACCAAAGAAAACTAGAAAGCACTAGTAAGAAAGTCGTAAATGCGTAAGCTGCCGTCCACTTAATGAAATATGTCTACAAGAGAATCTACTGCCAATATACACTAGTATATATACAGGGTGTCCCAAAAAAATGTATACACACTTTAAATTATTGTAATTTAGATGTTTATTGTAATTTTTTTTAACCATGTTAACTAATACTACAATAATTTATATTATAACTATAACTTTACATCATAACTATATTCATAGTTGTGATCACCGCCATGTTAACTCATCAGAAATTACAGTGTGCTGTGGATTATAATCAAAAGGATTAATTCAGTGATTTTTTTAACTCTACTGTGGCTGATCTTGTTTACTTGAACCTGCTGCACCTTTTCAAGTACTTTTTCGGTCTTGGTCATCATCAGTAAGAAAATGAGTTAATCTGAAATTTAATTTTTCCACTTAAAACATTTGTACAACCAAATGCGAAACAATTAATTTATCAGCTTCTAAAAGATGGGTACATTTTTTTGTAAACCCTTCGCATTATCGGTAGTATGTAGAACAAAGCGGACTACAGTTTGAGAACAGTTGGTGGCAAAACAATAAAATAATGCTTATTAATTAGTTTACATGGTTAAAAAAAATTACAATAAACATCTAAATTACAATAATTTAAAGAGTGTATACATTTTTTTGGGACACCCTGTATATGCGTTTCACGATGAATCACAAACACAGAAAGACCGTCGCTTCACAAGTGCGCTTGGTGTCCCTATCTCAACTCTCCTGATGACGGTTCAAAAGAAAATTAGAGACAGAAAGTGTGTTTGTTCCTTGGTTCTGTGTTTGTGATTCATCGTGAAACGTTTGTTGTCCTTTTGGATCGTTTTCCTGTTTACAATATTATATATGTATATATATATAATATAATATATATATATATACAGGTTTGATTAAATAATACGCCATATTTACGGTTGATTAGTTTCCTTGTGTATTTCTCAAGGGATCTGAATAATCTTCTTGTACAAACATCTAAATTGACTAGAACATTACCAATGGTTCCCGTCGTAAACCATTGGTAATATTCTATTCAATTTAGATGTTTGTACAAGAAGATTATTCAGATCCCTTGAGAAATACACAAGGAAACTAATCAACCGTAAATATGGCGTATTATTTAATCAAACCTGTATAAATGAAGGACTGCTTCCTAAATATACTAATATATATATATATATATATATATATATAAAGTTCCTTTTTTATTTTTCTCCTTTGCGGCAGCACTGCTTTAGCCCTCACCCAGTGAGTTCTTTAGTTGACTGTCGTCCCTCCGTCAATTCACTTCTTCTCCTGAGGACGACCGCCATTACGGTCGAAATATTGAAAAGTGAGTCTTTTGTTATGTTTCAGTCTATGTGTCACTGTTTATTTTAAGTGTTATATATATATTGGTTGGTAAGATGGCTGCACTGCGTGTCATTGTATCGCGCCAGTTTACATCGGCCAGTGGACGCATTTACGTCTCCGTTCCTTCATTCTTTCTCCTTTTATTTTATTTTCTTTCTTTCTACTCTCCTGAAGACGGCAAGACGCCGAAATAATCGAGATTCGTGAGTGTTCGTCCTTTTTCTTGTGTTCTCTAGCTGTAACTTTAATTATATATTATATATATATATATTTATATATATGATCAAACCACAATAAGAAAATGGGAAAACAAGACGAAGATCTTTCAACCGTAACAAGCGGTCTTCGTCAGAGTCAAAAACCCAACTGATAGTTGTAACGCTTGTTATGTTCTTTCCGATATAAGCGGGTGATATTTTACCATTCTCTAATTAGTAACGAGAAAGTCTATTGTGACTTGAGAGCGAGCACAGGTACATTCAGATTTTGTAATATTACAAATCAATTATGATTACAAGTAAAAATGTTGCCGGATTACATGATTAAGCAGGTTCAGTGCTTACTGCAGTGCTTACTGATTTATCCTGCTCTGGTTTTCTGACAAAAGAAGTGCTAATTTCCATGCACTAGGTATTCTATGTGCAGGAAGATGTTAAGAGTTGGCTGCAAGTCTTCTGGCCGGCTAGTGCGCGGACTGGCTGCCAGAACTCGCAGAGCTGCACTGTGTCCCAGCCGTATCGTTGGCCTTGTCACGTGTCCTCATTCCCTGCCAACGCTTCTCACCAGAACATCACTTCAAACTGACTAGCAATCCTTCATTTGATGAGATTTCACCCTTCTTACTTTGTCATTTCTACTAACTTCTTTAATTTATCCTATCAATAAATCAAAGAGTAAATTTCATAAATAGTAAAAGTTTCCATTAAATATAATAGATATATCCGTATTACTCACTATCAAAAAAAAAAAGCTAATGAAATCAAATTATCAAAATTTATTGAAATGTTCATGACTTTATCTTGATACTGAATGTTCAATAATAAAATATTAACTATTTCAAAACATGAAGCAGTCCATTAGGACAACATATCAAAACATTATAAGAAAAGAACACATAGAAACAACATACAACTGAATATTTCGACCTCGTCTTCATCAGGAGAAGGAGACAAACAGCAACTCAGAACTGTTACTGGCTTTGCCAGCAGAGAAGAACTCATCTTCCTCTTCTACTTTTATAGATAATAGATAAAAATCAGTCATGAAATCAATCAAATTGTTAACATTTAATTGAAATATTAATGATTTCAACAACAACAGCTGGTCTGATAACACTTCCTGATCAGTGTTCAAAAATAAGTGATTTTAGGGGTTAGTATATATTTCTCAATATACTTTGGTCGAAATGTTGAAGTAAGTTGTGTGTTGTTTCTACGTGTTTTTTTCTTGTAATCCTTTGATATGTTGGTCCTAACGGACTGTTTCATATTTTGAAATAATAAATATTTTATTATTGAACATTCAGTAATGTAATATTAACTATTTGCAATATAGACTTATTCTATTTTTTTTTACGTAAGATGTGATGTGTCGTATGAAATGTTATATGTGCTGTTGTTATTGGCACCATTCATTGCAGCCCGCTCAGGTCCACAGAGAGCTTGCTGCCTAGATAGGCTCACAGCTCTTCTTCGTCTAGTAGTAGTGCACTTCGTTATAATATTCTATTTAATCACATAGAAAAAGCAATACAAAGTTTTTCTTTCTCTGTTCATCTATTCCGCTGAGTGTTGTAGCATTGGGGGGGGGGGGGGGGGGGGGCATGGTGCAGCATTTTAAGGGGATAAAAATAAAAAAAAATTAAAAAAAATAAAAACAACAAAAAACATCAGAAATTTTATACCAAAATGAGTTTTTCAAGTCGGAATTGTTTTTATGTTTTATTTGTGTACTACTGTTTTTAAACAGATT
This sequence comes from Hermatobates lingyangjiaoensis, assembly GCA_026182355.1. Taxonomy (NCBI): domain Eukaryota; kingdom Metazoa; phylum Arthropoda; class Insecta; order Hemiptera; family Hermatobatidae; genus Hermatobates; species Hermatobates lingyangjiaoensis. The sequence continues at coordinate 1,097,164 of JAPFBL010000016.1, forward strand.
TTCAACTGTAATATTTGCAAATTAAAAAATAAAATTTTAAATTTTTTCAAAACTATTTTTTTAATGGGGTTGAAAATTTAATATATTTATTTGCGTAGCCAGTTAATTTCATTTAAGATTTCTTTTATGATTTGAATTATACTTTTTTGTTTTGAAAAATCTTTGGTTTTCTTTGATGACGACTATATATGTAAACGAGTACTGTAATAACATGTAACTTTGGGACTAATAACAGTAATTTAAAATTAGATCCTTTTTTTTAACATCTTTATTAGCAAATATACAACTACGCATATTCTGCGTAACGTGCATATGTAGTAATAGATTACGCAATAACATCGATGCACATGAGCAAAGAATGGAACCCATTGCTTCAACTTTTCACTTTGTTAAAATAATCAATCTTTGATTATACCTAATCAAGATCCTTGATTGTAATTCCATGAAAATAAATATTTTGAGGACTTTCTGGAATTTTGAATGTTAACAGATTATCCGTAGGATAATCTTACAACCGCCTCGGGAGGCAAAAATAGTTGCTATGCCACTGTGATTCTGCTGAGAAGACCGTGGGTACCAAGTGTTTGAAACACAATGGGGTCTTTGAAAACAAAAACTTGTTTCATCCTGTATTGATGTGTTTGACTTGCTTAATATGATATATTGGGAGAAAAGCTGCAGGTCCTATGGGAAAGGCCTGCTAGTGCACCGCACTGGTATCTCTCACCCGAGTCACCTTATCTTTACCAGGCTTGCCTTATCGAGGTTTGCGCAATCTTGGCGTAGCTATGTTTACCCATTACTTGATGATATGATCCTCTTGATAAACGACAAGTCAACTCATAGTTTAAGAATAAGAAATCATGCTGAATGATTTTAAACTAGACTGAAAAATAACACACATATATGGCCAGGTTAGCACAGTGGTGAACGTGCTTGCCTTTGGGCTGATAGTCCGTGGTTCGATTCCCGGCTGGCCCTTGATTTATTCCTAGACGTCCGAAGGAGTCTAGGATGTTAAGCCGTCGGTCCCGAGACTGTACCATGTCAGGTACTTGTTAAAGATCCCTACTCGAAATACACTTGACTTAGGCAAAATATAGGACTCCCAATGTAGAATCGTATAATCACTGAACAAAAATCTGGAAAACGGCTGACGTTATCACCCGCTAGAGGATCGGTTTAAACAATAAAAAAAAAATTAACACTCATATAAGTTTAAATTCAATAAAAATACCAAGTTATTTACTGTACTTAGCAACAAATCTTAATATGTCTTCAGTTACTTGAACAAGAAAGTTCCAAAAATTGTTTTCTAATAACTAAACAAACCACCCACCTTGAATGGTCATGTTTCAGCAGAAACTTCAGATAACCCAAATATAAATGCATTGCTATGGATGGTGTAAAATCTTCCTTAAGTAGTTGTAAGTGACTTTGGGTTTTTTTCATTTTCTTCTTCATTTTTTGACTTACTTGAATTTTATGTACAATTTTGTTTAACCATTATGTTAACATAACTTAACAAGATTTCACAATAAAACCGGGTAGATAACCTAGTAAAAACTAAAGCATTAATATCGAATGGAGTGGCAGAGTTTATATTTCGTATATATACAGCATACGCAGAAGAGGTATTTTGAGTTACTTCGCAGCAGTGGCTTTAAAAATACGTATTGTGATTCTTTCAACTACTGGGTTTTAATTCATGACTTGTACAATCTGTTACAGTGTGGTATTTACTCATATTGGGGACTTTCAATAATTACGTCTCTTCACTTGAAGAAGAATACTAAGTGTTCGAAATGCGCTGTTAGTGTTGATAATAACCTTTATTTTTCTTCTTCGTTTTGGTGTACCTAGAGTTGCCCCACATTTCTTTCCGATATTAGTTCTAATCCGTGTTATTTTGATTATTGTTCATAATATATATATATATATATATATATATGATCAAACCACAATAAGAAATGGGAAAACAAGACTAAGATCTTTCAACCGTAACAAGCGGTCTTCGTCAGAGTCAAAAACTTAACTGATCAGTTGTATCGCTCGTTACGTTCTTTCCGATATAAGCAGGTGATATTTTCTAATGATATTCTCTAATTAGTAACGAGAAAGTCTTTTCCCTGTATATAAAGTTTGCTTAATGCAATGATCGTGTGTCTTCAGAGTCTAAATAGAGAAGCTAAGGGTCTAAATGCTGCGCTGGTGTCTTCAGTGTGGGGAAGCATGGAGCCTGCGGGTTCTCATGACCTGTGCAAACCTTGAGCGGAAACACGACCAGTGCCAAGTCGGCAACACTGCTCTCTCGTCTCCCATGATCCCACACACCATGATAATACAGCGTTGGGGCCAGCTGCCTTCCATAGAAGGCCACACTGCAGCGCTCAAGCCGTCCACTCGGAGTCCCACGTCCATATCCCTCAGTGCCTCTTCAAGTCAACCACACCAAGTCTAGACCAGGGGTTTTCATCCTTGCTTGGACCATGTACCCCATTACTCACAATGTCAGTCACCCACTCCTCTTCATTCCAAGATAGCCTTTTCCAAAGTTGCATTCTACAAAATATGCAAACATTACCAACAAATATTTGTTCTTTACTGATATACTATATATATATATATATATATATCAATGATCAAACCACAATAGGAAATGGGAAAACAAGACTAAGATCTTTCAACCGTAAGAAGCGGTCTTCGTCAGAGACGAAGATCTCTGACGAAGACCGCTTCTTACGGTTGAAAGATCTTAGTCTTGTTTTCCCATTTCCTATTGTGGTTTGATCATTGATTGTTATTTCACGTGTTTATGTATTTATATATTTATGTATTTAAATTATATATATATATCTTTTCTTGGGTTACTTGAAGTTGCGTCTACAACGTGCTTGGTCTCCCTTTCTCTTTTCTCCTTAAGACGAATTACCCGAAAATTTGAGTCTTGACTCAAGAAATACCGTCACAACATGGAGGAATGGACATTAGGTAACTCAAGGGTAATTTTATCATCTCCGGCTTGTGTCACTCGATGGGTCTGCAGATTTAACTGCATCCATGAACTGTGCTGAGTCATGCCTGCTCAACTTATGTGTCTACTCTCTAATGTGTTTTTGAAAATGCGATTGTATAAGACCCTTTCATACAATCATTCTTGCGATGATTTATTAAACTCCTTTTACAGAAATGGTGTTGCTGTGAACTTCCTTCTTTTCTTACAGCATCTCACTATCATCAGTTTAAAAGCACACCTTCTAAGCGTTTCAAACTTCTCTTGTAATTAAAACTATTTGGTGACGTCGAATGACAATCGTCTCTAGATTGCTCAGAACAAGTGTGTACGGCTTATAACCGGTGCTTCTTTTCCCGCTAGAAATGTGGATATCCAACGTAACATAAGAACAGAGTCAATCGAAAATTACATCAGACTTCTAACTACAAATGAAGATAAGAAAGTTCTCTCCCACCCTTGCCTGCTAGTAAGAGCGCTCCTACTCAGCACTCCCTGAAAACTTACATTTTTTTTCTAATTTTAATTTGAGACTACGCATCTCGAAAAATACTTATCCCAAATATGATAAGTACTAACTAACTAGCTTTCTCTACAGTCCTTTACAATTAGCCCTGCAGAATTGGACAAACAAGTAAAAAGCCTCAACTAGCCTGGAACTGCGTGACTCCAGCCCTGCAGTGTTACCTTTTTGATTGTAACACTAGTCTGATTTACAATTAATCTCATCAGTATACTACAGTTGTTTTAGTTACGCTAGTTTCATTATTTGTGTATAAATATCCTACATTATGGTTTTGTGTAATTAACACACTACAGATCTATATTTCAACCATATATGTGCTACACTATCAACGTTCAAACCACAATAAGAAATGAGAAAAAGACTAAGATCTTTCAACAGTGGTTTTCGTCAGAGTAATCGTCAAAGTGTTTATTGTGAAATCTTTGTATGTACTACACTATCAACGTTCAAACCACAATAAGAAATGAGAAAAAGACTAAGATCTTTCAACAGTGGTCTTCGTCAGAGTAATCGTCAGAGTGTTTATTGTGAAATCTTTGTATGTACTACACTATATATTTCACATTTGTGAGTTCCATAGCTTTATATCCAGCACTAGTGTAACAATGTTTTTATCCTTCATTAACTTGAGATATATCAATTTTATTTATTTTTTTTAAATAAATTAATTTCTTCTTGTGTAAGCTAATGTAGAAAAGCCTGGAGTCAACGGTTTAGAATTAGTTGTCTATTCCAATCAATCATGGCTACTTTCTTCGTTATTTATAGCCTAGTAGATAGTGTCTTTATCACCAAAGAAGAGATGAGAAATTAATTATTCTATTTAAATAATTTTTTTTATTAAAAATAAAAAAATAGACCTGAGAATGTCAACGTTTAAAGAATGTATGCAATGTTGGTTGTAAGGATATCTCAAGATGTTACACTCGAAATGGTAAATCTAAAATGCAGAATTTTTTATGTGAAAAATATAGTTAAAAGGAATTCTCGTGAAAGGTATTTGGTCAATTCATGCATAGAAAGGAAAAATATATGAAAGTAATGCGACAAAAGAATATACTTATATTTAAAGTATTTATAGGAATAAACTTATAAAAAAAAAGGGATATGTAAGGAATATAAATAAAAGGGAATATTAATTAAAGTAATACAATGAATGAAATGTAGGTGCGATGTGAGTAATATACATGGAAGGATTCGACGAAAGGAATGTAGATAAAAGAAATGTTGATGAAACAGTTATTTTGGGGAATTTAAAAAAATGACGTCTCCACACAAAGAAAGTTTAATATGAAAACTAACAAAGCGTCTCTAACACTTAGTGTTCTTTTCAGGTTTACGCCTAAGAAATATACATATTTTTTTATAACACTATACAAACAGTTTTTTTTACAATAGGGAAGTGGTTTGTGGTTTGATCATTGATATTTTTTTTATATATAATAGTTCTTTAAAAAGAAACTTAGTGTTCGAAACTCGTTTTTAGTTTTCGTATTAAACTTTTTTTTTGTGGAGGCATAATTTTTTGAAATTTTGCAATTTTAGTAAATGGCTCACTGTAACAGATTGCACAAGTCATAAAAGAGTTGTAGATGAGAGAAAAGCGATGGAAGAAGCTAGATGACAAGATGTAGATAAACGGAATATCATGCGAGGAAATCGATGGAAGTCATAATAAATGAAGTCGGAAGTGGCTGTTGCAATATTTCGTTTAATTCCATATTATGATTGATTTATTCTGTAAGGTTAATTAGAATTTGGCAAGTTCTTTACTAGTTTCAAGCACTAATAATCATAAGGATATGATGATAGTTATCCAAATGGTTTGAGCTGCAGAAATGACGAGTCGAGGTTGGCTCTAGTGGGGAAGAGGTTGTGTCTTTATGATGTAAGACTGGCACCACGGTCTTCTCAGGGTCTTAACAATAACCTGTGCGTGCTGCCTAAGCGAAGTGACTATCTAAGCAAGGCAACGCAACCTCGGATTTCACCTCTGCCAAGCAAAAGCGATGAATCTGTCGGCTGTACTTCAATTAGATGATGCACTCCTTCAAGGCCTTGCTAGAGAGTCACAATCCAAATCTGTGCTCTGAAAGACTAGCCCCCCCCCCCTCTCCTGAACTCCAAAGGATGACCGAATCAAGCTGCGCAGCAGAGTCAGCTGCTTCGGAGATTACAGTCGGGGTCAGCCAAACCGTATTATCTCAAAATGTGACCATGCATACCTGCAGCAACCAATACATTTAAGTAACTTTTATACAAAACTAGCTGATCTACCCAGCTTTACTCGGGAAACAATTTAATTACAACTCTAATAATAAATTACATATAACGAAAACAATTTAAATTTTCCATAGTTCCGTTACACTTAACTTTTTTGAGATAAACGAAATTATTAAAGAATTAAAATTATAGATTACGCAAAAAAGATATAATCTAACCCTGATTATAAATTGCACACATTGTCTAATACAATTGGTAGTTGATAGTTTAGATTAAACAAATAATAAAAAGAATATTTTTTGCCGAACAATACATCAAGAAATGTTGAAAGAAGTCTTAGCTCATTAAATGTGATATGTCTTATCTGTTAAATATCATGACACAAATTTTAAACCCACAAATCGTTTCAGTTAGGAGCCATTTAGTTAAAGGGGCTAAGGCATATCACATTACATTTCATTCAATAATTTCAATTTGAAGACTTCACACAGTTTTAAATGTTTAATTAAAATTATATCAGTAAACAAAATTGTCTTTTATTAGATATCAACGTTACTCGTATATATAATAACTAAAGAAGCCTTACATCCATTAAACTTAAACAAAATACTTTAAATATTCTTTTAACATTAGAATTAATGGTTCAAATGCTATCATTATTATTCGTAATACTATCATAAAGTTAATAAGTTATTATTTAATGCATAACTTTCTTTAATGCTTAAAGCAAGTTAAACCAATTAGATATGAAAAGTTAATTGTAAACTATTGATAATACCTAAAGCTTTGTTAAAGTTAATAAGAAACCCATATAAAATTACGATAATTGTCTTTTATATCAATCTGAAAACAATAATAAAATGTCTGGTACCTGGTTATTTCCAATTGAACAAAGCATGTGGAAATATTATCATAAAGAATAACCTTCCTGCGGCTGCTATAACCAATTAAAGTCAAAATGTAAACAAACAGGTAATACAGCAAACCTTATCTATTATTATCCGAGGCTGTACAATGTCAGTACTCGTTTAAAGATCCTACTCCCTACTATATCTAAATTACGATTTGTATGTTGTTATGAGTCAAACATAGACTCACTCATGTTGTAGAATCATATCTTCATTGTAGTGGTATCACAATAGGTGCATATGCTTGGCCTACGTGTGAAATTCCCTTGTGGTCTGCACTGCAACCTAACTTCGTGTGTTTTACTATTTTATTATATTATTTGAGATATACCTGAACCACAATCAGATTTTTAAAAAAAAACTTTATATACACCTTCCGGGATATAACCTAATATTATGTTTTCCTATTTTTCACTGACGAGATTGGTTGTATGGTTTTTTGAATCTATCGAGTACAAACAAACAGACAGACATTGATTTTTATATATATATAGAGACTAGACAATTCATGACTCCTTCTATCACTCAGTGTTAAGAAATTATAGCGAGAGTTAATCAAATACACTCACTGAGTGTGATTGACGGGAATAATAACTGTTTTACTGTTTTTTGTTATTAAGTCATGAAAACAAAGATTTACGGCCCCAAGCTTTTGATATGGTATTCTTAACTTTATTCGAGATATATACACAGTAAGTATATTCAGTAAAACAATAAATAATTTAAAAGTGAAAAATTTCATTTATTTTATTACATAAATAAATAAAACATCAATTCAAGTTATATATATTCAAACCTGTAAATGAAACATTCCATTTCAATATATCTCTGTTTCCCTTCACGGTGGTGATGAGCTTGACACATTCACGGGCATGTGAGCTTCACCATAATGGAATAATACCTATTCATGTTTTTTTAAAACTCTAGCTACTTTAACCAAGGCTTTTCTAATTCCACTGTTGCGTAAAGATATAACCGAATTCTTCGATTAAGTAAAATATTAATGAAAGGAATGTGTTTTTAACAATCGTATTTAAAGTGACATTTGTGTTCATGTTTGTATTCCTAAAATTACTCATTTCAAACCTCTAATGTAATAGTTTATTATATTTACTTTCGGAATGTCATACATCTGTTTATTGCTTAAGTTCCAAATACGATTGTTAATATAAAATGTTGGCTTTGAAAGTTTGATTTGAACCTGGAAATAACTGACCGATTCCTGATAAATAAAATTTGTTTTATATATATTATGACAAGAATTAACACTAAATACGTGAACTAAATAAAACATCGTCTAAACAACAATAACATTTCCAAAAATGGGACTGAGATCTTTTGTAAAAAAAATGGTCAGGTTTATTCTATAACATAAATAGATTTTACATCTGGAGTCTTTAATTTTACTTGAGTTGAGAGAATTTATTTTTAATTCTTCTTTAATTTTAATGTCATTATTTGTAAATTAATATATTACTCACTGTTCTGTTTAAAATTTATTTGAATAATTCGTCATAAACTGGAATTAACAGTTATTCCAATTTTCACCTGTGTGCAAATATTTAAACAAGAACATGAGAGTTTTAAAAATGTATAGATTTTATACACTTTACCATATTATAGCAGATCGAGTTTACGCATACAAGTCATCTGGCAAAAGCTTTCGATACGAGCTTTCATATCTTTGAATACGAGTCAATATTCAAAATTAATTAAGTTAACCAAGTAAAAAAAAACTTTACCATTAAAACTTCTTGAAAAGAGGCTTTACAAGGTTCACAACATTGGTTGTATATTAGGTAAAATTTTGTTTTCTTTATATAACTTCAAAAAAATTTTATATTTTTTGTCTTAATATTGTAGACGCTCCTGATGGTGGAACTAAGTGTTTGACACGCGTCGTAAAATAAATTCCTCTTTGTGAAGACGTAATATATTTACTCACACAATAACTGCTTGTACAGTTCTTACCTAAAACAAGTTATTCAGTACCATTCCTAAAATAACAAGAAATATAAATATAATTCATTTAAAATTATAAAGTTTGAAATAAGGGAAAGAGAAATATGATTTCCTCTTGGAAAATATAAAAATGAAAAAAGTATATTAGACTCATACTAAGATTTAGAGCTGGTATTTCAAAAACATGAATGAAATATGGTTCAAATGTATACGGGCGTGAATCAGTACACTGGACGACAATTCCATATATGTACGTATTCTCATGGTTATTTTATAATATAATATAATTGTAGCTTCGTCTTTGTTGTCATAGTTGTAATTATTTTTCTCAGTTATATATGTAGCTCATTTGAGAGTTCAAATGACAAGATGAAATAGTCTTAGTCACACGAGGCTGTTTCCCTTTGCGGAGGTGATGGCAGCATGTGAGCTTCATAATAATGGAATAACACCCATTCATGTTTTTTTTTAAACTTTAACCAAGGCTTTTCTTATTGAACTGTTTGCGTAAAGATATAACTGAATTCTTTGATTCAGTAAAATTGCTGAAACACTCGGAAGTAGATGGCATGAAAGCGGGACCCAGCTGGAGTAACTTATGCCATAAGCCTTAAATTAAGTGGAATATAATGTTACCAGAAATGAAATGTTTATCGAACCCCACAAGGACATAAGTAAATCAATTTCCGAGGATAATAAAAAAAAAACATTTTCCATTTGAAAAAGTGTACTCAGTCCATACAGAATATGCACTGAGGGTCTTGTTTCATATTGCCTCAGGGAGGTTATATGGAGGTTTATTTTAAATGAAAGATAAGAGGAAGTGATCCCAAGGGGAAGAAATGTATTATATTTCTTGGAAATGAGAAGCCCCGAGGGCGTAGGGACAGGACTGCACACGAGATGTGTAAGAGGGGAGGGGTGTTACGCCCGACAGCTCTTCTTAGCTTCTTGTTAGCTTCCTACTCTCGTCAAACATTAATAAGTGGCCGATATTTTAGTCACTAAGGTTGAAAACTTCAACATAATCAGAAAAATGTAATTCCTAATGTGCATATCTCAGTATTAATATATTTAGATTCTAAACATGAAATAGTCCACTAAAGGAAACGTATACGTAGAAACAACACGTAATATTTCGACTTCGTCGTCATCAGGGAAAAAGATGATGCGTTCTACTCAGCTACTAAACAGCAACGGTAACTAGGGTTGCTGTTTTCTGTTCAGAGACGAGCAGAACTCATCTTCTTCTACTCCTTATGACTATAAGGTCGAAATATTGAAGTGAGTTGTGTGTTGTTTTTAAGTGTTATTTCTTGTATTCGTTTAATATTTAGATTCTATAACTCTTAACTGTAACTGGTGTTACTCGTTAATAGTAACTGATGTTACTCGTTAATAGTGAAAACATAGAGCCAAAACAACATTTACAAGACGTTTTTTACTTATTCTAACTTCTCAGAGGCTTGATACAACACTCCAACCTGAACATATTTCGCATTGTCTATATATAGACCCGCTGTCTATTGAAAATTGTTTTTTCTCTTTTTTTCGAGTTACTCAAGAGGTTAGTCTTTTTAGTTTAATAACTAAAAGTCTTTAGTAAACAAGCCCCTTAGTGAGGGCGGTTGTGTTGACCGCCCACACATTCCACTGGGTTGTACATCGGTGGAGTTCAGTGCAGTTGATTGGTACACTACAGAGTCAATTCATAAGGGGTACTTTAAAGAATGCCTCCACACACTTATAAGTTTTATGTGTGTAAAACGTAGAGCTCTTTCCATGTTATATTACGCTGCTGTAACTGCAATGTTTTTGCTTCCACCAGTGTGTTTTTCACACAGCAGGCCTTGATTAACTCGGCCGCCATCACTGTCACACGTTACCAATAACTGCAAGATTTACTTTACTGAAGCTGTAAGTCGCAGTTTCAGTTCAAAATGGAAACATTTACTTGAACTTCCAAGCCAATTTCTGTATAACTATTCGGAATCCAATGTAGAACTTTTTAAAACTAAGCATTAAACTTACTAACAGTGATAGTCGTAACATCAAGAAGACTATCTTTATGAATATAGTAGAAAAATAGAAGTTTACATTACTTGTGGCGTCATTTTCAATAATATATATATGTATATATATAAAAAGATTTCACATAAACACGTGAAATAACAATCTATGATCAAACCACAATAAGAAAATGGGAAAACAAGACTAAGATCTTTCAACCGTAACAAGCGGTATTCGTCAGAGTCAAAAACCCCTGGGTTTTTTGGCAATCTGAGTCTAGATTGCCTAGATTTCATTCGTCATCCTATCTGTTTTTAAAGTATGTTAATATATTTACACTTCAACATTGAAAAATGATTCGACATTGTACAAATAAAAGTTCTTAAAGAAAAATTAAGAAAAACTAATTAGAAGGCAGATATTTAGAGTCGTTTACTTGACTACAGTCATCAGGAGAGAGGAAAGGTGAAGACCAGGTACAACGTCATTACGACGGGTAGAAACTAATCTGGGAAATATCGTAGTTTGCTTATAATATCAACAAAACTGATAAGGACCCTATTAGTGCATATGAAGACGGAACTCCAATATTCTTTCAGTACAGTCAATCATGCTGTTACTGTTATTTTTTTTTTTTGTAAAAACCGAGCCTCTCGTGGGTTTAAACCAGTGGTTCTCAACGTGGTCCACATGGACCCCCAGGGGTCTACAGAGGATTACTGGGGGTCCATGAGGGAAGTAGTATTCTGAAGGTCCATGACACGTGGTTAGAGCTCTATGTTAAGTCTATATGAATTCATCAGCAAACCAAAAATAAATCAAAGCGTAGTAAGCTTTGGCCGTACAATATTCACACATCATTAAAATATAAGGCCCAATATCCTCGTCAGTTTGTTAAAATGTTCCAATGTTTTAAAATTTTCTATTGCACTTCTCTTTATGGTACATTCAAAATTGATTCTGTTACAATTTATTTCAGGGTACTTTATAAAATGTTAATAAAGAAATATTTTGTTATTGTTTTAAAAACATTTTTGTATTTCGGCATGCGTTGTAGATGAAATGAAATTATTTCATAAATAACGATATTCATTTACCTAAAAACAAATATTTCTTTATAAATTCGTATAATTATGTTTTTTAAATATCCGGGGGGAGTAGGGGTCCACAAGTAGCTTTTAGGGGGTCCACAAGTAGCTTTTAGGGGTCCACAAGCAAAGAAAGGTTGAGAACCCCTGGTTTATTCCTTAGCCCTTACGGTCGTGATATTACTTAAATAGGTAACACTGAACGATCTAAACTACAGCAAGGTATATGACTATATTAACAGTAAAAACTATGGTTTAAGGTAAGTTAGACCAAAACTTTATTAGTTAAAACGTAATAAATGATTTGCTTTAGTTTTGAATTGAATTGTCAAAGTGAAGACGTTTTGGGCTAAAGCTGAAGATGGTTGGTGGGAGAAGCGGCAGACGAAGGCAGGCTCTCTGTCGGAGAGTAATGGAGGTCCCAGGACGTCAAAGCACAAGAGCTCCTTTCTCCTCCACTCCGTCGCAATTTTCTGGTTGACGACGCAGCTCGGCTATTTTCGCCTGGCTTTCTCACTTGAGTTGACCTTGGACCTTGCCTTAAGACGGTCTTATTCAATATGCAAGTATTGACCCAACCTTTGCACCACGTGTTTCTAACAAACCTTTTCCCTTTACAAACAACCTTTTAGTTTTCCATCTGATAGAGTTTTCTGTCAAAACAATTACTTTTCAATATTTAAAGACGATCAGCTAATGTTTTTTTATTCTTCTCTGGAATTAGTAAGTTTGTGTTCAAAATTAGATATTTTATTGTAAAGTTCGTTTGTTCGACTTATACATTAGAATAGTTCTCAGATTTATTGAGTTCAGATTTATGTTCGTCACAGTGATATGCCTGACAACAAATGCAAATCCTAAATCTGAATTAAACGAATTATGAAATGTTAAAAGGACTTATATCCGAATACATAAAAAGGGAAGCCAAAACTATAATCTTCGTGAGGAGTGGGATGAGAATGCAGGAGTACATCACAACACTAGGAATGTTGTTTATGAGTAACAATGAGTGTAAACACATACAGGACATAATGAACTAACACAGACAATGTATACATAACAGTACAGTGTGAATACGCACAGGATACAGTGGACCAACGCAATCAAACCGTCCACATAATAGTACAGTGTGAGTACATTAGGAACACAGTGGACCAACACAGACGCAACGTCCACATAACAGTCCAGTGTGAATACGTACAGGATATAGTGGACCAACACAATCACAACGTCTACATAATAGTACAGTGTGAGTACATTAAGAACACAGTGGACCAACACAGACATAACGTCCTCGTAATGGTCCAGTGTGAATACATACAGAACACAGTGGACCAACACAAACAAAACGTCCACTTCATATGTAATTACAGAAGAACTTTTGTAATTCAACTCAAAACTACAAATAAAAAAATATTAATTTACAAAAACAGTTTTTACTTGATACTATGAAACGAACAAATCCATGTATGGTAAAAATGTTTTATTTTTTATATAATTTTTTTTAAAATTTAAAGCAATCAAATTACATCATATAGGTTTTTTGGCAAACGTCATAATATATATTTATTGATTTAATATATTATATATGAGAGTTGGCAGGACTCTATCACTAAAGTACTTGGACAATACACCCTCAGAGGTTTGCTCTCCAAAGAATCCCAGTATAAAAGCTTTCATTAAGCAACGCTAAAATTTGATTAAGATTGACAGTCTATGAGTTTACATTTAACACAATAATAATTTTAACGTTCAAAAGTTTTATTTCTCTAGTAAGCAATTTTGTAAAGCTCGTTTAAAATTAATAAAGTTTTTAGTAATATCATACTGACCTTTGAGTTGTTAAATTATATTTTAGAATGGGTTATAGAAGATGTTATTGCATGTACTTGATGATGTATTTCATCTAAGCATGTTTTGTTGCTGCCACTGAATATTACCTTCTTAGTGAGACCGTAATTGTGAACTATGTTAACAGTGCCAAGTTACACCAAGCGACACAATGAACAATATCCAATACATATTCATGCGGCTCATTCTACGCGTTCTGTCAGATGGTCAAAGAGTCGACGCTAATCCGCAGATGCTCCCATGCTACTTGACAAACAGGCACCTTCTTTACTGCACTTTGCATACTCATATATCCAGTTTTAACATTCTCAAAAAAAAAAAAACAAAAAAAAACTGTGGGTTATTTCCCTGACTTGTTCAAAACAATAGAATGAGAAACGCTAATCTAACATATGTTCACTATATAATCGCAAAGACGATCCAAACTGGACACAATACCAGTTCAAAATAGAAGAAGAGTAGCACGCAAATTAAAGAACTGCGGTTCAAAATATTCATCCCAGTAGGTTTTATTGTTCTTTTTTGTTTTTTTTTTTTTCAGTTACTTATTTGTCTGGTTTGGACAGTTTCTTTAGTACGTATGGGTGAGCCACATTACCTGTTGATTCTATAATGGGAGTCCTATATTTCGCCTGACTCAAGTGCATTTAGAGTAGGGATCTTTTAATCTGTACCTGACATCGTACAGGCTCGAGACTGACGGTTTAAAATCCTCTCCGAGAGACAACGTGTTTAGATTTATTCACCTCGTGAATAAATCAAGGACTAGATGTGTATCGAACCCCGGACCTACCAATTCAGAAGAAAATACGTTAACCACTGAGTGAACCTGGACCCCTTGTTAATTACTAAAGTGGCAGATGAATAGGATAATAGAAACAATATTTTCTTCTACTGAAGACAATGAGTATGCATCTTCATGACATGAACTCAACAAAATGAAGAAAATAAAGTCGACTGAAATAAATAGCTTGCCAGTACATAATGTTATATCTTTCATAGATTTTCAGAATAACATAATTTAAAGAATTATTTGATCAAGGTTAACTTAAAGAGGCACACACTGTGTTTAAAAGTTTCTTTTCACAAAAACTTTGTTATGTGGAAACTTTTTTCCCTTGTTAATAAATATTTCAATGTTAAATACTTATAGTGTAAACAAAATGTTGAACAGTATTCTAGATATTTAAGCATATGAACTTAAAATCTCAAATTTACGGAAGTAACGGATGATAAGTAAATTTTTAGATACTATGTGAAACACTTGTGATGTAACGTTAATGAAATGGTGATTGATACATTGTTATACAGTATATTAAGCAACTCAAGTGGCTTTTTATAACTTCAGTTAATGAAATAACTCTCGAATATATGTTGAGACACCAGAACTAACAAACTTGTTTGTTTTATTCATTCAGTGGTAATAAAGTCGAATAATTGTTTGTCCACTTGTTGCGGCAGGGCAGCAAATTGAATATCCAAAAGGGATGAACATAAGACAAAGTTGTGACCTGCGAGACAACACTGTGTCTTTTTTCTGAAGAATTATAGCAATCGTAACTCTGACCGACCAGTTTATTGACAATATAAAAGCCTTCTTTCTGGATTTTTCTTCCATAAATTTCGTTATATAGACTGGATTGTTTGAGAGTTGGATATCTTTCGTTTTCCTTGATTCAAGATCATATATTCTGCGAAAACCCTTCTGTATAAGAGTAATAATGTTTAATTAATATATAAATATATTAATATAAAACTTGGTAAATATACAGGGTGCGTAACGCCCTTTGTTTTAGGAAAACAAAATTAGAACTTTATTCTTTTACACATGAATGTTTTCCAAAGTAAACATTAATTTAAGACATCAACAAAAATAAAATAATCGTTTTTGTTATTAAAATTGTTAAATAAAAATTTAACCAAAAAATCAACCAAATTAAACAAAAAAAATCTGGAGTGGTCTACACTCAACTTTACTATAAGTAAACATAATATCATACTTCTTGGATATATAATATGTAATGTCCCATTTAGGTATAATATAAATATCTAAATGGGAGATGTTTATTAGTCTTTCATTCGTGGAGGTACTGCAGATAGTGATTGATCCAATTATCAATATATATATATATATATATATATATATATATATATATATATATTGGTTTCGCGCTCCGTTCTTCGACGTGGGGAGATCTCTCTCACTTCGTCCTCTCTTCTAGTCTACTCTCCTGATGACGAACAACAGTTCGAAATATTGAATTCTGTAAGTTTTCTTTGTATTCTCTTTTCTGTGTCGTGCTTTGTTTAATTTAAAGTTTATATATATATATATATGCTTTTTTTTTAATATCATACTACTGATGAATATAGTTTCATTAGTAGAACAACAGCAGTAATAACACTTTTGAAAAGCGAAATTGTAGATTTCATGTTACGAAATAATTTCTTCTCTTAGAGGAAAACTGTTCTTCCAATAGTCAGTTGATCTTTTACATAGTTTAACCTGACCTCCTTCTACATTGAATATTTAAGACAAATTTTCCCATTTAAAACTTGAAAAAATTCTTATTTTGCCTGAAAAATGTTAGAATAATCTACGAAAAAATGTCGTTTTAAGATCATTTTTAATTTAAGATGTAGTTTATTTACATTCATTATTTTTTAAAACTTTTTTTTAATTTTGAACTATGGGTTACATTATTGGTCTTTTATAGAATTATTATACTGGGAATTATTATTATAATTATTATACTGGGAAACTGATTTTAAATGTAAACGGGACATTGGCATTGAGTTAGATTTGAACCTGTGGAAGTGTGGTGAACCCTGATTCATTTTAGTTCTATTCTTTTACATCAGTGGTCGGGTAATAGGGGTAAATTACCTCTAAATGGCGTAAATTAAAAATTTTGAGGGGTAATGGAGATGCTACAGATGTGGATATGCTAAATCCCGCGATCTTTAAAACTATTGAAACGGATAAATATCAGAATTAGCAATTAAAATTTTTCCAATATATAATGTTGGTTTATTTATAATCCACGAGTTCAATAAGTGGGGAAATAAGTAAACTGGATTGTCCACCAGAGTACTTCCAAGTGTGGGATTAGTACTCGGCCACTATATTACACGTTCAGTAACATATATCATTGGAATTGTTAAGGATAAAGGTGCAGTCGTTGATTATATAACTGTATGAGTTTCCTCCTAGGTTAAGGTTATAAAGCCACCTGGAAATAATAAGCTTGGAGGAGTCGTCCAATGGTAGTGTTGGGAGGAAGAATGAAAGGAAAACATCAAGTATTGGTGTTGCAGTGGGTCGGAATCATTGACCTGAAGAATTGATGCGGTGATTAGGCGTAGACTTGTTTGTCTCAGATAAGACTGACTGTGATAAGAGAACCATTGCTGGCTCTTCAGCCTTCCAGCACCGACTAACTGCTAACGTGTCCACCAACTCTTGACTTTCAAACTGCTTGCTTGCAAACCAAGAGACTCAAAGGGCCAAAAAAAAAAAAAAAAATAAATAAATTGTTTAATCATCGTGATTGTTGAAAGGACGATTGTTCTCTTGAGAGTTAGAAGGAAGAGTGAAACGTGTTGATAACGAGATGCTTACAGAGTGCGTCACTCGAGAAGAGTGGGAGGCCTATCAACGGAAAAATACTCTATCTCCTTGTGGCAACACTGCACTTCTGCAAAGACATACGGCTCTTGTCTCCATCATGAAGAACAAAGCTTATCTCAAGACAAATATTTCCTGAAGTCTATTTCTCTTCTACTTAGCGTTGTGTATTATTTCTTTTAAAAGAACAACGTTGATCATGATTGCATCAGGAATATAATCAATTGCACTGTACAGCTTTACGTCTCATTACAAAATATCTTAACAAAAATACTTAATTGATTAATAAATATTTCATCTAGTAATCAACGTTGAAGAATATCGTTATTGTTACTAACCATATTGGTCTATCCCTCTCTTTTCCCCTGAAGACTGGTTGTCCCAAAATTTCAGTTTGTAAATGTGTTTCCTTATTCTGTGTGTTATTCGTTTTCTATTTTAAGCTCGTATTGTGTATAGTTTGGATCGTCTTTTCGATTATATTGTATATATTGAGAAGGAAACTTCAGTCTTTGATGGCCTTCTGAATGGTTGACTTAATATATGTGAGATAAGAAGACACAGATCAATAGGCGAACAGCATGAGTGAAGCGGACAAAAGTCAGTATTTGGAAAGTATCAGAAAATTGATACAACTCCTAGAGTAGAGATCATCAGAGCGTGCACACCAGTCGATAGGCGGATGTCATGAGATATAGCTCAGCAGGTAGACAGGATGAGAGCAATGAACACAAGTCAGGAGATGAGCAGTATGAGAGTAGTGAACACAAGCCAGGAGATGAGTAGTATGAGAGTAGTGGACATTTAGTAGATGAGTATAAGAGTAGTGTACAGGTTCAGGAGATGGACAGTATAAGAGCAGTGAACATAAGCCAGGAGATGAGCAGTAAGGGAGTAGTGGATACATTCAGCAGGCGACAGCATAAAAGCAGCGGCACAAGCATGGAAATGAACAGTATGAGAATAGTGGGTACATTCAGCAATTGAACAGCATGAGAGCAGTGGACGCAAACCAGGTGATGAGCATTATGGGAGTAGTGGATACATTCAGCTGTTTGATAGCATAAGAGCAGTAAATACAAGCCAGGAGATGAGCAGTAAGGGAATAGTGGATACATTCAGCAGATGGACAGCATAAAAGCAGTGGGACAAGCCAGAGATGAGCAGTATGAGAGTAGTGGACATATTCAGCAGATGAGCAGTATGAGAGCAATGGACACAAGTCAGGAGATGAGCAGTATGAGATTAGTGGATACATTCAGGAAATGAGCAGTATGAGAGTAGTGGATACATTCAGAAGGTGTACAGCATAAAATCAGTGGACACAAGTCAGGAGGTGAGCAGTATGGGAGTAGTGGACACATTCAGCAGGTGGACAGCATAAGAGCAGTGGAAAGAACCAGGAGGTGAGCAGTATGAGAGTAGTGGATACATTCAGCAGGTGGACAGGATAAGATTAGTAGACACAAGTCAGGAGGTGAGCAGTATGAGAGCAGTGATCATAAGCCAGAAGAAGGGAGCTATGGGAGTAGTGGACACCAATAAGCAGATGGGCAGTATGAGAGAAGAGACACATGTTTGCAGGTGCGCTGGAATTCGTTGGGCGGTAGTGTGTACAGTGTCTGCCGAATAGCGACGAGCAGCCGTCTTTGAGACAGCGGCTTGCGGGCAGCTGAACACGCAGTCAGACACATGCGCCGTCTCGTCACTGAGCTTCCTTCGGCGTGACGTCGCCGGCTCCCTATCAGCTCAAAGGAGGCCACGTCCATGCAAGACCTCGACTTAAACCACCTCCGCTCACTCCTCTTTCCTCTTCTCAAGAAAACACATTCACTTTAATACACAAGAGGTCTGCACAATATTAATTCTAAACGCAGTGGTGATTCTTTATTTCAGAGTTCTTTAAATCACATCCATTCACAAATGGATTGTTTTTTTTTTGTTGACCTGTTTTATTCTAATGCTATATCCGTAGTCCAAAGCATTATTAGTACTAGGATTACTGAAGTAAAAATCACACTTTCAAAGATACTAAAAAATTAAAAATGAAATTAACATTTCCATCTTGGTACTCAAATAGAAATAACAATATAGACTCTATATAGACAAATACCTAAATAAATTTACCATTAATCATATAAGAACATAAGTCGATATAATTATCTATGATATATAGTTATGTTACTAAATACATTAAAGGGATATATTTTTTTCAACTTTTAGTGCTTACTTAAAAAATAGGGGTTACTAAAGATAATATTGTTGTAAACTTCCATCATACCTTGTATATCGTGGGTGGAGTCACCCACCTCCACCAGCGATATACAACGTATGACGAAAGTTTATAATAATATTTTATCTGAAATATTACCTTGTAAAATGTTAATTTTTACATATTTTTTTATAATTTCAATTTTTTTTCCTGTTTTTTTCAACAAACTTTTTTTAGTTCTAAAAATATTTAAAATTCCGTCACATTGTGTAAGGATGTTATGTATTCTTGCATTTATTATGGGAAACTTTTTTCCTGCATTGCATTCAAATTAACAAATTTGAAATTCAATGTTTTATTAAATCATCAGAAGCTTGTTCAACATCATAATGTTTGTTTATAATCGCTCTTAAGATCCATGTGTTCTAAGGTAAGGAGTAGGTTAACAGGTAGTGTAGTTGCCTTTAGTACTGAATATTATAGGTTCAAATCTTGGCATTGATCCTATTTTTTATGCGAAAGATGGGAAATCTTGTTTACGCCGTCCTATAAAGAGATTACATAAAGCAGTTGGTTCGCAGTCTGTACACAATTTCAGGTACTCATAGAAGATCCCTACTCTAAAAAAACTTGAATCAGGTAAAATTGACTGTTGATGTGCTCTCATCCTGGTAATGGATGACTTCCGATTGTAATAATGAATGCTAAATAATACTTTCCGACTCTTGAACAGTAGTGAAACGTGATAACCTATAACTGTGGAGATGAAATGACAGATCCATATGGTCTTAAAAATATTTATTTAACACAAAAGGCTAACGAATAGGATAAGTAAACCCTAGTGGACGTTAAACTTGTTTCTTGTTAGCGGTACACTGACAAGTTCTGTGGTATCACAGAAATTCCTGAAATGTTCGGCATTCAATTACCAATAATAAATACGAAACTTCATTCAAACCTGCTAATATGAAGAGCAGGTTTTTTTTTGGTTTGTTTTTTAGTTTAATGTACTTTACTATGTTTCGATAGTGACAAAACCCTGAGCAAGTCTATAACCAAGGACTTTTTATACATAAATTCCTTGCTGATGATAGAACTCATGATGTAACTATGTACATATATTATACACACGTACTCGAATAATTATAAAAAATAATTCAGTGGACCTTAAAAGATAAATTTGTCAACTTCTCGAAATCGTTTTTTTTTTCTATGGTTCCTTTACTTTATTTATAATAAAGTGCAAATCAGTTATATTTCCTTTAAAAGATCAGTTCTCTGATTACGACCATGTTTGGGATGCTTGCGCTGGTGTTTCTTTAGTTTCTTTAGATTGGCCTTTAGTGATAGCGACAAGAGGGCCTACTGACATGATTGAAGAGCTATGTGCATCAGTCACCCTTTCTCCTTGCTATATGACAGGTGCATACTTGCCAGCTAGTGCAGATTCGACCACTCTCTCAGCAGGACTGTCGGACAACATATTACATAACCTGCCTTAAGACTTCAGCTAAACTCACTAATGTACATTTCGCTACTTAACCTCACCAAGCATTAGTCCAAACTATTTATAATAGCCCAAAAACACACTACTATATTTTTCACCTGATGATGATAACTCCGCCGAAATATAACAGCGAATTTTTATAAATTCTTTTATGTGTTTTTTTCTGCATTTAATTCGTGGAAACGTTTTGCAGTAACCTGGTTGACCAATAATACCATAGTAACGACTTAGAAGGATGCACTCACTGAGCATGGCTCTCCTCCTAATTTAATCAACGCTCGAGTCTTACGTGATGAAGCTCATTACCGTCCTAGGCCTTAGAGGGATTATATCTTCTTTATAACTACTTTTTTCCCTGGGGCTCATAGGTTGGGCTCTATTATTAAAGACGTTTTCCTAAGCTTTCCTCTTCCTCTTCTACTTCTTCAATATTTAATGAAACCCCACTCATTTCCTACTAAAAACCTTCTAACTTTAAGTGTATTTTTTGCCATATATCTCCCAAGCCTCCTTAAGAGGCAGCTGGTATGCATCAGTGTGGGCATCGCAGCTGTCTGACTTGCCACATAATCAATCCTGATCCCTATTACACTTCCCTATCTGACAATTATACCTCCCAATAAATGGTAACACTTCAACTCCTGGACTCAACCTCAAACTTTAGTTAATAATTTTTATTATTTTTTAATGATAAATTATTATTTATCTGTATTATCTACCTTTTTGGTTTCAGTTTCTGTTTTTTTTTACCCATTTAATTTTTTGTTTTACCTGTTTTATTCGATTTGATTTTATTATTTGTTTTATTTTATGTTTTAATTTAATAGTTAGTTACTTTATTTTTATCTCTTCCCCTCCTTGTGTATGTTGGCAGCACATTTACTGCAACTATGACGAATGAATTCTTTATTGTGTTTTAACTCCCCAAGCAAATCACGTCTCTTCCCTTGATGGTGACGATTAGTCGAATTATCAAAGTGAGTTTTTGCAGTGTTATCTTTTTCTGTTGAAAATTAAAAATATAAAAACCAAGAATTAACAACAAAACAACGGACTTTTCCAGAATTTTAAAACTATAACAACAACTATGCATACAGCATACAGTAAATACCGAGTCCAGTGAATGTAGTGCACAGTAAACACGTTAGGGTAAAGACAAATGTCTAGATACCTGCTAAGAGTACTCTTCTAATTAAAAATGTCCAAATTAATGAAGATAGTTGATTTATATGAAAGTATTTTAAATATGCAGTTTGTAACCTTAAAAATTGCTAAAGCTAATCTCTCATTTTTCCTGAAGATGGTTATAGTAGATCGAAACATATCGGAAATGTTAATGTTTTGTTTAATTTGTTCTATAATACTTATCGAAAAATAGAATTGAATAATAAAAAAAATCCAATTGCTGGAAAATTCCTATTGCAAATTCCCACGTCTTAGCTTTAATGACTGCTGTTGTATCCAAGTCCTTAATCATATCCCAGACTCCAATTCTCATGCTACCTTAAGAATTTTAGAGGAGACACATATTTACCTCCTTGGCGTTAGAACATCTCCTAGGTTCAAATTTCACTGATAAGGTTTTATTTATTTATCACTATTAATTATTTGTTCATCGATTTATTTTATTAAGTATTTTATGTGTTATGATTTCTTTTTCATTTATTTTTATCTCTCTCTCTCTCTCTCTCTTTCTCTCCTTCCCTCACTTTCTCTCTCTCTCTCTCTCTCTCTGTCTGTCTGTCTGTCTGTCTGTCTCTCTCTCTCTCTCTCTCTCTCTCTCTCTCTCTCTCTCTCTCTCTCTCTCTCTCTCTCTCTTTTTCTCTCTCTATATCTTTTGATCTGCCAGACTTTGTATTTGCAATATTTCCCGACAGGCTATTGGGCAACTACTTCCTACTCGTGATACGACACAGAGTCGAAACAGAAATGAGTTCTGTTAGTTTTGTAATTGTTATTCTTGAAAAATTTTACTTCTCATCCTAGACCGTTTTTCTTCTGCATACATATTTTGAAAATAACCCCTATACTAAAGGAATCCGTTAGTTTTCAATGCTTTTAACAAACCAATACAGTTTTCAGCATATATACGCTTTTTCCTTCAAAGTTCTACTACTATTTGGAGAGAATATAGTATAATTTTACATTTCTGCATAATTTTCTCGATTTTTATAGCGAATTTCTTGTAAATTCAGTATACATATATATTCGCTTACATCCAAGGACTAAACGTTTATTTAGTGTTCATAAAGTGCCTGAGTTTTGAGTTTGCCCTCACCCTAAAATCTGTTTCCATAGAAAAGTTGTTTATACCTTCTTTGTATGATTTCACACACTCGTTATAAATCACTACAGTAAATAAGATTAAACGTGGCAAAATGTAAGACTCCTGATGTGCAATCAACCCGGTTGTTTGGTATTTACAGAGCAAGCAAAAAGGGGTCATTACTGCTCCTTTGCCGTGAGAATGACCTCAACAGCGTACTACCGGTGCTTATTCAGTATCTTTTTAAAATATTAACATTATTTAACCAATTTTATTTTCAAACAAACTAATAAGAAAGGGATTCACATGTAGCATTAACTGTTTTCATTAGTTTAGCAATAATAACAACATATTACAAGTGTAATTATGTGAAATAAAAGAACACAAACGTATTCTTCAAAAATTATAAAAAATATTATAGTATGAATATGAGTAATATTTTACTAGCGTTATATTTGAACATCACTATCACTTTATATTGAAAGAAATCTTTTTTTTGTCGCTAATAGAAAGTTGA
Organism: Hermatobates lingyangjiaoensis; assembly: GCA_026182355.1. Classification (NCBI taxonomy): domain Eukaryota; kingdom Metazoa; phylum Arthropoda; class Insecta; order Hemiptera; family Hermatobatidae; genus Hermatobates; species Hermatobates lingyangjiaoensis. The sequence goes on from JAPFBL010000016.1 coordinate 1,120,875, forward strand.
AAATATCTTTCTCAACTCGTTCCCCTGATAAGGAACTACCGTTCAGAATATGGATTACAGTAAGTGGGTTTGTTAGAGTCCTGTCTTACTTCTTTATATATAAAATAAATTCCCAGAAATAAAACACAAACAAAAGATTACAAACACTCACTACTACATTTCAACTGCGTCGTCATCCGGTAGAAGGATGATGTGAGTCACTACGAAGACAGCAAGGTTTTTTTTTTTTTTGAGGTCTGAGAGACTCATAAAGTGAGCCATTTGATGCTGATTCATTGGATCTCGTAAAAGAAGATTGATTTTGCATTGGGAGTCCTAAATGTTGCATAACTCAAGTGAATTTAGAGTAAGGATCTTAAACGATTACCGGACATCGTACAGGCTCGAGACCAATGAGGATTTAACATCCTCTTCGAGGGACGGCGTGCTCGGATTTATTCACTTTCCAATAAATCGAGGACCAGAGTGGGTATTGAATCCCAGATCTACCAGTTTAGAGGCGAGCCCGTTAACCACTGAGCTAACCTAGGCCCCCCCACAGTGTAGTTTTTTTTTTTTGACAATTCACCAAAGAACGAGAAATACTTGTGTCAAACCTGTTGCTATTCGTGCAGTCTTTTGCATCTTTTGCCTGTTACACACACAGGATTTCACACTTTTTATCCTTCTTGTTTCATTTAAAAAAGGGGGATTTGGGTGAAGGTAAGCGTTATAAAATGCAGGAGCTCTTGAAATCAGTTTTCGCCTAGGGCGGCTAACTGCCTTGCACCGGCCCAGAGAATCCTTGTTTGGAACTAGCAGCCGTGTACACCCTCACAGAATAGACCTCCATGGCAAACCTGCCTCTGGGCTGAATCAAGTTGCATTATTTTACAAGTTAGATTACTTTAGCATTAATCTGCTATATCATGGGTGCTCAATATGTCGATCACGATCTACCATTCCATCGCCCAGCTATTATTGGTAGATCGCATTGTATTACTAAAATTAACACCAGCCTATAATTCATCCTGTCACTGATTAATATACAGGATACTCAGTGAATGAATTATCATTTTTTTGATACTTCGGTCACTCAGCAATAGCAAAAGTGGCTCTAAGTTTAGTAAAACTAATTAGCTAGTCATTATGCTGCTTCATACTCTTTACTTTTAATTTTTCCTCTCAAAATTAAAAAAGGTATAAAAATGAGCTTGGAGACTGGATGGTGCAAGAAGAAAAAACGTACCACTTTCATATGATATGGGAAGAGAAGGTTTTTACTTGATGAAGTATTGAATACATTATAATAAATTGTAAGAATCTCAATATATTTCTAAATAAATACAGTAGGTAGATCACTGTGACTTATCATATCATAAGTAACTCGCATGCAGAAAATGTCTGAGCACCTCTGTGCTAAAGTAATCTCATAATAATATAGTAAACTAGCAAATGTACCCGTCTTTGACGGAATCAAAAATTCTATTATACTTGGTATTCCAACATATCAATTATAGTATTATACTAATACTATAATTAGAAATTATAGAATAGTAGAAAACACCATTATTAGTACAGTGTTAAACAAATGCCTCTGTATACACTACATTAGCTGTCTGTCCTTCAGGTTCATGGAAGAACAATCAGTTGAAACCTCTGACTATTGAGCAAGTAAACTACAGTTGACCATGTGAGAAAAACTTGGTTTCGCTAACTTGAATTCCTGCGTTAGATAAAGTCTCCCTTTGCGACTTAGTTAACGTCATTGCGAAATAGACTCTGAGGGGACCTTGCAATCATTTGAATGGAAACAGACAGTGGTTCGGAAAACTCCCCAATACCACATCCAGTCATTATGTCCGCCTCTATGGCATATCTGTGTAGAGCACGAACTCAGAGTCGTGTCCCGTTGCACAGTTTTTGGGTCACTCATGTTTCGTAACATGAAATTTGTTACTGCTATAAATTGCAGCATCATTGGTGCTCCTACTTTAAGTTTTTACTCATGAGCAGGCAGTCCAGGTGAAATAAATTCAGAGTCAAGAAATTCAATTAGATAATGAACTGCTTCTTCATCACTAATCCAATCTCTTTACTGACTTGTAAGTTCTTTCCTCGGCTTCATATAGCGTAAGAACTTGTTTGTTGTTTTCTCATGCCTGTTCATATTAAGGGCTGAGAATTGCTCGTTTACAAAACATTTATTCTCAATAGATAGTACATCCTTAACTCTGTGAAACACCATTTCAATGATGTCAAATACGCAATATATTCATATGCTCAATTGAAATTAAAATCAACTAACAATACCTACTTGCCACACCTGTGTATTTTCAAAACAAACTTGTCTGTGAAGTTAGGAAAATACAGCTAAAAGCCCCATAACTTCGCTTCTGTACTGAATTAATAATCTATTTAGAGCCCATATTTTAAGTTAGGCACACACAAATCCAGTGTCAATGTTTCAGCTCGCTATGTCTTATGGTGGCTGAGTTTACTTGTGACAAACATTTTTGCGTTAAACGTCCATAACTTCACTTCTACGTTGAATTTCCAATCAATTCATAGCCTATATTTTAAGTTAGACCTACACAAATCTACTGTAAAAGTTTCAGCTTTATATGTCTTATGGTAGCTGAGTTTACCTGTGACAAAGTTTTACGGACAAACCGACAAACCGACAAACCGACAGAAATTTTTCTAAGGGTGGATTCGGTTTCTCCAATGTATGAAACGTAAAGAAAACTTGAAATGAGTCAGTTCTAAGCAATGTACAGACAAAATCATTATTTTATTTATAAAGATAAGTTTACTGTATTTCAAATATGTAGTTTTAACATAAGAGAAATTTGATTGGATTGAGAGTCTAATTCAATATGCAATATGGAAGCGATTGTCATAAACAGTCATAGGAATAAACGAATAGCTTGCCAATGAATGGAAACAATCAGTTACTACTTGTCCTTAATTTAACTAAATTCAAAACATCTTACCTGTTTGAGAGTAACTGTCTTTCTTTGCCTTATCAATGCGTGTACACACAGAGCCGCCTTTACGAGGCTTTTCCTTTTCAACTGCTCGTGTAGTTCTTATTTCCTAGCTTTTAAAGCGATGATATTCCATTAAGTAATCAGACTGAGGTTAGTGAGGTATATTACTAAAATTGTATTCATTTTTTTATTCTCTACTGCTCTGACGTTTAGTACAGCTCAAAAACTAATATGAAAAAAAAACAAATCAATTTTTATGATAATGGTTAAAGAATAAAAAATTTAGGATCCTAATAAACTAGTAGAATCAACAATATTTCAATCACTGCTTGTCCATCTCCATTCCTCTAGTTTTTATAATTCCCATAAAGTTTAAATTTATTTTAAAGATTCAGTAATCAATATCACTTAAATTATACTGAATTATGGTTGATTGTAGGTACTTTACTTAGATATAAAAAAATTGTTCAGTTTCGTAGTTTTCAAATTTCGATAATTCTAGTAATACCGTTTAATTTGAAGAGCAATATATTAAAAACATTGAAGAAGAATAAAACTAATTCCTCAGCAAATTAATAAATCAGTAATATATTTTAGGGGGGTCAGGTTAGCTCAGTGGTTACGTGCTCGCCTCTGAACTGATAGGACCTGGGTTCGATCCCTACCTGGCCCTCGATTTATTCATGCGGGAGGTGAATAAATCTGAGCACGTCGTCCCTCGGAGGACGTTAAACTGTCGGTCCCGAGCCTGTACGATGTCAGGTACTCGTTAAAGATCCCTACTCTAAATACACTTGAGTTAGGCAAAATTTAAGACTCCCAGTGTAGAATTAATCTTCACTGTGTGGTATCACAAAGGGCCAATACTCGGCCTAAGTGTGTTCCCTTGTGGGCCTGCCACTGCAACCTAACCTAACCTAATATATTTTAGCCATTTATATCACCGCATAAGACATGTTAGTGCAATCCTTCAAAATTTGCATAAAGTAAATGGTCCTCAGTAATTGCACTGTAAAACAAAATCATCCTTTTTTTCACTGCCAAAATATGTGTACCAACCTAACAAAAAACAAATCTCCACATACCAAAGTTGGGGAAACCCAGTTAAGAACCCATCATAGCCTTGGTTGGATTGCTTCTTGTAGTTCATCAACATAATAAATAGAGGGATACACCAAAATATTGTTTTGACACACAGTGTTGTATATGTTGCATCCAGGAGTAAACTCTCCAAGGAAGCCTCGCTCTCATTTAACCTCTCCTGCTTTTCCCTTCTTATCACACGTTCATTTCCTCATATCATATTTGAGATTTTTCTCCTCTGCATATTCCGTGAAACAATGGCTTTGTAAGTTTATAGGTATATTATGTAAAGAAACATTTCTCTGTTATATTATTTACTCTCCTTACTGGTTCACATAATGTCTTTCTTACAAATTTAACTTATTTTACATGTACCTTCATTAGTTTTAGTTACTTATTCAAAAACCACAAGTATGTTATACAGTCAATCAGAACATCCTAAATAGAAGTTATCTTAGTTAAAATTCATTAAAACTATTATTTTTAGCTTAAAGTAATTCACTTTTCACAAGTCTTTTATACCCTTCAATTTATAAACCTCCTAATAAAATTGAACTTCTATATTTTTCTATAGAGTGAAATATCTATATTAGAAAAATAAATCAGAATAAAACGATTAAAAAGAAAAATAGTCAGTTTTATTGTTGATATGTTTCTGTTTATGCAACTGTATTACTTTATACGGATATGAAGAAATAAATAATGTGTTACAACATTATGTAGAATATCTCCTTAAGCCGTTATTATGATAATGATGATGAGCATGGTACTTCCAACATATTCTGGACTTAGTTTAAAAGTGAACCACCATACAAACAGGAGTTTAGCAGTAAGAGCTACGAAATGAACGTTGTACACTAATTACTGCTGTGTTTTATAAATTACAAGTCATGCTATACAGGGTCAGGCAAAATGATCTGACACATTTGTAGGTTAAATAAAGTCAATAAACAATAAAGTGTTTTTATTTTCGAAAAGTACATATGATGCTATTTTGTTTTGTTTCTGTATAATGCCATTGGTTTTTTTTTAAACCTAATGAAACAAAATGGAATTATATGTACTTTTCGAAAGTAAAACCAGTTTATTTGCCTTTTATTTAACCTACAAATGTGTCAGATCATTTTGCCTGTCCCTGTATAAGACTGACCGAATGTTGAGTGGTAGGGTAAATAAAATGAAGTGATGATACGTGGAGCTAGCTGATTTTGAAACATGACGATGGAATAATCTTTTTAATAGCCAGAAGGCAGGGATCTGTATTTAGCCACCTGCTTATCAGTGATAAGCTGTCTTGGTAGATGCCATTATTTTGAAGTTCCTGTTACCAAACTATTTATATTATCTTATTTTACTTAAAAAAAATTATGGTGCTCATTTAACTGTAATCTTACATCAAACGATCCATTTGGGAAAGAAAATTTTCTTTTTAGGTCTCGATTAGTGAAGAGTTTAAGAGCTCTTCTAATATAGATGAAAAGAAAATATGATCTTATTGATTTTTCTTACAGTCCATTTCATTCATCTTTAATTAAAGTAGCGATGTTTCTACATTCTGCAACAGTACTAAAATTGTTGGAATAGCATAAAGTTGAAAATATCTGATCTTGAATTGATCTGGATACACGTTAAAGCGTACTGGTAACACTGAAATAATGAAAACCAAAAGGATGTAACTCTGAAGCTTAAAAATGTAATTTGTGAAAGATTTATTTGCACGTAACAATAAAATAAAGATAGAGTTTATGTGTTTATGATAATATTGGTAGGAGAAGTCATGTGGTAAACCTGTGTATTATCAACTTGTGGTGGTTGCCTATTCAAGTAAGATAATGAAAAGAATAGTTTGAAAGAGGTTAGCGTCTTTACTGATTTTTAAACTAAATGGCACTATTGTACTTACAAAAGGCTGAAGAGGTGATGTATGTGTTGTCATTTATCTTCCAAAGAGATAAAACAAGAAATTACCCAAGAAGAGGCAATGGTCTTTTAATACCTTCCACCTGTCACAGTCCTGTAAGTCTCACATACAAGCTTGTAGTCATTTCGTTTTGTAACTTCACAGAAGCTATCTGCATTAGTTAAAGGCTCGAAGAATGACAGGTGTGACTGTCAAGATGATTTAGTTGTTACCAATAATAATTAAAATAGCATAAATATAAGTCGAAGCAGATAGTCTCCGGAAATAAGATTGTATGTCAAGTTATTATTTTAGTTAACGGAAATCATTATATTTAAAAACCACAATTGAATAAGCGTAGGTTGTACAGCATTATCTGCAGAAAGGTCCAACTCAAAGAGAGCCAGACTCTTGTTTTTTCTTTAGACAGTTTCAAATATACAGTCTGTTTATGGCAATGTCAGATTAGTTGGAGTGAATATTTTGTTCAAAAGACTTCTTACACTTTGATGTTTAGATGTACTACTTCTTTCAATTTTACTTTTCGCTAAGCTATCAGTTGAATAGTAAGAAAAAGAACTAACCTCATTCTTTCTATTAACTTCATTATATGGCACTTTTTTTCATTTCGTTTCTTTTTTTTATACACATAAATGAAAGTAATTAACATTTAAGCATAATGATTATTCTTAAATTACATACTCATAAGGTTCGATTTGAAATTAAAAAAGAATGCATTACTTTTCCCCTCATTTACTTATTTCTAGATAAGCATCCTGATCCAAAAAAAATTATTAACCATCAATTGTTCTATAATCAGAATATGATTAAAATTACTTAATCAGTTAATGATTTGGTTTCAGACCTGTTCCCTATATACAATAGTTGCTTAGAATTTTTAATCAAGTCACAATAAATAATTAGTGCAACTAATATAAAAAGTGTTCGTTTTATCTTTATTAAAGTAAATGGAATAAAAGGATATATGAAGTGGATGACGTATATCGCTTCTGGTTGATAGGTCAATAATTAGAATGATGTGCATTAATGCATGCATCACTGTCATTTTTTCACACTTTCTTTCAAATACCGAACGTACGTTTGTCCCAGTACCATATCCTATCTGTACAAGTTCTTGAAGAATAAACAAGAGTTTAGTAAGGGCAAAACGTTGTCATTGGATATTGAAACATCTATGTTGCTAGGAATTGGTCTTATATTTTGGATAATGTTTCACCATAAACACGATGCTCTTATTTCTTAATTTGGATGTATTTTGTTACTATTTATAACATATTAGAAATTGTTTAGGAAGACTGAAAAGAATCAGATTACAGTGGACTCTTTTGTTTTAAAGGAGGTAGTATCACATTTTATATACATCAGTTCTAATTTCTTTCGTACTACAACAGTGTGAATTTCAACCATCAATCGAAGATATAATCTGCTCTAAATATACTGAATTTCCATTTATTATTGTTTGAAATTTGATAAATTGTTGTCTTCTTGTAAATTGCTTTATTATGTTTTCGTCTTTAATAAAAATTCTAATGTAAAAGCTTTGCGTGTCACGGTCAGTTTAAATTTACCTTCTGATAAAATACTAAAGAAAACACTGAGAATTAATTGTCTTTCGTCTTAATTGTATTAGGTGACAAGAATTGGATATCATGTTTGAAATGAAACCTCTAACAAGTATTTTCATTGATCTTTGACGTTAATTAAATCCTCAAGCCATTTTAGAGTAGTCTCTTGCTGGCATTAATTAAAATTTCCAAATGATTACTCTTCATTCTTCTTCTTACATTTCCTTGCACCAAAGGAAACTTGAGGAACAATAACAAAAATTTACGGTATTCCTGCTATAACGATTTATAATGTCTACTGATTAAGACTTTATCTACCTTCTATAAACGATAATATTTGAAGTGTTTCAAGGTTTAGCAAAATATTCCACAAAGCAGGTTCATTTCTTCAAATTCATAGCAAATTATTAATTAATTATTTTATTAATCCTATTTGAGAGTACAACTAAGTGACACAGAATTAGTTTCTGAGGTCTAAGTGATGTTGGATTACTTTAATTTTAATTCATAATCTACTAGTTAGTACTATTTCTCTGTGGTTGAGTTATTCATTTGTAATTCGGTGTTTATTATAGCAAAAATATTTTAATATAAATAGTCACATAATAGAATTATTTAAGAATACTTGTTGTGATTTGAGACAGTACATTGTTACTATTTAACCTTGTCACAGTTTACCAATGATGTTGTAAATCTTCTTTTTTTCTGATTGAGTACATGATGTTATTATATGTGATTTCTGATTGCTAATAATGAAAATGTTTAATCTAGATTGTTCTTCAGGGTTAAAATATGTAATTTGTGGGAAAGTAAGTGGTAAAGAGGAAGGACATTGATGCGAGTCTGGTTGTTTATATTTAAATATTGTATAGCTTGGAAGGAGAGTTTTGGATGTGTAAATATTAGGTGTTGTGAGAGCGAGATGTGGATGGCACAGAAGGATGGTTTTTGTGGGAGGGTCTGCGAGTCGGAGAGGCCAGCTGTTGTTGGATCAATGGGCTGTGGGGCTCCCCACTCCGCCTCGTCGACCTCTGCCCACAGTTTATTTCTGTCGGTCCGCAGGGAACATGGCGGCGCCCTCGATGGTCACCCGGGACGGCGATAACCTCGTTATCCGCAGCGTCGTCAGCGGCGACGCCCTCTTCGGTACATCTGAAAAGCAAGAGGAAAGCCTCGTCCCACCTCCAGAAGAGCCACCCCCAGAGGAGTTCCTACCACAGACCAGAGTGAAGCGTAACTATTCTTGTTCTTCCTGTGACTTCACCACGCAAAACCCCCGTAATTTTTTGTATCACATGCGAGACGATCACAAACAAAAGTTCAAGATTTACGAGTGCCCTCGTTGTTTGTATGCTTCGCGGCATAGCCAGAAGCTTCACCGCCACATGCACATGGTGCATGTGCTCGGCGCCACCAAGAGGAAACCCTCCGCCCGCCTGCGACGAGCCAAGCCGCGCCAGCCCCGCCCAGAGCCTCCCAAAGCACCACCTCTTCTCCCCGATACTGAGTTTACGCTTAGTGATGAAGGTTCGTCCATCGTGTACAAGTGTTCCGATTGTGATTTCCAATCAAAAAGCCAAACGATACTATTTAAGCACGAACGCGTTGTTCACCTTAAGAAAAAAATATTTCGTTGTAACAAGTGCGACTATGCTACTTATATTCGGGCCCGGTTTACCAAGCACGTTAAATATCATTCTATGCCCATGATTAAATGTGATATATGTGACTTCAGAACACCGTACAAATGGAACCTAGAGCGACATAATAAAAATCACCAAGGCGATGGAGCCTTCAAGTGCGAAGTGTGTAACTTTACAGCGGATATAAAGCAGAGCCTAACGGTGCACGAACTCAACCATCACACGACTGGACCGCAGCCAACCTCTCGGAGGCGCTACAAGGTCGGGTCGTCCGACAACCTCTCCTACGACGACCAGATGGAAATACTTCACTTTGAAAGCAAGGAGGCCAACAGTATATCAAAGGTAACCTATACACCGCTATTTTCATCTCATTCTTATATTCACTTAAGTTCGCCATTTTAGTTTTGTCCTTGAGTGAAGTTTTAAATTAAGTAGGGAACTTAACTACTTTATTATTTAAATTAGAGTTACCGAAATACTTATTAATACAGTTTCATTTATTATTTAAATATTTTTGCATTCTTCATTGCATAATAAAAAATTATGTAACATCCTTTAGGCTTGTTTGTCCTTCAAAGTCCTTTTGTTTTCGAGTAAAAGAAACTACAATAATAAAATTCACAGTTAATATTATAAGGAAATCATATAATAGTAATAATATTAGAATATGACATTTTATATTCAAAGAGAATTTGTTTAAAATGCTATTATACAGCATCAGTTTAATAAAATTAGTAAAACTAATCTGACTTTAGTTTTACGACTCTGCTTAATATTTGACAAATGTTAGAGTTAATAATTATTTGTCAAAACGTAAATTTTTTTTTATTAAATCTTTCTATTTTTTACAAGTCTTCAGAATAGATAATAGTTATAGTTAATTAGTTTTCATTCTTTTTAGCTTAAGCAATTAAAATCTTTTAATTATCTTTACTTGGACTGCTAACGAATAACCTCCTTAAAACCTCCTAGAGAAGGTTACTTATGTTGCAATTCATGATACTATGTGAAATTTTACACTTCTAAAGTACAAATCGTTCTTTAATACCAGAGTTACATCCACTCGCTTTTGTTCATTCTTTATGAACTTACTTGAGTTAGAAAATGGATAAAATGCCACAACTGGTTAAATGTTAGTTGTGTTGTTCAGTGATTGTTACTTTTCATCAACTGACATCTAGGTATGATCAATTTATGTTACTATAAATTTCTTTTTTAATTAATTTATCATCCAAAAACTTAAACTAACATCGAATATTATTAAAATGAATGAATGAATGAATTATTGTAGAATATTTGAAGTGAAAACTGGTAGCTTATAGTATATACTTAGAAAATATTTAGTTATCAGGATATTAAAAATAGCAAAGATGATGACTAATTTATGGAAAAAGTTTTGAATATTAATGAAAAATGGGATAAACATGTTTGATGCTTACTAGAAAAAAAAAAGATTTCATTAGAAGTTAAATTTAAATATTAGTTTCCCTAAGGCATGAAAGTTTAATACATTTTACTGCCACATTTAAGAATCTGTTATAGAAATAATGAAAATAGCTTGAATTTTGCTATTTGTGGTTAAATAGGTTTAAATTTGTCTATATTTTTTCCTTTTAAAAGGCTATTTTAATGGCAAATGCTTTATCATACATATAATAATATTTAAGAAAGATGAGAGATCTTTCATTCATTGCCAATGATTAATTTTCTTAAAATATTGTAAATTTATTTGGTTTTCATTCTTTAGTACACATAAGTTAGAGACTTACTTATAATTTGCACTAACTTTATTGTAAATTGATCATTTTTGGAGAAGTATCTTGAGTTATAATTTCCAAGCAATATGGTTGAAAGTTTAACTTGTATAAATAAGGCTTTGAAGACAGTCTCAGACTGTAGGATCTGTGGATATAATTGTATTAAACTAGAATATTAGTCATCAATGATCTTGAAAAAATCAAGAGGAGTATGTTAATGTTGGAAACCTAGCATATTTAATATCACTGATTAATTTGACTTGACAGTATTAATGTTAATATAGTAATTTCATTGTGCTAATTATGTTTAAAATATTCAATCTATAGTTACTTGAGACATTGTTGTGTATTCAAAAATATAACTTCCTGGAGGATTGTGTCACTTTTTAAATATGAGGCAATAAGAGGCATTCATGTTGTTTTGCTATTAAATACTGTAATTAATGTTGTACAGAGGATGTCTAAAAATATAGACGATACATTGACTAAAGGTGTTGAAGAGTTATTCAATGCTGTACCAAACCTCGATGCTTTATTTTAGAATATCAATGTCTATATACAGTAAGAAAAGAGACTAAAACCTTTCAACAACTGGTCTTAGTGAGTCTCACACAAACTAAATAAGTGAAATAGTTTGAAAGAGGCTCTGACGAAGACGGGTTGTTTTGGTTAAAAGATCTTAGTCCCATTTCTGAATGGCTTACTGTTGTTTAGACATTAATTTTTGTTTCACGTGTTTATTGTGAAATCTTGTTACTGTAGAATATATGTGGTCGAGATAAGGTAGCTTATATATATATAAGCATAAAAAGATTTCACAATAAACACGTGAAATAACAATCAATGATCAAACCACAATAAGAAATGGGAAAACAAGACTAAGATCTTTCAACCGTAACAAGCGGTCTTCGTCAGAGTCAAAAACCCAGGTTTTTGACTCTGTCGAAGACCGCTTGTTACGGTTGAAAGATCTTAGTCTTGTTTTCCCATTTCTTATTGTGGTTTGATCATTGGTATATAAGCATATATCATCTTGGTGTTAGAATAACGCCTGGACTCACTCAATCTCAAACGTGAGTTAACTTTTATTTATTATGTTTTAATACGGGTTCAAATTATTATTATTTAGCCCTTTTATTTCAGTGACTGTATTGTTTAACCGTTTTATTTTTTCTCACCTGTTTTATTTGATATTATTTGTTTTGTGTACATTTCGTTATTTTTTGTCCCTTACGCTCCCTGCGTATGTTGGCGACACTGCAACTACGACGAAGGGATTCTTCAGTGTGGTTTCACTCTTGAAGTGATAGCGAGTAGTGAAATAATCTCCTGATAGTGACGATTCTTCGAAATATCCAAGTGATTGTTTGCAGTTTTTTTTTTGTGTATTGGTCGGTGGACGCTTTCACGTCTCCTCTCCTGTCTTCCTTTTCTTTTTCCACCTTTCTTGAAGACGGCAAGAAACTGAAATGGTCGAGTATCGTGAGTGTTAGTTTCTTTTTTTTGTTTTCTAGGTATAATTTTAATTATGTATATAGTTCTCAAAAGTATACTAATTACATATTTACTAAATATGTAATAATGTAATGTAAAAGACATAATAATGTTCTCATAGGCAAACATAATTACACACGATAGGTTTAAATAATGAAAATTTCGACTTAACGGTCATCAGAATTAAGATAAGAGGTGAAGACACAGTCTCACCGGCTGAACGATGGTGGACAACCCATATTTAGATTACCGATTTTTCATTTATCCAAGAATATATACAAAAAGGCCAATTAAGAGAAAAGGGTACATTTTTATATGTTTTGGATAAGCATAAGCATTCTTATGTTTTGGATAAGTTCATTTGGATAGTAATTTCGTGACCGAATAGAACCAAACTTCAACATATGAGCTTCTCTACTTACTATGAAATTCGAGATACGAGATCCATAAAAAATCTTGCTGTGGATATACGATAGGAAATCCAAGTTACTATAATTTCCTGATGCCACAGATAAACATGTGATCTCAAACTTCAAAGAACTTTATACCAAGCATATGTTGTGACGACATTTTGAAATCATGGACAATAGTGAGATAACCCTTCGTGAGTTTTCAATGCGAAGCATTTCACATTGCCATAGCTTGGAAAGCTATTGATGCTGCATACCAGTGCGTTACGACTCTCACGTTACGACTTCCTCCATGGTACGTGCTCATAATAAACTCTCATTTTATTCCGTTAATACAGCGTTATTTATTTTATTATTGTATTTTTCAACTACTATTTGAATGTGTTCTTAGTAATCAGGAGGATGTGTTTAATAGTTATTTAGGGTTAACTTCATTGATTTTGTGAAAGGATTAATTGGCTTTGAGTTTTCTTATGGGAAAAATTTGTTCGAGATACGGGAGATTCTAGATACGAGGACGATTTGAGAACGAATTAATGTCCTATGTAGGGTTCCACACATATATATATATTGTTAAAAGCAGAAGCTGCTGCTACTTTTAACAATATTGCATTAAAGAAGATTTGCTGCCGATTTACACCAATATATATATTACTTTTACTATTTTAGTGGTAATTTCCTTGATATATCTACTTTTTAATAAGTAGAAAATTGATCCAAAACTGACAAAAAAATTTAGAAACAAAGTTAAGATGTAAACACAAGTTATAACACACTGGCAGTCAAAAAATTTCGGTTTAACCACCTTTAGGAGTTTAAAAAATGGAAGACACAGTGCGCTGGTAGAACGACAGTTGCAGGCTTATCTATTGTATATGCTTCTTTAGTTTGTTTTTGAACTTTTCGTATATATTTGCCTTTCGGGTAGCTTATATCTCCTTCCTGATGACGATGTATGTTGAAATATCGTAGTGTGGTTGTGATTTCTCCCTTTAATTAATATTAATGTATATTATTAACGACCGTTAAAAGGGTCGAAATATTGAATGTCTGTTTTCATTTGTGTTTCTCAAAGTTTTCAAAGTATATGTAATGGAAATACGATCCGAAACGGACTAATATACTTCAATGTACAAAAAAAAACATAGATAAATTAAAAGGACACACTTACAGTATCTAATTTTCGGTTTAAACTGATTCAGAAGAGATAATAGATAACCGGTTACTACCCGTGAGGAAAACATAAAACAAAAAAAAAAGTAGAAAATAAAGTTGTTTCAATTGAGTTTACTGGTTCAAAACAAATTTTCGAATCCGGTACTCTGGTTTTATTTTTAATAAACTTTTATATAGGGAGAAGTAAAAATGAAAGATAAAAACTGAATTATTTCATTGCATCGGGTTTAAGAATGCAATCTGAAGAGCATAATGAGTGTGTGAACTAGCTCACTTACTTATTGATTTGACATGAATACTCTTGATAGAGTTACGGTTGCTTATTTGACTGAAATGTTTATTCAGTTTACATTTATAACCCATGGATGTGATTCAATTATATGAGGTTATTTTTTTAATTTGGCCCTGGATGGTGGAGGGTTTATTTGTTCTTTTACAAACACCGTTTATTTGCTCAGAGGGTATTGACACGCAGACGTTACCTGCAGTAACAGGTTGGAAGTTAGAAATAGTTTCTGTTAGAAAGGACAGTGTGAGTTATGCTATAAGCAGGTAGTGAAAGGGTTTGGAGCAGTGGCCTCTGGGGTGTTGGAGGCAGCCATCTTGAGAGGCGACGCCGTAGCCTCGGCAGGGTGTTAGGCTGTACCTGCAGTCTCCTGCTTCCACTCGGGGTGGGGGTCCCCCTCAGACTCTCGCACCCTTATACTCTTCCAGTCGCTGGTTGGGGAGGTTTTCAATTTTCACAAACACTCTCTGTTCCCTAATTCTCCTGCAGCTCTCCTGCAGTTTTTTTTTTAACTGAGTACTAGGAATTCTCTTTTATAAATATTGTACATGAACAGTCTCCTACATGTTAGTATTTCCCTTTTTATGCACTCAGTTGATTCCAAACTGGTTGCCAAAGTCACACTTCCTAACTAAAAAAATGATGAAAGCTTCCAGTAACTCACTATCAAGCTTTTAAGTGACACTATGGAGCACACCCAGGAATAGCATCTGCAGTGAACAGTCATAACGTTAAGTTTCCTTTAGCTTGTCTTCATCCTGTCTCTTATATTAAAAGTATATGACGTGGTCATTTCATATTATGTACTACACCTTAAAACTACTAATTTACTAAAGATGAAAGCAAGCCTTAATTTAGCAGTTCTGTTGAGTGTGTCTCATTGACTTGACATGAAGACGAAGAAGAAGGAGATTTCTTCTTCTGTTTACTTTCTACATTCATTCTTGTAATTACTTTTATATCAAAAATGTCACAATTAAATTAGCTTAAGTCATCAGCACTTATTAAAAAAAAAAAGAAAAGTTGTGTCATTGAGGAAGTCTGGAAGCTCCTTTCTGAGGGCTATACGGTCAGAAGCCTGAGTAGTTTGACGGTTCTCTTTACATACCTGATGTGTTGCCCAAGAATCACCACCCCGCAGCTTTCCTCTCATCCCTTACGTATATACATTTCTGACTTACTTCATTTTTATTACGTTACATATTTTCCATTTTTTTTTTTAGTAGATTGAGAATTAATTGCTTTTTGTTTACATTGCTACATTTTGGTATCGATTTGAAGATTTTAAGTAAATTGTTTAATGTACCAGCCTCTCTGTACTTATTACCTTGGTTTGCTAACTGCTAGTTGTTATTTATTGCTGTCGACTTTATTCTGGCAAATAGTTGTTAAGTACAGATTGTTATACTAGCAATGTTTAGTATTTTTTTTTATTTTTATGCTTTTCTCACGGGTAGTAACCCTACCGTGAGGGAGTTTATTTTCGTTAACCTGTTCCCATTTGATAATGTTTAGTATGATATTGCGCATGTTAAACACCTATACACTTATTTGAACAGTTTTTCCTCATGTTCCATAATTCCCTTTTGATGTACTAAAATTCATTGTTTTTACTGAAACTGTAAGACAAGTTTAGTCTTACATGACGCCGAGTATTTTATGTTAGTTTTTTGTTTGATTTTTGATGGTCATATTCTAGTTTTTGGAGTATTTCCTGTTTATTGGTATTCCTTCCTTTTTATACAAATGTATTAAATTAACTGTCGAAAAGTCTATGCGATAAGCAATATACTGAAAATTGAATACAGAAGTGAGCGTACACTGTGGTACGGGCATACACGGTATGGACGGGCGTACACGGTGATACGGAGCCCTTATACAGAGGTACTTCTCACCACACGAGCAAAGTTAATAAGATAAGAGTTAGCTAATGTCACTCTGTGTTTTTTATTTCTTCATAAAAATCAGAAATCCATTAAAAACGATCTTACAAGTTTAACTCAAAACATCCAGTACATTACTTATTTTGCTTAACAGCTGATTCTACACTACTTCAGGTTAGCCAACCTAAACACTCTTGATAATTATACAGTTCTCTAACTCCGTACACGTGTTTAATTAATAATTTATTGGAAATTAGCAGTGGCATAGCAAGGGGGGGGGAGGCAGAATTTTGAGGGGGTAAACAGAGGAAATAGAAAAAAATTGAAATAATAAAAAACTAACAAAAAATCTCAAATTTTATACCAAAATGAGCTTTAAGGTCGTAATTGTTTTTATGATTTATTTGTGTAATACTGGTTTTAAACAGATTTTTGACTGTAATATTTGCAAATTACAAAAAACAATTATAAAAAATAAATTTATTTTAAATTTTTCAAAACTGTTTTTTTAATGGGGTTCAAAAATTATTATAATTATTTCCATATCCAGGTAATTTAATTTAACAATTTTTTTATGCTTTGAATTATATGTTTTTGTTTTGAAAAATCTTTGGTTTTGTTTTTGTTGTATGTGTATGTACGAGTATACGAGTACATACTGTAATAAGATTTAAGTCTGGGACTAATGACAGCAGTCTAAAATTAGATCCTTGATTTTCAGGACGTTCTTGAGTTTTAAATGTTAATGGATTATCAACGGCCAGTAGATTGGGGGAGGGGGGACGGGGCATAAATAGTTGCTACGCAACTGGAAATTAGTGATGTGAAATACATCGAACTTTTGCACCGTTACATATCACTTTATTAACAAAGGTTTTATGCATAGAACATAGCTTAACAAAAAGCGTGTTATCTGTGTCAACTTATTTGACGTTATGGTGCTGGTTGTTATAGATCTTTGATTTTGATTGTTAATGTTGAATACTGCTGGAGTGTGAATATCACCTCCGTGTACTGTTTGTATGTTACTGCAGTTTCGATTAAAGCAGTGATTAGCAAAGGAGGTGCTTTGAATATTGTAGGTGTGAGTTAAGACCCTTGGGGATGTTCAGTTCATTAGGATTAGGTCGGATTAGAGTCCTTTAGTGTTTGTAGAGATTGCCTAGTCTGCAGCTACTCTCAGAGAGAGCATTCTTGCCTTTGGTAGCCAAGCGGGTAGTCGCATAGCACCTGCATCTTATTTGACTCATAAAGTCCCTTCATATCTTTGCAATAGCCAGTAATTATATTAATTACCACAGCAGAAATTTACATGTATAATCCCAGTAAAACTCAACTAATAAAATAAATATATTGTACTGAATAATATCCTGAAGGAGTTTTATTTTTACCGCCCACCCTTATATGAAGTCACTTTCTCTGAGGTACTTTGTCAGTGTCACCACCTTGCAGAAAGAGAACAGAAAAGGAAAATAAAAATATTAATTCATTACCTCGTGCAATCTGCTACAGTGTGGTGTTTACTCATATTGGGGGATTTAAAAATTATCTCTCCACACAAAAAAGTTTGTATGAAACTAACAACGCATTTCGAACACTTAGTGTTCTTATTCAGGTTACATATATAAAAATTTTTTTTATTTTTTTTACATCAGATATGTTCTTAAAGATCACAGATATGTATATTTTTTTAGATGTTTATCTGAAAAAGAACACTAAGTGTTCGAAACAATTGTTAGTTCCATAAATTTTTTTTTTGGTGTGGAGACGTAGTTCTTTAAATCCCTCAATAAAAATATTAAAATAAAAAGTAGAGCAAATATAAAATGTTAATTAAATTGAACGAAATAAGTAATATTTATAATGTACATATACAAAATAATAAAAAAAATTAGATACAAACTAATCAATAATAGAAATATGAAGTTCAAAGTAAACAAAAAAGAATAATTGCAGTTTTTTTTAGCGACAGAGATTGAGTGAGTACAGGAGCAGACTTACCTCCTCGGAGGCTTGCCTCCTCTGAGCCCCTCAGTGGCATTTGAGTTAATAATACCAATTTAAAGATCTGTTTAAACATTTACACATGGAAACAGTCAGTGAAACTTAATCGTGGGAGCTATGTGAATATCGATGACAAGTTCGCTGCGCTTACCAACGGATGGCCTGAGATTGTTCTTACCTAAGCGTTCAAATGCCTGTGAAAGTGAGTCCTAGTGTTTGGTTTTCATTTGTGTTTCTGTTTTTTTGCAAAGTATATAAATATATATCTACTTAAAATTCGAAAAAACGATCCAAACTGGACGCAAATCAGTTCACAAACGAAGAAAAGCAACACACAGAGAAAGAGACACACTTACAAACTCAAATTTTCGGATGATCCGTCTTCAGGAGAAAAGAGAGAATGGGCGACCAAGCACGCCGGAAACACAACGGCAGGAAACCGACCGTGCTACCACGCGCGCCCGGTTCAGGAAGTAATGAAGTAGAGACGATCAGAAGAAAATTAATATTAAAATTAAGAAAAGCATTTCTGGTTGATTGAAGGTAAAATAAACAGCAGGAAGATAAATGAAGTATAAAAAGGAATTCCGTGAAAAATACCTAAAAGCATGAAAAAGGAAGATAACAGAGTTGGTAAGGCGATGATCCTTGTATTTTCATTTGTTTCTCATCGCCTTACCAACTCTGTTATCTTCCTTTTTCATGCTTTTAGGTATTTTTCACGGTATTCCTTTTTATACTTCATTTATCTTCCTGCTGTTTATTTTACCTTCAATCAACCAGAACTGCTTTTCTTAATTCTTAATTTTAATTTTAATATTAATTTTCTTCTGATCGTCTCTACTTCATTACTTCCTGAACCGGGCGTGCGTGGCAGCACGGTCGGTTGCCGGGACGGTTTCCTGCCGTTGTGTTTCCGGCGTGCTTGGTCGCCCATTCTCTCTTTTCTCCTGAAGACGGGTCATCCGAAAATTTGAGTTTGTAAGTGTGTCTCTTTCTCTGTGTGTTGCTTTTCTTCGTTTGTGAACTAAATATATATCTATGTATATATTTATATCAGCTCTAAAACGAAGAAAAGCAACACACAGAGAAAGAGACACACTTACAAACTGAAATTTTCGGATGATCCGTCTTCAGGAGAAAAGAGATGGGCGACCAAGCATGCCGGAAACACAACTGGGTAGCTGGGACCGTTTCCTGCCATTGTGTTTCCGGCGTGCTTGGTCGTCTATTCTCTTTTCTCCTGAAGACGGATCATCCGAAAATTTCAGTTTGTAAGTGTGTCTCTTTCTCTGTGTGTTGCTTTTCTTCATTTTTGAGCTGATTTGCGTCCAGTTTGGATCATTTTTTCGATTTTTGAGTGGTTTATATATATATACATATACAATTAAAAGAAATGGTCCAGCGGACTTTTTTAAATAAAATAAATTCAAAACGAAGGAAACACAGAAAGACACAGACATAACTCACATCGATATTTCGACCATCGTCGTCATCAGGAGGTGTGAAGAGCGAAGAGTCCCGCAGGAAGGCAGGGCGGTGACACTTCCTGCGGGACTCTTCGCTCTTCACACCTCCTGATGACGACGATGGTCGAAATATCGATGTGAGTTATGTCTGTGTGTTTCCTTCGTTTTTAATTTATTTTATATATATATATTTGTAAAAGTTGGAAGCAGTTCTTCATTTAAATATATATTGTTAAATAACGCCCCATATTTGGCTTGTATCTGTTTTTTACACAATTATTCCAGTTTCTGGAATTCCTTCCTCGTCTCTTCATTTAAACTATAAAGCTTATCACCAATATTGCTACTCCAAAAATACTATTAGGAGGGTATTCGATTTGAAAGTTTTACTGACGTAAATTGTAACGTAAATAGGTGGATTGATGAGACACCGAAAAAGTTCTTTGAGGACGGCTTAAAAAATTAGTTCATCGTTGACATAAATGCATTCAGTTAAATGGAGATTATTTTAAGAAGCTTCATTCAAATATTGACGAAAATTAAAAATGAAAAAAAATTATCGCGAAATTCTCAGAACTTTAGAAACATCCTATGTATATATATGTAAGTGTGTTTATAAAGGAAGTCAACACAAGAGGAAAATCTACCTTTAGTGGTGATGTCCTTAATTATAGGTCATGTGTGTTTATTATAACACTTCTGCATATATATATATAACAAAAGAAACGGTCCAGCGGACTTTTTTAAAATAAAATAAATTCAAAACGAAGGAAACACACAGAAAGACACAGACATAACTCACATCGATATTTCGACCATCGTCGTCATCAGGAGGTGTGAAGAGCGAAGAGTCCCGCAGGAACGAAGAGTACCGCCCTGTCTTCCTGCGGGACTCTTCGCTCTTCACACCTCCTGATGACGACGATGGTCGAAATATCGATGTGAGTTATGTCTGTGTCTTTCTGTGTGTTTCCTTCGTTTTGAATTTATTTTATTTTATATATATATATATCACGTAAATATTTCACAAGATTTCACTTAAATAGGTGAAATAACAATCAATGATCAAACAAACCACAATATGAAATGAAAAAAAAAAGACTAAGATATTTCTACCGTAACAAGCGGTCTTCGTCAAAGCCCAATTAGTCCATAAGGCTTGATAGCTAGCATATAACTTTTATTTATTTCTTTCTGAACTCCTTTAATTACTTTGCCCAGCATTACTCTTTGATCCCTTTAAAATACCTCTCTTGCCTCCCTCCCTTCTCAGTACCATACCAGATGTTCTATTTCACTTGTTTCAGTCCGAGTGAAACTTTGGCCTATTTCACTCTGCTGAGTGCTTTGGCTGAAAGATCTTTATTATAGTTCTGAATTTATTTCTGTCGTTTAAATGTTGATGTATATATATATAGGTATAAGTAACTCTCCGAGATGATTCAGAAGGACTGAATAAATTCATAGGAACGAAAACACACAGTAAATAATAATAACTGGATACGATATTTGAATATCCGTTTTCTTCAAGAGGACAAGTAAGCTGCTTCGAAGGTAGACCAGTTCCTCGAGGATCACTTTTTTTTTCCTGACAACGACAAACATGGAATGAGTTCTGTTTGTAACTTTCTGTACTCTTTTCTCAAAGTTATCGTGTTTGCTATTCATTTGAATTTGATTTTAATTCTCTCTCTCTCTCTCTCTGTCATATATATATATATATATGATCAAACCACAATAAGAAATGGGAAAACAAGACTGAGAACTTTCAACCGTAACAAGCGGTCTTCGTCAGAGTCAAAACCCAACTGAGTTGGGTTTTTGACTCTGACGAAGACCGCTTGTTACGGTTGAAAGATCTTGGTCTTGTTTTCCCATTTCTTATTGTGGTTTGAACATTGAGTGTTGTTTCACGTGTTTATGTGAAATCTTTATATATATATTATATATATATATATATATATATATATATATATATATGAGTCGTTATCAGCCTTTGGAGCGATTCACTTCTTTTCCTGAAGACGAGGACATCGAAATATGTAGTGAGTTCAGTGGTTTCCTTTCTATGTGTTCTTTTTTAAATTCTAGTTTATATATATATTGTAAACAGGAAAACGATCCAAAAGGACAACAAACGTTTCACTGTAAATCACAAACACAGAGCAAAGGAACAAATACACTTACTGTCTCTAATTTTCGATTGAACCGTCATCAGGAGAGTTGAGATAGGGACACCAAGTGCACTTGCCAAGCGACGGTTGGAGACCCAACCTTATAAATAATAAACATCTTTCAGCCAAAGCACTCATCAAAGTGAAATAGGTCAGAATTTCAAGGTCAGATTGAAAGAAGTGAAATAGAAAATTTGGTATGGCACTGAGAAGGGAGGGAGGCAAGAGAGGTACGAGTATTTTAAAGGGTTCAAAGAGTAATGCAGAGCAAAGTAAGCCAGGGTCTTCAACCGTCGCTTCGCAAGTGCGCTTGGTGTCCCCATCTCAACTTTCCTGATGACGGTTCAACCGAAAATTAGAGACAGTAAGTGTGTTTGTGATTTACCGTGAAACGTATATATATAACAAATTCAATAATATATCAACCGTTGGATAGAATAGGTGTATAATGTAATCGGGATTCGGTCAATTTTCCAGGATCAAAATCAAACTCTCAATGCCGACGTTTCGGTTTTATTTAAAACCTTTTTCATAGGCATCTTCTCCATATACTCTTCTTATCTCCTCATAAAAACCCATAGTTGTATTTTGTATAATGTAATCGGGATTCGGTCAATTTTCCAGGATCAAATTTTGATCCTGGAAAATTGACCGAATCCCGATTACATTATACACCTATTCTATCCAACGGTTGATATATTATTGAATTTGTTATATTATTGGGTTTATATAAATACAACTATGGGTTTTTATGAGGAGATAAGAAGAGTATATGGAGAAGATGCCTATGAAAAAGGTTTTAAATAAAACCGAAACGTCGGCATTGAGAGTTTGATTTTGATCCTGGAAAATTGACCGAATCCCGATTACATTATACACCTATATATATATATAAATCAAAACTTGAAATGGTCCAACAGGACTACTAGTTAACACATGAAAGAGAAAAAACAAATAACAAATAAAGACACACACAAAAGACTCACAACGATGATATTTCGACAGTCGTCGTCATCGGGTAGAAGTAGTCCCTTTGAGTTAGCTTCAGCTACTCAAAGGGACTACTTCTACCCGATGACGACGACTGTCGAAATATCATCGTTGTGAGTCTTTTGTGTGTGTCTTTATTTGTTTTTTCTCTTTCATGTGTTAACTATATATATATATATATATATATATATATAATGATCAAACCACAATAAGAAATGGGGAAACAAGACTAAGATCTTAGAATCTTAGAATAAGGGTTCAATATCGACGACTCAAAATATCTACATAAGACTCAGTGCAATCTAAACAGTAGATTATCATTAGAGATGATTTTTAGCTAGTATAGTTTAAAGAAGTGTATACATGGTATACTGGTATTCTGAGCATAAACTCAGGTCTTCGGTAATCGTTCTTGTGTGCCTCAACAGAATGAATGCTTTTCTTACGAACAGTAATGAGTACTGTAGCTAGTGGAAAGATCTTAGAATCTTTTCAAAATGTCTCAAGTTGTTTTCAGGATTAGTTCATTTTTTAGCGTTTATTGTAAAACAGTCAATAGTACTAAATTTTAAGAATCAATAGAAATGGAAATTCAATTTAAAGATAAATTATAAACTGTTGTCTTTTTCGTGTATATGTCTACTGTAAAACGAATTTATTTTATTCCTTTTACTGATAGAAATAAAGGATGCTTGTAACAGAATAATACTAGCTTTCTTTATTTGCCATGAATTGTCTTGACGCCTAAGCATGTGCTTTCATGTATTCCTGTTAAAATATGTAAAACAGCTAGTTTCTGCTTGCTCGAAATTGCTTCACTTGGTGGTTAGAATTGACTTTTGTTTGTTTCCATCGTGACTTGAGTCGTTCACAGATTTCAAATGATGGTTGTCTACACAATGAGGCCTTGACCCAATCGATCAGAGTCTCAAGTGGAGATGGGACTCTGCTCTAAGGATTCTTAACGTTACAAGCGTCTCCAAGGTCTCACAAATAGTCGTCTCACCTTTCTTCCCACTTGCCTTATATTTCAAGTTGAGGTCTAGTTTTAAGGTTTCAATGTCATGAGACCTGTAATGTTTTTATCTTTTAGTATTCACTGACTTTTTCTTTAGACTTCGAATTTTAACTTGGAGGCCAGGTTAGCTCAGTGGTTAACGTACTCGCCTCTGAACTGGTATGTCCAGGGTTCGATACCCACCTGGCCCTCGATTTATTCACGCGGGAGGTGAATAAATCTGAATACGTCTATCCCGATCCTGTGCGATGTCAGGTACTAGTTAAAGATCCCTACTCTAAATACATTTGAGTTAGGCAAAATTTAGGACTCCCAATGTAGAATCACCGTTAAAACAAAAAACCGTTAAGGGCTGACGTTTTTAACCCGCTAGGGGATCGGTTTAAACAATAAAAAAATGGTAGCTTTAATCATCTAGGTGTTTCAATGATATGATACCTCTTAATAATTATTTTTATATATTTCCTCTATCTCTATAACTAAAAGTAGCTGAAGTCTTTAATTGTTTCAGTGTCATAAGCCATTTAAGTGTTTATTACTTTGCATGTGCCAGTTTCTGACTCGTTTTTTTGTTTTAGGCCGAGCGACTTGCCTTAAAGAAGAGCAATGCCAGAGGTAAACAAGCCCAGAAGAAGGGGAGCATGGGTCAGCTTGGTGTCCAGATGGGTGGAGAGGGCCACATTCGTGTCAAGTGCCGGTCCTGCCTGTTCAGCCACGAATCTCTCGAACAAGTTCGTGCGCATGAAATGCTATTCCACAAGGACAAGAAGAAGTCAGCCAGACCGATTCCCAATTTGATTCCAATAGGGCCTCAAAAGAAGCCTGGAGGTCCTTCAATGAGTGATAATGACATGAACGAAATCTGTTCCAAGTCTGCCAAGACGAGTTCTCTAAAGGACTTTGCGTCCCTTATAGGAGATGATAATGCCTTTACTGGGGAAGAGTTCAGGCCGCCTCACAAGCAAACCAATCTCCTTCGACTGACTCCTGACAATAGGTCATCATCACCAGACTCCGCTGACTCCAAGAAGGAAACCAAGAGGAAGTCCGGTTCTTTTTTTAACAAGCTCCAAGAAAAGCTCATGACTGGAACTACAGAAGCAGATCTTCTCTGTTCTGTTTGTGGTAATTATTGGATTTTATTTAATATTGTATACCTTCTATGACATGACAGCTGTTCATATTATTTGGATTAGTAATCAACAAATTTCCTGAAATCCTACAGTCCCTCGTTATATGCCCCTTATCTAAAACGTTCAACACCAGCATCAGTGAGATAAATTGAATTCCATTGGATTACTGATGTGTAAATTTTTAGTAACCAACCAGCTATTCCTCGTAAAACCTAATTTCCTTCAATCGTCTAGTAAATTATCGTTGTCTAGTGGTGGTGCTATCTATTGCAACATTTACATGTTCCCTTCCCCGTTTGTGATTTGGTAACTTAACTTCAGTTTGTGCATCTTAAGTCAGTTCAAGCTAATGGCCAGTAAACCTGCTCTCTCTTGTCGACTCCGCATCGCACCGACTAGTGCTCGGCCTCTATTGAATTAACAATGGGATAATCTTTTATTGATAGCTACGTGATCTCCGATGATATTTTTCAAAATATTTTAAACTATTTTTACAGACTCTTGGCTGCAAATTAATGAACATGCTTTAAGAGTTTCTAAACAGTTTGACATCGTATATGTCAAATACTAGTTTTACGTGGCTTAGATAGGTAAGTTTTAAATGTTAAATCAATCATCTTACACAGTGAATGTTTCCATAATGGGCTTAAGTAAAATGTCTGGTTTTCCAGTTTTGTGATTGTAGTCTGTAGTCGTTGCTTAGCTTAGAGTCCAACTGATCTACCATAAAAAGTTTCTAAACTTGATGTCTTCACACTATTGAATAGTGACGTCTCATTTGTCTATTTTAAGATTTTATTGAAAGTAGTTTTTTTTATTTCTTAATAGATTTTAGATCAAGTTTCCCAGGAGCTTTTCTTTTTCGGTGTCATCACCTAAAGTTCAGAACATTAAATTGGGGATTTGGAAGGTAAAGAAAGACAGAAATATGGTATTTAAATGAAATTTCTTCCGACTCATTTTTCTTAAAAGAAATCCATTCATTGACTAACAAATGAATATCAAAGTATAAACATTACAGCAGGCAACAGTAAAAACTGTTATATATTTACTGTGATATTAGAATTTTGCCCTGGAATCTATATAACCTACCGAAAGGTAGGTATAATATATATAATATAATTATTATAATTATTATTATTATAATATAATAATGTTATTATATTATAATTATTATTATTATTATAATATAATAATGTTATTATATTATAATTATATAATATATAAATTTATTATATGTATTATAATAATATCATCACGTATAAATAGATAAAGATTTAATAGTCATTTGAAAATGCATAACAAGCGGAAAGACGCTCAAAATGTTATATACATATTATGTATAGATTGCAACTCAGGGTGGGCCAGTGGTTGCCGTTAGTGCGAAAAATCTCGAGTTCATACTTCTCTCTGACCTTTACATTACTCGTATACGAGGAGTTGAAACAACTTTAGTAGAAAGTCGGTTTTGAGTCTGTTCGATGACAGGTATTTGCACATGGTCCGTACTCTTAAGTAATCGTCGAATGTAGAATCCAACCGGTAATGTAGCTAGGACTTAAGTGAAATGGGTATCAGTTTTTAAATGAGGAACACACTTTCGGCCTCGTCAATAGCACAGAAGGCAAAAGTCTGTCAGTGTGAGTTTATGATAAAGAAATATTATTAAAACTATATTAATCCTTAACTACCCCTCTGACAATGTGCGTGGTCCTCTTTAATCGAGTAGCACCCTTATTATTACTTGAAGCGAAAGCTCTAATATTAGGACTAATAGGTCTAATTAGCGCTAACTTATTAAGCACTAGACTACCCGTGACCCTTTGTGTCACTCAGAAATCATAACAATAGCTATTGAAATAAATTCACTGAATTGACAGGGATAGTATTAATTGTTGTTTCTTGTTATAAGGCATGGAAACAGATTCTTATATGGCCCAATCATTTGATATAGTATTCTTAACATGATTCAAGATAAATACAGAGTAAGTATATTTAGCAAAATGAAAATCATTTAAAAGGAAAAAACATTTATTTTATCATATAAATAAATAAAACATCAATTCAAGTTAAATACACAATAAAATATATTTAAAACAAACAAAACTTGTATATTGAAATATTCAATTTATTTACATAACATAAAATAAGAGTAATGAAAGGAATATGGCTATATAATATTACCTTAGAATATTCGTATTTTATCTGACAGTTGTGTTCAAGTTTGTTTCTAAAATTATTCATTTTTAACCTCTAATGCAGTAGTTTATTATATATCTGTTACATTTATTTATAATACATTTGCACTACTGTCATCAGCGAGCACGCAAGCCTCTGGGCTACTCTGGCTCCATGCCTTTATTTTATTACCAGTGTTTATATTTCGCAAATTTTAAAGTAAAAAAAAATTTCTTTGTTACATTTATATACGTATAATACATTTTCACTACTGTCATTGATGAGCACTCAAGACACTTGCTACCCTGGCTACAATTTTGGGAATATAATGATAATTTTCTTTTTTTTTTAACATTATTCAGGTAATAAATAATATATATTATAATTTTGGGTCACTATCTCCACGGAAAATGGTTGAACAAACAAACTCACGAATTTAATATATAGAGATTTTGCTTAATTGATTATTAATTATTTTTGCTACTACCACAGAGATAAGTAATTGTAATTAAAGGACATGTAACGCCTTATCTACCAGATAGTGTGGTGTGGATTTCTGTGTTAACGAATTGTTTGTAGAGACTGAAATAACAAACTGGTATACCTAAGCTCTTGGTATTTCGAAAGAGAAACTGTCTAAAATATCTGTATGGAATATTAGCAATCTAAAGGGGGAGTATTAGAAACTAAGTGCCTTGTAAGAGAGAGTTGATGGAATCAAGCGGAAGAATAGTAGAAGGATATGGTGGTTACTTGAAGGCAGGAATAACGAGTGCAGTGGTTAAGATAACAGGGTCAGAGGGCCTATCTCAGCTGGGGAGTCTGGAGACTTGAAAATGAACTGATAGCGTTGAGGGGTCTGTGATGAATCACCACAGGGCTTGTATGATAACAGTAACGAAACAACAGAAGCATTACTGGGGAAGAGGGACTGCTTTTGAGGGAACTTGATGAAAAGCCATGAACTGATGCCTTAGAAGGTGATGTCTGCAGCTGCCCACGTATAGGGTGTTGGAAAGTCACTGTGCCCTTATATATTTATTAACATACATGTTTCACTATAGCATACAGGTGGTAAATATGAATGGGAATTATAAATTATATTTAAAGTCTCCCCTTGGCATCAATACAGGCTTTGACCCTTCTTCTAAGCCGGTATTGATGCTAAAGGGGTCACTTTCAATATATTTATAATATCATTCATATTTACCTCCCGTATGCTATATTGAAACATGTATGTTAATAAATATGTGAGTACACAGTGACTTGTATATCCATCACCTATATCCTCCATACATGCCAACATTCCTTGCTTTGAAAACCAGTAATGAAACAACATTTAATATACACATAATTATAATAGTATATTTATATTATATAAATGTAATAGTATGTTTATATTATAGTTATGTTTCCTTATCTCACCCACTATTTCTTTTTTATCTAGGTTTGGTCTAACCTCAACCAATACACCTTTATGCCGACGATTCGTCTATATTTGTAGACATCTTCAACGTTATATCAACACAGAATTTAATTACTGTAACATGAAAACATTTATAACTTACATTATTTAAACATTTGTATTATTTATTTTTATGATTATCATTTAAACATTTTTTATTATTAAACATTAGTTAAATTACTGTAAAAAAGTGTTTCATGTTATTGTAATTAAATTCTGTATTGATGTTTCATTGAAGATGTCTACAACTGTGTACGAAACGTCGGGTTGAAGATGTTGTATTGTTTGAAACTAGACAAACCTCGATAAAAAAGAAAAATATTGTTCAATATATGTGGTCGAGATAAGAAAACATAATTATGATATAAATATACCATTCCTCGTACATTGAAGTACTACGACGAATATAGTACTTCGTATGTATACTTAGAGCCTACTGCAGTGGTTTCCAAACTTGATGTTACTACGTCTTCCTTAAACATATTTAATCATTTAGCGCCCCCCACCACTCCTCTGAAGATTTAAACAGAAAAACACGAACATTTTTACTCTTATAAAATTTATTCATACAAACTAATGGAAAAGCATATTTTATTATTGTTTTTAATGAGATGGATGTGCTTGTCTATTAGCACAAAGTTTATCAAATCTTGGTGTTTGTGACGATGTAGGTACTTGTAGCGCTTTTTCTACAACTAAACGAGCTCGATATTTGGATTCCATTGCAGCCAAGGCAGAAAATAATTTTTTACATAGAAAACTTTAACAGTCATTTGGAAAATTGTTCACTGTGACTAATTTTCGCGGCTCCCTTTAGACTAGTCCGCGCCTTCCAGTTTGGAAAACGCTGGTCTACTTGTTGTTTTTAGACAAGTGAGTCTGTCATTCAATCTTTATTGCCAATTAGGTTTTACATTTTAATTACTTTCGTTACTCTATATAAGAAATATGAAGGTATGAGAACATTGCTTTTGGGTACTAATTCTGACATCAAGTTTACAACGGAAATACACCCTGATTCGAAACTAATGAAGTAGGGTTTGTATATGAGGGAGAGTGAGTGAGTTAATGTGTGTGTGTGAGAGAGAGAGAGAGTGTGTGTGTGCGTGTGTGTGAGAGAGAGTGTGCGTGTGTGTGAGTGAGGAGAGTGCGCGTGTGTGCGTGTGAGAGAGAGTGTGTGCGTGTGTGTGTGTGTGTGTGATGGATCTTAACAGTATATCGCAATAACATAATTAAGTTACTTCAAAAGTACATTTAGTTACCAGTAACCCTAAAGTGGAACAACAAAATTCGATAATCATGTTGGACTTCTGTAGTGTGGGTACTTCATCTGAGAAAAAAATCGTTCTTTTACGACATTGTGGACTGTCTTTTTTTTAAGCCTACTTTAACTGTGTGTTCTGCCTTTTTTAGTTGACATGTAGTTTGTCCCGACTAGGGGGACATTCCTATCAGGCTCAATCTAAGTTTACTAAACCGTTGTGGAATAAAGATCGATTAACTTTCAATAGATTAAGTTGATAGTAATAAACAAATGTCGGCAAAATATTGATAATAAATAATAAATTTGATCCGAGTTATTTAACTGATATGCCGATATCAAAGAGTTCAGTATTCGTCAACAATAATCTGTCAAAGCACCAAACCGATGTTTACTTACCTCCAGCGTTCCTGGCGAGAATTGAGAGAAACTTTATTTTGTATTCAAAACATTATTGGTTCCTTACCTAAATACCTGATTTTCTTAAAAAACAAAAAAATGTTGATATTTAGAACATTTAAAGGGTAATCTTTACAATTAGTAATTATTATTCCAAAAAAGAATTCCTAGTTAAGATTATTGTAAGCATGTATTGATTTGTTTAAAAAAGTGTTATTTGATTTCTGATATATTGTGAAAAATGTGATGAATTAAGACGTGTGGTGTACCACAAGACTTTTCCTTAGCTGTTTTATTTTTTAGGATTAAGTGTTTGTTGTTATCTGTGTGAGTTATGCAGGGTTGTGGAGTCAGATTTCTTCCGACTCCGACTCCTCACCTAGTTATTACTTGTGTACAAGAAAATGATAAAACATGATTAGTTAGTCCAAGCAGACATGTTGCCCTCCGGAGAAAAATACGACCAATGTCCTTGGTAGGACATTGATGGTAGAATACAAAAATGTCTAGTTTAATACAAAATATCTGGCCTTACCTGTTCAGTGTTTACTTTAGTATAAGTAAATATAATATCAAACTTCTTGGTTATTTAATGTTGTATTTAGACATAATATAAATGCCAAAATAGGAGTTGTTTATTAGTCTCTCATTCCTGGAGGCCGATTCAGTCAAGGTCCTTGTTTAAAGTCGAATGTTAGAAAATAGAGGAGTCGAAGTCGGAGTCGGCCCTAATAGGTCCGACTCCACAGCCTTGGTGTTATGTATTATGATTGTATCTGTGTATAGTTTTATGTCTAAACATTAGAAAATGTTTCTATTATAGTCATTTTCTAAACTTTTCGTCTTCAAAGGGCATGCGCTTACATTTAGTTGATTTTAAATTCAAAGGCTGTAGCTGCCTTATGGAGATTTCAAAGGTAATCACAACAGAGAGCTGTTTATACTGACACATTAGGTTGTGGCCAAGCTTAAGTGACTTGTAGAATGATGTGACCTAAAAAATCCAGCCCTACCCGACCTGGCCCTTGCCCCATATACCCGATATATATATCAGGTATATATTGGAGTTTATTCTCTCCCACCCAGGCAAATTTCATCTGTTTTATCCAAATTGTTTATTTTATAACAAATATTCCTTAGTTCAATATCCATACATCGTTTTAGTATAAATAATACATAAATGTATATTTATTAATAAAAGTTAGTCAGAGAGAAGCCTGGTCCCGACCCGAACGTAGTAACTGACATTTCGGGTCCAACTGACCCGTATTTCGGGTGAGACTCGGGATCGGCCTTGGGATCTTAGTTCTAATGACAGGGGCTTGTTCACGTTGCCTGCGCTCGCTAAATGAGAACAAGCTGTCTCCTTGAGAAGAGAAGTAACGCGGTCCATATCAGGGAGTAGATGCCTCACAAGTCCTCGTCTTATACACACTTATTCCCACAACCATCAAAGGTACATATAATCGGTGTTTTGAAGAATTCTGTTCACGAGAGTTTTCGTCTTTGACTATCATAATCATATCAATGGAAAATCATCACATTAACGTGATAGAAAACTGATTTATAACATGACAAATTCCCATTTGAATGTAGTGCTATTTTTATCACAGCGTATTAAATTAGAAACATTGATAACATCATTGACCCAATACAAACAGAAGAATGTTAAAGGTCAGTGCGTTACCGTAAACACTATGTAGAGGACATTGAATCATTGCCTCTTGATTAGAACATTCATTGACTGGGAGAGTTAAATTTACTTATACCCAAAGTATAAGTAAAGCTTACATTGCCACCACAAAGTGCCCATCGAATTGTGCTTCACAACAATCACACTGAATCGCTATCTCAAGTACAAATAAGTTTAAGGCTCGCACAAAAGCTTTAAAATTATAACAACCTACCGTCTTGTACGTTTTCCTTACACATCGTTCACTTTGGGAAGATAAAACGACGAATTAACCAGTCTTTGTATAAGGAAAACCTGCAGGTTGGAAAGTGTATGTTTTGATAATACTTGACTAACGACCTCTGTGCTAATAACAATGCTGTTTTAAAATGTCTATCGCTGAGTATGATGAGTACAAGCTTGAACAGAAACTGCTGTCGCTATCCTTGTGCTGGTATGTACAACATGACTTGCGTGTGCTATGTATGGACATCTCGAGTAACAGAAAAATGACAATTATTACGATTAAATCTACAACGAATTAGATAAAGCAAATCAAACATTCTAATATGTTTTTCTATAAAAAAAAAAATGCTAATAGGATATCCATTTTCCGGTTTCATTGGGAATGGGAGATTAGAAATCTTCGGAAAAGAAAAAAAAAACAGTATTAAAATTAGCAGGTGCTTGTCGGTGGATTATTATACATCTGGTCGCCGAAATCTGATGCCATTTGCGAAAACTTCTCAGATATCTGATTCTTGCATTCAAAAATGAAAAATTCATCTTCATGTTTTTTTTTTGCCTATTTTATTGTCTTCACAATACCAATAATCGTCAATATGAAACAAAACTGAAAGAATATACCTCTATTCAGTAGTAGAATATGTGACGGTCTGTCAGAAGAATGTGATCGTCCTTAACTGATAAAATCACACTGAGATATTATAGCCTTGTTAAGGCACGGATGTTTCCATTTCTTTAGATTTTTCAAAATGTTAGATGTAGTTATATAAAGACAAAATGAATTTTCCACATCTATAAATGGAAAATAAATACGCCTTTGGGCCAGCACATGTTTTCCCCCAAATATTCCGGTGTATACATCTGCCTTTTTTCTTGTATATTTCTGAAATTTATAATAATCATACATTCCTATATAAAAGCATTTTTATATGTGTTTATATCTTTATGTAAAGTTCTTTTTTCTTACAATAAAATTCAGTAAATTACCTTAGATTGTCAGATATTTTGATCAGAATGTAAATAACATTTTGGGCATTTGTCGGAGCTCTGTTTGTTAAAAGTCAGAAAAGCCTTATTGTCTACCTACAGATTAGTCATGCTCCTGTATTTAATTCAGTCATCTTGAAGTCGATGATGTAATTGTTATATTATACTATACTATATATATTATACTATATTATAGTACTATAGGATGTTGTTTTCTTTGTAAAAGTACCGTTAATTACATTAATTACCGTTAACAGCCTTCTGTTTGTTATGTAAGATTGATTAATTGTTTGATAAAATTGCAGGGTATCAGGCGAAATGCCTGTCTGAACTGGTAAAACACAAGGAGAGCCTGCACCCAGAGGAGGAGGCCCTTGAGTCAGCCACCTGCCAGTGCTGCGGTCTCGTGTGCCGGTCAACGGCAGAGTTGACCGAACACAGTCGAACGTGCGGCGGCCAGAACGACGCCACGACCGACACCTACCACGAGGAGGAAACGCAGGACAAGCACCCCATGGAGAACAAGGTGTTTGTGTGGAACACTTTCCAGCAGGACGTGAGCGAGCACGTCAGCGAGGACGTGCAGCTGATCAAGGAGAAGCTGGGAGACCCCAACAAGTACATCGGCACTGAGATCAAGCCTGGCTACGGGACGGCGAGGCTGATCAGCCAGCCTGAGGACTATGCCGGCAAGGCGACGCTCTACAACAGGAAGGTAACAGAACGCCCCCGCCTGCATCACATGCTAATGACGACAGCCAAAGCCCCCGTGCTAACCACCTAATCCAACATGCATATGACGTCCCGAAAGAAAAAGTAAAATCAAAGAGTTTTGTAGCGTAAACAAGTCAATGAAAAAGTCTCCACATATACAATTTAAACAACGCGTTTCGAACACATAGTGTTCAGGCATTAACCAAGGATGAGAGGATAAGTG